>CAWUFW010018470.1:0-220372 GCA_963921515.1 Calotriton arnoldi | reverse complement strand
TGTCTTGTTCATATGTGCAGGGTGGTATGGGTTTTTCAGTGTGGTACTGGCGTTCCTCTTCCCGAAGGGGCCCTGCTTCTCCTAGTTGGTGTTGCCGCCGCTGTGTGCTTCGCCATGTTTGTTACACTGGGGTGTGTCCTGCTGTTGCGTGACTTCACTGACATGTGTGCGTCGGTTGTGTGGCGTTGGGTGTTGTCCGTGAATTGGGCGTTGGGTACATGTCTGTGGCCGGCCTGTCACGTGTCATGTGCGTTCGGGGTGGGGCTGGTGTGTGTGCTGCTTGGTTGTGTCCCTGTGTCTGTGTGCGACGCATGCATGGCGCTGCGGTTGGCCTCTGCGTTGTGCGCATGTGTGGCGGCGTCATCGGCGCTTTGGGGCCGTGACGGGGTGGTTGGTTCCTAGTCCCAGGTGGTGTGTACACATGTGTTCTGCGATGTTACGATTTGGCCTGTGTGTCATCTGTGGATGCGATGGTGGATGTGTTGTGTACACGCGCTGGTGGGGGTTGTCCTCTTTTTCCGCCCTTGCACTGTGTGCGCTGTTTGCGTGCACTTGTTGTGTGTGTGCCTACCTGCGTCTCCGCGGTACGTTGCGTCCTTGGTGGTGCATCAGCAGAAGCATGGGAAGGGCCTGCAGTGCTGGATTCATGCCCGGGGTGCCGCTTCTTCGTTGTCCGTGCTCTGCGTCCGTGTTACCGCCTCTCTTTCACGTACGGTATCTCTTGGCCGTGGGAGCCGTTTGTTTGCGGCATCGTAATTTATGCGCCGGGCGGGACGTGTTTCGTCGGACGGTGTGTGTCAGTTGGGCTGCGCCGCTACGTGTACGGGCGCACTTTGATGGCGGACGGTGTTGCTGGCTTGCCGGCGGTGTTTGGCCTGCTTTTCGCATCGTAATTGGGCGGGCGTGTGGACTGCTGCGTGCCGGCGGTAACTGGTGGTTTTTGCATCCGCCAGCACGGCGGTAGTGCTTCCGCCCGCCATCGTAATGGGCCCCTAAGTATATATATATTATATATTATATGTATATGTTTAATGTATTTTCAAATTATATATATTACTTATAATTTTTAAGCATTTTAAAATATTTTTAACTATTTCTTTTAATTATATATATTATTTACTTTATTTTACAATATTTTTTAACTTAAATTAAAAACGATATTTTTAACAACAATATTTTTGACATCTATATTTTTTTCTCGATATTGTTGTACTTACCTTAATGTAGATAGGATGTCGATATTTTTGTCTTCGATATTTTTGCTGCGATATTTTTGTAGGTGGATATTGTGACCTTCGATATTTAGTCAGTGATTCCTATCTATCTATCTATCTATCTATCTATCTATCTATCTATCTATCTATCTATCTATCTATCTATCTATCTATCTCTCTCTCTATATATATATATATATATATATATATATATATATATATATATATATATATATATATATATATATGCTTTCCTAGGCATCCTACTCTTGAGCACCTCATGCAGTGGCGCACAGTCGTGTGACAGCGACACGCATCCAGGTAAAATTTTCAGTTTTTTATTTTCTTTAACTCCACATGTAGTGCATTACACAATTTCTCACTCCATGTTAGAACGGACCGACGTGTTTCGGCAGTATGCCTTCTACTGGGTCAATTTGGGTTCTACATTGTGGCTATTTTAATACTATATCCTTTCCCTATGTTACCGACCCTTAAGAAACAACTAGACCAACACATTCAATTTCATCTAAAGGCTTTGTTCTTCCACCATTTTCGTAATTGACAACATCATCTTTCTAAAGTGCATTCGTATATACATGCATGTTTTTTTAAATCTTTTTTCTACTCTATAATCTTTTTTATCCCTTATTTTCTTATGTTGTTTTTTCTTTTGGTAATTTTTCCATTTTCCATTTTTTATTTTTATACAATTCGTAAGTTTTTACTTTTCCATATCGATACTTTATTTATATTGTTACAGACTTTTTTTCTCTCTTTTCTCAACCATACACCATAAGGATATTCTATTTCCTCATTTTGACTTTGCTCTGGTGTATCCTTGAATTAAGATACAAATGTGATTTAAAGTGCCTCAGATTTAAAGTGCAAAGTGGTGATGAATCTATATTATAATTGCCATGCTTCTCATCCAAGTGTTATGAGCAGTTCCCCTTTCTGTCCTTTCTCTCCACCTTCTTCCTTCTCAAGAGATTAATGATTTACAATAGCAGATTTGTTAGAATAGTGCAAATTATTTAAAGTGTAAAGTGCAAGATAATTATTTTCCCCTACCTGAGGATAGCAGCATAATCAGGAAAATGTGCAAATTGATCAAAGTGCATAGTGCAACCTCCATTTTGTCATCATCACGTCTGCAGTCTATAGCACCATACAATCGTGCATCGATATTTCATTTATCCATATTTTTCACATAATAAATATTCTTCTTGAAGAACCTTAGCTCATTCTCTAAATACATGATGTTTTGTCAATGTTCTAAACATGACTACGGATTTCAATCTATTCCCTACATGATCCAGTATATAATCAATCTTTATAAAGTACTCAGTGCTATCTCTTATGATGTTTATAGATGAACAAACAGTTCTGCATCTTTATTATGGCCCCACAGTGTCTCAGTCCCAATCGAGAGTATTAGGCGTGATTCTTGTTTCCTGAGTTCCTTCTCACGGTCCCCGCCTCTCGGGTGAGCCCTTACTTGTTTTATGCCCCAATATGAGAATGCTGACAATGATCGATCATGCATCTGGTCAAAGTGTCATGCTACTGGGTAGTTCTTGTCCCCATTTTTGATCGCTCTCATATGTTGCAGGATTCTTAGTTTCAGTTTGTTCTTCGTACTCCCGATATACAGTTTATCACAGCCACATTTTAATGCGTAGATGACAAATTCTGTGTTATAACTTATTCTCTCTCTAATCATTACTGTGTACCCTTCCACTGTACAATAGCTCCTGCTATTCAGGTCATATTTACATGCTTTACATGAGTTACACTTCATAAAGCCCTCCAGGTTCCTGGATAACCATGATCCCTGTCCTTGTGGTTCTCTCTTGTTTATATAGTGACTTGAAGTCAAAATATCTCCCAGGGACCGCACTTTTTTAGATGTGATCTGTGGACCTTTTTCAAAGATTTCTTCAAGATGTTCATCATTCTTTAAATTACACCAATTTTTTTTGAGAATTTTCTTGATATTGGGCTGTGCCATGTTGTATTCCAGAAAGAGTCTCTTTACAATTTTCTTGCTTTCTTCCTGTGTCTTTTGTGAGTAAAGGGCCTGCTTTCTCGTTTTTTCTTTGGATCTTCTCCTGGCATCCTCGAGCACTGCCATTGGATATCCTCATTCTCTGAAGGTTCCGATCAGTCTGCACACTTCCTCATCATACAGTTCTTCCATTGAGCACACCCTTCTTGCTCTCAACATCTGGCTGTATGGGATGCTCCATTTAAGGGCGTGTGGGTGGCCACTGTTCGCGTGTAGGATGAAGTTGGTTGCTGTAGGCTTTCTATGGATTCTAGTTGTTAATATATTCTCCTTGACCTCCAACTCTACATCCAGGAAACTACATCGTTGGCGGCTCTTTATGCATGTAAATTGTAAGTTGCAATCATTGTTGTTCAATCTGATCAGAAAAAGCTCGAGTTCGCTCTCAACGCCTTCCAATAGAATGAATAGATCGTCAATAAATATAGTCCACAGTGCCACCTTCTCCATGTATCTGTTGTTTTCCTCAGCCCAGGCAAACTCCTTCTCCCACCACCCCATGAACAAGTTCGCGTAGGTGGGGGTGAAGGAGGTGCCCATCACTGTCCCCTGCTCTTGTTGGTAAAATTTACCATCAAAGGTGAAAACATTGTGTGTGAGACAATAGTTCAGCATGTCCATCAACATGTGTGTGTGATCCAGCCATTCTACTGACCGATCCCTCATAAAACTTGCACAGGCATTTATTCCCTTTTTGTGTTCAATCGAGGTGTACAACGATACAACGTCCATTGTTACCATAATGTACTCTGTTGTCCATAGGATATTGTATAATTTCTTAAGAAATCTGTGCTGTCTCTCAGATAAGATGGGAGGGCCGTTACATATTCTTGTAGAAATAAGTCAAGAAATCTGAAACTATTTTCCAATAGCGACCCAATTGAGCTCACTATTGGTCTTCCGGGTGGGTTTGCTGCACATTTATGAATCTTTGGCAGGAGATAAAAGGTGGCCATTCTTGTCTTCTCTGTACGAAGATACTGAAGTTCTTCCCAGTCCAATAGACCCACTTCAAACCACTCCTTCAATTTTGAGTGATATTCCTTTTCTAGATGACTCAGAGGGTTAGTCTTTAAACGAGTGTAATGTGAAGAATTGTTCAGATGCCTTCGTGCTTTTGTCAGATAAGTCCTATGAGCCATTAAGTTATAGTTAGGAAAACTTTATTTAGGGTTGTTAAACAAACCCAAATTAAGCTCCACAAACATTAGAGATTCTGCAGTTATAGTTATCTCTTAATTTAAGGATTAATGCACCACTTATGCACGTATTTCTATCTATTTGTGTCAAGCATAGAACATTCATTACTTACAGTTATCTTTTGGAATTATCACTTACGCACTATTTATGCTTATGCACCACCTTTCAATTAATATTACTCTTGCACTTCCATACACAGTCTTGTCACCTCACTCGCCACACTACATTAAATATAACTCACCCCTTCTCCATGCACTACCTATACCTCAATCAATCAATCAATCAGGGTTTTATAAAGTGCGCTACTCACCCGTGAGGGTCTCAAGGCGCTGTGGGGGGGGGATGCAGCTCCGGTTCAGTCGAAGAGCCAGGTCTTGAGGTCCTTCCTGAAGGTGTGCAGGGTACGGGAGTGTCTGATGTTGTCATGACCTAAGTCATAATATGTGAAATTATTGCTGTAAATAGAACACGTATGACATCTTAAATGATATTATTATTCAGACACAGTGCAACTATCCATTCCAAGGTCTCCCCCTCCCAGCCTGTATTTATACAGTAAGGGCCTTCCGTACTGTATAATTAACATAAGTCAATGTTGCCCATAACCCTTGCTTGCTTCACCCAAGGTAGTTGTATCTGTGATGGCATTAATGATGCTCCATATTATTCTGAGCTATTTTGTACTTACTTTCAGGCCTCTAATGCCGTACTAGTTTATGGGAAATGTGTGCAAAAGAAGCTTGGATGATGTCATCAGTGATATCATCAATGAAGTCATTTGAGATGTCATCAGTGATATCATAAATTATGTCATAGAAAATAAGCAGCGCATGGCGGCGGTGCAAGTTATAGTTAGCTCTGCTAATTATACCTGCTGAATTTCTGTGTTTTTTTAGTTCAAAATATTGATGTTGTCACTGTCATACTCACCTAACTATAACATTACTCTAACCTTTGGTTTCTTCATTGAATTTCTAAGGTTTTTTTTAAACAAAAACAGATCTTTTGATTACACCTAACTATAACGTTACTTTAACCTTTGGTTTTTTCATTGAATTTCTTGTTTTTTTAGCCTAAAGTAATACTTTATTACCATATGGAAAGCTAAACCTGTATGGGGGATTCTCCACAGGGCCTTATGCTTTTTAAAGGGAAGAGGGCCACATGGTCCACCTCTCCAAGCCTTATTGGGCCCTGGGGACCTCATCCCCCAGGGATGTTTTTTAAATTAAAGGGGAAGGGGCAGCGTGGTCCCCCTCCCTGAGCCTTAATAGGCTTTGGGGACCCCATCCTCTATGGCTTTTTATATGAAACCCTATACCCCAGGTCGTTTTTTTCAATTAGAGGAGAGGGGGGCTGCATGGCTCCCCTCCCTGAGCCTTATTAGGCCCTGAGGATCCTATTCCTAAGGTCTTTTCTTTATGAAAGGGGAGGCCATGTGGCACCCTTCCCCAAACCTTATTAGGCTTAGAGGACCCCATCCCGCAAGTCATTTTTTTAAATTAGAGGGGAGGGCTGGCTGTATAAGACCCTCCCCAAGCTTTATTAGGCCCTGGGGACCCTATCCTCCACATCCATTTTCTTTTTTAAAGACGAGGGTGACTGCATGTCCCCGAGACATAATAGGCCCTGAGGAGCCCATCCCACAGGGCTGCATTTTTAATTAAAGATGAGGGGGGCTGCGTGGCCCCCAAGCCTCTTTAGGCTGTGTGGATCCCCCAGGGCCTTTTTTTATTAAAGGAAAGGGGAGGCCATGTGGCCCCCTCACTGAGCATTATTAGGCTCTGGGGAGCCCATCCTCCAGGGTCATCCTTTTTAATTAAAGGAAAGGGGCCATGTGGCATCAAAGGTAATTAGCAAATGAATGACAAACAAAACAAAGGTGCATATGAAGGGGGGCTGGGTGTGAACTGGGACAAGATGTGGGCCACCCTCAGCAAGCACACAACTGTCAGCTACTTGTCATAAGCCACCTACCTGGATCCCAGATGATTCCAATGGGGCGGCGAGGCTAGCTCTCGAATCCTCCAGAGACTTGCCCTCAGTTTACAGGAGGAGACATTGCTCCGGTAGCAAACCCCAGGCGGAAGGGGGTTGGGATCGAGACAGTGTGTAGAGTCAAAGATGCTGTGGCTCGTCTACTTAACAGCAACATTGCAGCAGGCATTCACACCAGTCTGATGAATGGTACCGGCAGATATGGTACCTATAAACAAACAAATAATAAGGCTTTAGTCCAGTATTAACTCTATCTCTATCTCTTAAGGTATCAGGTCACAAAAGCTTTTCAAATCTCAAACAACCTTTAGTTTTGTTGTTGTTGTTTTGTTTTCGTTTAGTTTGTCCGTAGAGCCTCCTTTATCAAAATTTTCAAAACTGTAGTGAGTATGATTTCAGCATCAAATCCACAAGCAAATTTGGACAGGTTTAGCTTCACCCAAGTCCTGTCTGGCAGAGCCCTGCCAACAGTATGTACAAGTTGAACAAAAACACTGGTTACCTTTGTTTGCTGCACGATGTTGCGATTGAGCTCAGCGCGTAGTAAAATCAAGTCTGTTAATGTGTCTCCTTTTCTTCTTGTTCTTTTTTCCAACCAGGTGAAAGACTAATGCAGGACGTTCTGTGCGGTGAGGCCGAAGCGGGAGGATCAAGGGAGCTGACAAGAAAGAGTCCTGGAAGCCGGGAAACAGCTAAGTGGCAGGCGAAGAAGCTAAGCAAAGGGGAGGACTGTGGACGGTCTTTAAATAAGACTGCTTTAGAATGTTCATAAGGGTCACATTCCAATTGTTTGTAACAAGCAACAGGTGCAGATAATTAACTTGATGAGGCTGACTTCTAGAAGGTGCTTTAGAATGTTCACAAAGGTCGTGTTCTAATTGCTTATAGCAAGGAACAGGTGCAGATGATTAATTTAATGAGGCTGTCTTCTAGAAGGTTCACATTGAGGTCATCTATGCTCATAACATGACCTAGCATATGCATGGTAAAACATTTGTAAAAGCTATTAAGCCTTTTCAAATAACTGGGGAACAGCAGTTGCAGCTAACTATTGCCAACAGCATGTAATATGGTCAAAGGTCAGGGTACAAGATGTTTGCTCGTTCATAAGTGTTGTGAGGAATGATATGAGTCATGCCGGTTTATTGTGATAGTCCTGAAAGGTGAGCTGTGGCAGGAATCCTGACACTACTGCACTGCCAGTCTTAACTCAGCAGTTCCTGTCTGAAATGTTGGCAGCATCTTGGAAAGGGAAGAACACATTCATGTTAAATTTTGGGATTGGGAAAATCAAACATAATTAGCATTGACTTCACACTTTGAACAGTTTATGGAACCTGTGGTTCAAATATCTGTATTGATGCACTGGTAACCAAAAGCGTCACCCTCTGAGACCACGCCAGGAAGTGTCAACTTTCCGATAGGGTTCAATATTTTGTCTTGCTCTTTTTTGAGGTTAACATGGCTTTTCATTTGACTGGTAAGTATTCACATAGTTCCAGAATAAGATACAGCTGTATGACAAAAATATTGGCAACAAAAATATTGCCTTTACATGTAAAGCAAAAAATGTTGACAATAAAAATATAGAAGACCTAAATATCAGCTGAAAATAGGTAAGAATATTACATTTTATTATAGACTATATCAACTTTAAACCATATTAACTTTTGAAATAATATTAGGATTTTTAAAAAATACATATAATATAAACAAAATACATAAAAAATCTATAACTTATGAACCAATAATAAAAATATATTTTAACATAATCAAAAAAATAATTAACATTACATTTAAAAACACAAGTTATTTAAATATAAATTATAAAAAAATCTTAATAATTATAATTACAAGCAGTAGACATTAAAATATTAAACTAAATGAATAACAACATTAAAACAAGAAATACAACTAAAATAAAAAAAATAAAAAAAGAATATTAACAAAATACACTAAACTAAGGGATTGATTTAGACTTTAGTGGACGGAGTGTGTACAGTCGCCATGGTGGAGTACTTTTCTGCTGCCATGGCGAGGGTACTCCGCCGACCAAATTTAGAGATATCCACCAGCTCAGTAGTCATCTCACATTAGTTCCTGTAAATTGAAAGTTTGGTGGATCGTCATCCTTTCAATTTTCTTTTCTTATTTTCAAAAACAAAATCCCTAAGCAGTATTTTGCTTTTAAAAATTTAAAAATCAGTGACCCACTCACCATGTTCTCTCCCCTGGCGTGGGTGTAATTTTTCACTGCACCTTACCGCCAGGTGACGGACAGTGAAAACTTGCCATTTGTCCACCCACTCTAAATAGGGCGGGAGACAAATAGCAAAATGTCCGACAGCCCTTACTCGGTCAGGGCTATTACAACAATGAAAAAAAAACAGGTAAAATAATTACACTTGATGGGTCCAAATACAGTGCTCAAATTCCAAACTGGTCAGCAGTCAGGTAAGTGTTGGACTTTGGAAGGGGGTCAGATTTTCTACTCCCACTATGAGGCAAGCAAAAATTGGAGAAGTGTTGGACTACGGAGGGGTCAGATTTACTATTCCCAGTTCAGTCTATGCAACAGGAGGGAAATGTATAGACCTTGTAGGGGCCAGATTTCACATTCCAACTCCAACGTAAGTAAAATTAGGGAAACTGTTGGGCTGTGGAGAGGTCAAATTTCCTATTCCTACTCCAACATAAGCAAAAGCAGGGAAAGTGTTGGCCTTCGGAGGGATCATTTTTACTATTCCCACTCTAATCTTAGCGAGAGTAAGGAAATAGTTGCACTTTTGAGGGTTTTACAATTACAATTGCCTCTTCAATCTTAGTAAAAGTAGGAAAAGTGTTGGACTTTGCAGAGGTCAAATTCACTATGCCCACTTCAACGTAAACAAAAGCAGGGAAATTGTTGGATTCAGAGAGATCAAATTTATTATTCCCACTCCAATCTGAGCAACAGTAGGGAAAGTGTACAACTTTAGAGGGGTCAGATTTACGATTCCCACTCCAGTGTAAACAAAAGTAGGGAATGTGTTGTTCTTTGGAGGGAACAGATTTAATATTCACATTCCAACATAAGCAAACGTATGGACATTGTTGGACTTTATAGAGTCAGATTTGCTATTCCCACTCCAATCTGAGCAACGGTTGGGAGAGGTCAAATTTACTATTCCAACTTCAACGTAAGCAAAAGTAGAACAAGTGTTTCACTTTGGTGGGGACAGAACATAAGCAAAATGAGGTTAAGTGTTGGATTTTGGAAAGGTTAAATTTACAATGCTGACTCCAGTCTGAAAATCTGGAGCAGTCAGATTTACTATTCCCACTCCTACATTCTTTAAATAAAATGTTTTAATGTAGGAAAACATTTAAATATTAAATGTATTCATTAAAACAAATAAAGTTGCATTTAACAAATACACAATTTATTTTACAATAAAATAAAAGTCATTTAAAAAGTGTCCAAAATCATTAACAATAAAACACTTGAGTATATAATTTCTTTTAATAGTTCTCAGAGAGTGTGCTTACCTTTTGGCCCCAAAGAATGTCCCATAGAATTTAGGTTTTGACTCTCCCTAATTGTAAAAATAAAAGATGCTTTGAATGTCTTGTTGATTCACAGTCTCTATGCTGGAGGCCAGTGAATTGCATCACAAGACCTTTGTTTACTGCATTTTAATCTGAAATTCTCTGTCGAACTCTCTACCTACCAGATTAACACTTTCTTGGCTCAACAGCTACTCCTCTGAATATTCCTTCTGATTACCCAGTTTTTTTTATCAATTTCTTAATCCACATGCATACAAATTCCCCAGGAAGGATGTTTGCTTCTTTTCACTAAGTACACCCTATCTGGGAAATATCACATTAACATCTGGATTCTAATTCCATCTATTTGCAGGCCCCACTCAAATTGTCTTCTTCCCTTTACTCTTTCATTGACGAGGTTTGACTTCTGGAAAAACCAAAGGGCCTTAATTAGAGATTGGGCGACATGGTACTCGTCAACACATGGTGGAGGTTCTGTTTGCTCTACTTATGATTCCTTTAAGTGTGATAGAGCAAATATTTCAATGACCATCTAACATGATACTTTACTAATTTAGACACAAAAACCTGAAAGTGCACATTGTACAAAATAGACGAAGTGATACAACAATAAAGACAAGTGAAGTAACAGCACCGTAAAACCGTGCTCGACAGAGTTAGAAAAGGAGAAAATACATTGCTAAATAGTTATAATGCTTATTAATAGAGTTACATAACAACATTTCTCTTGAAATTATGTTTTATTATTCTTGTACTGATGGAAACTAATGAATCTAATGATGAGGCCTAACAGTTCTATTGTGTTTCACATGTAAATGCATTGTAAAATAGATTGTGGTGCAATTATGTGATAAAATTAGCTAGGAAGTTGAAACTTACAGAGGTGGTAGTAGAGATCATAATGATTTAAAAAATGGAGAAATGATTTTTGTAAAATATTTTTTAAGACTAAATTACATGTATGGATGTTAAAAAAGTTGTGTAAGTAGACCGTAGCTAACGATAATCAATTTTGTGTCATAATACATTGGTGAAACATTTATTATTATTCTTTTTATGAAATAATGATTTAATGCATTAGATTTAATTTAATTTAAGTTTGATTTATTTAAAGCCGATAAATGTGGTTTAAACTTAAAACATGTTCTTTCTTGAGCTGCATTTTCCCTAAGTAAGCATAATAATTCAATTACTTTTTTGCAAATGTTGCTTTATTTTTTCTGTGCATGTTTCAGTATGCATACAATGATATTCTTACAAAATTCATGGTGAAATGGCTCGGTGGGGAAATCAACTCTCACCTGATA
This sequence comes from Calotriton arnoldi, assembly GCA_963921515.1. Lineage (NCBI taxonomy): Eukaryota > Metazoa > Chordata > Amphibia > Caudata > Salamandridae > Calotriton > Calotriton arnoldi. The sequence continues at coordinate 209,033 of CAWUFW010018470.1, read as the reverse complement.
TTATAGTCTGCTACAATGTATATTTCTTACAGTTGAAAAACCTGTGAGGCCCGGAAAGCTAAGTTGTTCACATGAAATGCTTGGGAAAGAATGGAGGAGTAACTAAAAGTATTTTTTGACAACATATGTAAACTAATGAAGTGACACCACGTCATTAAGGTATCATAAGGACTGCAAAAGAAGAAACCCCAAATGAGGGGCAATGCCAGACCTCTTTTCCTTCTAACAAGGCATCACTATTATTTTTTTTGGTACAATGCATTGTTTTATCTCTTTTCCTTGGGAAAGAACGGAACTCTTCACCTATGAGTTTATAATCATTCTTTAAGTCCTATTTTGGACTACCTTTTTGCTAATGCTGCTGCATTCATGCAATCGACCTGGAATCTTTCTTTGCCAAACTACTTGATTTTGCGTCATAATTTGCTTTTTCCCAAATGCTCATGGACTCGCCCTTAGAGGATTTTAAATTTGATTTGTTTACCCCTTTGCTTTGAATCTTAGATAGGACTTAACTATTCTTCTTCCTTTAATGGTGGTAGAAGCCTGTAATCTCGTATCGGATGTTTGTTTAAAACTCATTCTCTTTTGATTTGAACTTGTGTGGTCTAATACTACCTGTTTTAATATTCTTGACTGAGATGCTTAAGAAATTGCTCATTTGTATCAATTTTGGAACTTTAATACAATAACAAACTATCTAAATTTCTTGAGTCTATTATTGTGTCATGATGTTCCCTATTTGAAACTGTATTAAATTATTATTTTAATCTAAATGCGTTGTAGGGAAAATCGGTGAATCTTTTCAGAATATCAAGTTCTGCTTCTTCTATCCTGTGTTGCACTGCAGAGCTTCTAGTTTGTATAGTTTTGGTTAGACTTAATTTCTTTACGAGATTGGGTCTCCCCATTGAGATACTTTACTTTTACAGTATGGACCTGAGAGTAGTGTATTTGAACCTTATTTCAAACGTGTGAGTTAGTCACCAATTAATGGTCCCCATTGGGTGGCTGACATTGTGTTTTGGACATCCTAATTCCCATCCCTCCTATTGGTAGAGAAATATCAACCAGAGGACCATTCGCCTCTGTGTGGAAGGCAATGCTGTAATCCATCTAGCTGTAGCGGGACCAGTACAGTTAGAGGGATAGATGAGTAAGTAGTGAGTTGAAAGTTAAACTTGAAATATTTATGCCGCTTACGATGGATCAAGTACCATTGACTATAATGCAATTTAATATACTGGAAGGGTCATCCGTATGTCATTGATAAAGTACCCCATCTGCCAAACTCTAAACAAGGCCCAAAGTCTCTAGATGACTCGTGCGACAATCTAGGCTTACTTGACACCCACTATATCATGGTCAGCCTGAAAAATCATGCATAGGTAACTTGATTAGAATTTCTGTTCTCTTAGTGCTTTTTGGCTCAAAAACTTTAAAAAAACATATCTCTAGTTTCCTTAATTGGCCATTTTTGTGTCATGTTTCTTAACAAACCTTTGGTATGGTAATTTTATTGTGTTGTTTTTAACTTTACTGTTGTTTTGATGGTGCTTAAATTATTTCACCCACATTTTTCTGGGGGGAAGCCTGGTACAGGTGCATTAGCCACCAGCTATTAAGCCTAGGTTTTCTCAGTGAACTGTGTTGTGACCTTGCAGGATATTATAGTGTTAAAGTGGCTGTTTCCCATCTCTCAAATTACTATATTTAGGATTAGCACTTGAATCTTAAGTGGTCTCAAGGATGATCAGTGTGCCATTGGCAAGTTCGAATTGTAAATTTTGGCTTTCACAAACCTTGGCAAATATTTTTTATACCTAATTTGACAGCTTAACATTAGAGCCAAAATAATTAGAATACGTTTGTAAATTGTGTGTAAACAACTAAACACCCCTACTTATATTTTGTGTGAGGGTATGGAAGGAATTCTCCAGCTGGAAAAATATTTTGGTTGTGCATTACAAAGACACAAGTAGAGTTAAATGCACGGAACCTTTGGGAACTCCATATCTGATATATTTGTTCTGATTTAAAGGGAGCAAGGAAAGTTATCTGTGACTAAGATGAGAAAAATTATTTCAGTCAATAGCCCAGAGTCCTTCAAGAAGATTATGGTGGTCAATAGTGTTGAAGGTCATTGATAGGTCCAACAGGACCAATGCATCAACACCACTGCCATCCATACGGGAAACAGCGTTTACAATGCTGCCATTACATCGCGTTCCTATTACAACGCGGTCGTTACAACGACCACGTTGTTAGAACACGATGCCTTTACATCGCAAGTCATTAGATCGACTTGCTGTAGGGGGCGCTCTAACCTAAGGAATAGTATAATTTACTATTCCAACACCTTCCCTACTGTTGCGCAGGCTGGAGTTGGAATAGTAAATTATACTATTGCTAAGTCCAGCGCGCCCCCTCTAATGACTTGCGATGTAAAGGTATCGCGTTCTAACAACGCGGTCGTTGTAACGACCGCGTTGTAATAGAACGCGATGTTATAGCATGCGATGTAACATACTATATTCCATCCATACAGATGATACAATAAAATCATTGGGCACCTTGTAAGGTTATCTTTCTTCATCTGACATGCCTTGGGGAGGTGATGGGAGCAAATAGTGGGTGTCAGAGGAGGACGGAGGTGAGAATTGTGGACTATCAATTGTCATATCAATATAACAAAAAAGCCAAATGGCATATAAGATCATTTTCCCTTGTATTTGTCCCTTCTCTCTATATAGCTTCAGCTTTAGTTGGTGGGACCTCCAGATTACACTATGTGGTTTGGGGAGGGTTGTCATTCTGGGAAGCTATTCCTACAATCCTTCCTCCACCGTAAAGGTCTCCAAGTTACTTATATGAAAGATGTCACTAGTCTGCAACATATACATAGGGGGCTGCTTCTCCCCAACTTCAAGAGGGTAGCACAGCAGAATATGCTGCTTTTAGGATATTTGGTGCACTGACAGAGAGGTGCTTCCTCATAATTTCATGTTATTAAAACATAACAGGAGCATGAACTCCAGTCATATTCAAACTTGAGGGTATGAGATCTATGTACTTATTTCTATGTACATAGTTATGAAAGTATTGCTCATACTTTAGGTTTATTTAAGTTTTACATTCAGGGCCAGTGAAGAGCTTTCATTTGTGCATTTACAATCACCTTTAAACTCTGCATTTTGACTGAGATCATTACTGAAGGCCCGATTATGATGTCCGCCCAACGTCTGCCATTGCGGTCCACCCGCCGTTTTACGATGCAGTGGGGGAGGCATCAGGTGGAGGGACTGTCCGCCACGCTTCCGACGGGCTCAAGGAGCCTGTCGGACCATCGGAAGCTATCATATTCCCATAATGATGGCAGAGCCAGCCTTGGCTGTGCCGTCAGGATTATGATGTCACTTTCCGACAGCCTTTCCATGTTGGCCTTTCTGACATGGAAAGGCTGTTGGAAAATGACTTTGGGGGCCCCTAGCAGGACCCTGTACCTCCACAGCCTCCGCTATGAGGCCTGGGAGGCCCTATGGTGCCCCCCTAAACATCCCTGCACAGTGTGTGCCTGCCACACGGTGCAAGGATGTCTAAAAATATCAATTTTACAATGGCAGCCTATGCTGCGGGCCTTTTCTGCCAGCCGCCCAAGATGCCATTGTAAAATGGATGTTTCCGACTGCCCATAGGTTGCATCCAAACTGTGCGGTCCGAACCGCCGACCTATGGTTGGGCGGTTTCCAGTCTGCTACAGTGTTCTCCGCCCGACATCGTAATGATGGCCAGAATGTTTATACATACTTTCTAAACACCATGGTAAACTGCAGTATCAGTCCATGGCATCTTAATGCAGACCAGAGTATGGAGAGGGGCTGATCCACTCAAGTTGTCTTGTACCACATTCCTGCTAACAACAACCAGCAAATATCCCAGCAACTTCAACAACTACCGTCTGTTTGCAGGCCTCCCCTGGATCTCAAGAACACATGAAATAATTGTCACCAACAAATACCAAAGACACACAGGGACATATTTACATGAAAATGCCGCAAGCAATTTTGCTACGCCGAGCTGCACGATTTTCAAAACACAGGGATGTGGCGTATTAACAAGAATGCGGCACATCCCTGTGCTCACCCTTCAGCTAGCGCTAAAAAAGCTGCCTAGTGCAAACGCAGGAACTCTTGCACTATGGTGCAAGGGTGCCTGCGTTGCAGGGATGATTGTGTTTGTGCAGGAAGGGACACCTTCTAGCACAAAAACAGTTATGAATGGCATTTTGCTCCTTCTATGTGTGCTGCAGAATGCAGCACACATAGAAAGATCAAAATACGAGGAGAAAAAAAAGTGTTCCTCCCTGTTGCGCCACTTTAACGCCTCCTTTTGAGGGTTTTTTGGTGCTCCCCTAGATTTACAGATCTTTGTAAATCTGGAGCAGTGTCAAAAGCCATGGGTGTTGCTGGAACGCCACAGCAACACCCATTGCATGCCCTTGCAGCAGAAAATACATGCCTTGTAAATATGGGCTAGCATGGAGTGCCACCGGAGTGTCAGAAAAAGTGATGCTCCAGTGGCGCTAGGGACTTGTAAATGCGCCCCATACATTCACGTTCATTTTTGCGAGACATCAGTCTGGGTTCAGACCAACATAGGGATAGAAACTTCAGTATTAAATGTTTGAGGTGACTTAAATGAAATTGCAGAGAAGGGGTCCCTCATCATGCAAATACTACGGTGTGTGCCAGCTGCATCTAACACAGTGGAGCACAATGCCCTACTCTACAGTCTCTAAACAGTGGACAGCACATTAAAAAGTAGACCTGATGATACAAATCCCTCTTAGAACACACTAAAAGCATCAAATTAGAATAATTCCTGTCCACTGCTGACATAGTAACATGTGGAATCCCACAGGAATCCCCCTCCCCCTACTCAATATCTAAAATAAACCTCTAATGGATCTCATCAGCTCCAATTCGATTTTTATGTGGATAATTCACAGATATACCTTATGGCCCCAGGATGTCCAAACCCACATATGAAACATTTTCTAAAGAGTCATGGAATAGGGCTTGTACCCTCCAATTAAATGGTTCAGAAACAAAGATTATGGTCCTAACCCATAACACCTTTTCAAAGGTATTGATACCCTCTGTCTTCCTCCTGCTTTCTTTGAGAACAAGAACCCAATAAAAGTACTGTATTTTTTAATGAGTAGTTATTCCCAAAAATAGCTGCAGGTGGACAGAGGGTATGAAACCTAAATGGCTGAGGGTGCCTTTGCCACAGGATATAATGTCTACAAGATATACACTTAATGAAGAATAAGGCTGATACATTTGAAAATTGATGGGATTTAAACAAGCTCATAAGTCTAGCTTTGGCACTTCAATAGAGCAGTAACAAAAAGAATATAGAATGCTTTGAAACTGATAACGCAGATAGATGGATAATACTTTGTGTTCTCAATGACCAAGTTCAGTACACTATATGCTCTGTGTATACACCTCAAACAAAGATGATGCAAATATTTTTCAGGATCCTACTATTAAATTGATAGGTTGGCCAACTCAGTATATTAGAAGTGGTGATTGAACCTGCATTTGAACGCCATTTTAAACATTACTAACATACACCATGCAAGTAGGATGGAAACGGCGAGAACCAGTATGATAGATATGATGCACACTTTAGAAACTAATGGACATATCCTTAAGCAAAAATCCAGCTGGCAGAGAACACGCCTTCTTTTCAATTCCTTATGAACAATATTCCCATATTACCTAAAATGGAGGGGGCAGCTGAAGTTTTCACCAATTATTATATAGATTTTGTTTCAAAAGAGCCACCCTCTGAAAAAAATTAAGGCAGAAATAAATCAATACTTGGATGATAGTCCCCTTCCTAAATTGACTGAGGGGCAGTACCATAGACTAGGACCTAGCTTGGAAATGACTATTAAAGACTTAGCTCCTGGCAAAGCTGAAGGCCCATATACACGTCCTGTCAAAATATATGAACCTTTATCTCAAGGGAAGTCCCTCAATCGTACAAAAAGTTTGGGATATCATGACTATGCATATGATAGTGAAGACCTGGAGGACAGCTATAAGTTCAGTATTTTTGGAAAAAATGAAAGGATCTGTTTGACAGTTATTCTTATCATTTGATATCTTTATGAAACTTTCTCAAGATATATTCTAAAAAGCTAATAACAGGATAGCTTAAGACAGTGTATCCCCCTACCAACAAAGGTTTATGAAAGAAGAAATACCACCTCAAAGGTGACCCTCATTGTGTCATTGATCCAAAGATGCCAAACATTGAATGAACCATTGGTGGTATTCTACTGGATGCAGAAAGAGCTTGTGTCTAGGTGGCTGTCATGGGGGTAATGCGGAGCATGTGTATTAAATGGGCACAATCAATCTGTCAGGCAACTATATTTAAGATGTGATTATTGATTTATTATCCCCATCAATATTCATTCATCAGGACACAAGCCAAGGCTGCCCTCTGTCTCCCATGCTACGTGCTCGATACTCTGACTGTGCCCTGTTGATTGGTAAATTGATGCACCTCTCTCTGTTTCACTAGCCAGCAGAATTTTTTTAATAAAAATATTGATCCTAACAAGCTACTGTATTTGTTTCTGTCACTTTCCCTGTATGTCCTGATAACATACTTTTGAAAGATGCATGACCTAATGCCTTTTTTAGAGTTTGGCGGACGGGTACTCAGTCACAAATGCGACGGATATTCTGTCCACTTTCTTGCAAGTGCATTAGGATATAATAAACTTGTATTAGGGCAAATGGATTAGCCATCACGTTGTAACCCGTTTGCAAACTCTAAATCAGGCATCTAGTCACCAAGTTCATCTGGCAAAATTAAGGGCCTTTGTGAGCTTATAAAGTATGCTTACTTTCCTATAAAAGAGGGATTGTATTATTCGGCTGCTACTATGAGGAGACTGCATCAGCTAAGTCAAAATTGCCATATAATAACCACATGTTATGTTATCTTTTACCCTTGAGATCCACAACACACTGTATTCAAATTGGGTTATCCACTATTTTAAGCAAGTCCTTTTTAATACCTTTGCAAAATTACCAAAACGCAGCTGAAATGAAAAGGTTTTTACAAGTACCTCAGCTCTATGCTGTCACTCTGCCATGGGGAAATGCAGATAGGCCAGGGATTTGCAGTGTTTCAAGATGGAACCCTGATGAAGAAGCACTCTCTCCTAGATATCCAGAACCACCTGCGGATCGAGTATATATATGTTCATCCTCTATCAAAAATTACAGATATTCTGGAAACATTGAGTGTGATGTATCAGATGGCAGGGACAAAGCGTAATGTCAATCTATGTACAATTCTGATTGCTGGGAATACGAATCTGATGCTATTATATGTGGTAACTATAGCCAGGAAGTTACTAGACAAAGCATGGAAAAATGCATCCACCTTTTTTGGAGATTGGTGGAAGGAGTTTTGTGAGGCATAGACACTTGATTATTCCGTCAATCATGACAGAGGCAGCCTGAGTTAGTAAATATTTAAATTGGGTTGCTTTCCATTTATAAACAAATCATGATTGGCCATTATCATATTATAAAATATCTGTTTAAGCTTGTATTTTCTGAAGAATGATTATTTAAGTATTGGTATATATCTTTAAATGGGTCATATATACAAATATATATGTTGTCAGTAGACAGTTTTTGCTTTTTTTGCTTTAAAAAAATCAATAACAAAATAGAATGAAATGTACAGAGCTAGAGCGTGTTTGGGATGCGGACCTGATCAAGAGCTTGCAAGTCATAGCAGTAGTAAAAACATCCTTACAATAATTCAGCCTGCTGAGAAAAAAACACTCATTTATCATCCCTCTATTTCACAGTATGGTGAGCGACTGCAGGTGTGTGTGTGCAGGCGGAAGAGCTGCAGCACGGTGTGGGGCTGAGATATTTGTCACAGGGCACTGAGTGAGGATCAAGTACAAAAAGTATGTGACTGACATTACACTCACTGAGTGCAGTGTCATTACAGTGTGTATGCATTGGAGCTTGGAAGAGCCTGGACACTGCTTTCAGGGCTAATGTTTGCATATCTATGTGGGATCAAGTCAGGAGCGTAATACAGGCCTCTGCAGCCTCTGTGGCACAGGGGGGCACCCTACCCTCTAGGGGCACCCGACCCTTCAAGGGGACCCCATTCAGCCAAAGTCCAATGAATTTCTGTAAGATATGGGAGACTTGGGGGCTCCTCATCACATTCTTCAGGTGGCCCCCATCATTTTGTGTTACGCCACTGAAGCAAGTGTGTGTATGTGTGACCAGTTGTGTTTAGGGTTGTGTGAGATTGTGTGGGATTAATAAACTGTAGTAATTCAGGTGGAATAAAGTGGTGAAACTTTAAAGGAATAAATGCATGTTTAAAAAACATTTGTTGTGCTGAAAGTTGTGTCTGCCTACATCATAATACTTGATCATGTGCACTGCAAGTGCCGGAAATGTGTTTAGCCACTTCCTGTTTACTGCTCAACATTAAGGGCCTGATTTACATATTGTGGTAGAAGGTACTCCGTCGCAACAGCAACGGAGTTCCCTCCCCTCTATTTTAGTGATCCGCCTGACGCATTTACATGCGTGCGGACCTTAGGGTCAATCACAGCAGAAACTAGTCTGTCTCTGCTGTGATTAATCGCCTCCGACGGTCCAGGGGAATAAGGGCCGTCGGAGAAATGGCTATTATGTCCGCTGGCCCAATTTAGATGGGTGGACATGTAGTTATTTTTACTGGTCATTACCGCCAGGTAAGAACTGGTAGTAAGGAACAGTAAAACCATTCTAATGCTCCCCTCGCCATGAGAGAAGACCCATGGACAGGAGAGCATTAATTTTTTTCTTTTAAAAAAAACCTGTTTTGGAATTTTCTTTTTTAAAAGAAAAAAGAATACTGTTTGCTGCAGGGCTGCATCCTTCCGATGCAGCCCTGCAGCAAACAGTAAAATGCATTTACCAAAACCGCCATGATGTCAATTTTTGCCAATGCCTTTCTTTATGCTAGGTGGTCATTTATAAGTCTGGTGGGCGGAGTATGATCAGCCTGGCAGACGTAAAGTCCTCCACCAGGCCTACAGAGAATACTCCGTACGTTACAGTAGCGGTCGGTGGTGGGAGTGCCGCCGGGCGCTGACGTGGGGCGGGGGAGGGGCAGGGTGGGGGGTAGTAAACTACGGATTACGGCCGATTACAGGTAAGTACACATATAAATAAATAAAACGAATTTCGTTTCTCGCGCTGCATCGCATTTGGCTTTATATTTGATTGCTAACCAGAAATAAAGTGCTTGTGCTCTGCCTGGTAAACATGCAGGAAGTGTATGCCCACACGTGGGTCCCGTGCTCACTGTGCCACAGGATTCAAGCTAGCCTGGCTGATGAGGGGTGATACCCGGAAACCGGTCTCAGGAGGCTTGTTTCTGGTCCAGGAAGGACCTGGCTTGGCAGAACGGGCTGGACTGTTCCCATGAGGAGCAGGGTCAAGACCGATTTGCATATGGCTGGGTCCAAACTGGGATGGCGTTGTGAGAAAAAAAACGATGCATTAAACCAAGACCTTTGTGACTGGAGGTGAATGTTTGCATTGTTTAGCATTCCGTCAATCATTTGTTCTTTATGCTTCTGCCTGATAAACATGGCAAAATTAGTGTACACTTCATTGGGACATTTATTGTGCCTATAAGTCCCTAGCATATTATCTGCATATACCCAGGGCATGCAAGTAAATGTTATTAGTGTACTGCAGCACTCAATATGCCACCCACTAAAGTGACACTGTAAAATAAGTCTCCAGGCCTACCATTGCAGCCTAGCTGTGCAGTTTTGAACTGCCATTTCGACCTGGCAGAATAAAACTTTTGCCAGGCGTAACCCTTCCTTTTTTATTACTTATAGGTTAACCATAAGTTAGGTCTTAAAAGTTCATCGGGCAGGGCAAATTGTATTTAACAAGTAGTGTTGGAAATGGCCCTTTTTGCGGGGTCACGCCCAAATCTTTTGCCTTACTTCTCCTACTTTTAGCCGAATTAGTTTTAGTTGGGTTTAGAACCACTGCTAACCAGTGCTAAAGTGGTTGTGCTCTCTCCCTAAATCAATGTAGAATTGGCTTATACCCAATTGGCATATTTAATTTACTTATAAGTCCCTAGTAAAGTGCACTACATGTGCCCAGGGTCTGTAAATTAAATGCTACTAGTGGACCTGCAGCACTGATTGTGCCACCCACTTAAGTAGCCCTTTGAACATGTCTAGGCCTGCTATTGTAGTGCCAGTGTGTGCAGTTTAACCTGCCATGATGACATGGCAAAATAAACCTTTTGCCAGGCTCAAGCCTTCCATTTTTTAAAATAAATATACGTCACACCTATGTTAGGCACTGGACAGCCCAGAGGGCAGGTTGCAGTGTATTTAAACAGTTGGACATGTACGTTTAGGTTTTACATGTCCTGGTAGGGAAACATTCTTACATTTGTTTTTCACTACTACAACGCCTATCTCTCCCACAGGATAACTTTGGAGTTGCCTTGTTATATTTTATAAGTGTAATTTCCAAATGGGAAGAAATAACCCCTTCAAGTTTGGTGTCTCTGGAATCACATTTTAAAATCCTAACTTATGGCGAAGTAGAATTTTAAATTACAATTCTGAAAATGCCACTTTTAGAAAGTTGACGTTTTCTTTCCTTAGCCATGTGGTGCCTGCAGCGTGTCTCTGGCCACATGACTGGGTGCAGTTGTCAGTTGGCCTTTGTGTATTCCTCCTATACACCCAAAAGCAATGGGAGCTTAGTTGTTACTGAATGGGCCATCACTGGCAGGATGAGAGGGAGGAGCTCTTACACCTAAATAGGCTGTATCCTGTCTGTAAACAAAGGGCTGAATACCCCCTGTAAGTAGTCTGGAGCCAGGGCAGGGAAGGCTGCTGCAAGGATTGGACCCATCTCAAGGACCTGCATTGCCTTTGCAGTTCTCAAAACCGAAGTATCACCCCCAACGGCGCGATGCATTCACAGCCCAGGTCCTCACATCTCTCATCGACACAGTCTTGATGACAACCCCAAACTCCCCATTGCGGCCTCGCAGCTCTTCGGAACTACTGCATTGCCCACTGCATGCCGCATCCCCAATGCCAGACTTTGAATTGTAAGCCCCGTCGACAGGATCCACGATGCAACAGGACCTCACACTGCAGCCTTGCAGCATCTCGGAACTGACGCATTCCACCAGGATTTAAGGTACTTTGTTCAGCGGGCCTAACTGGGTTCCTTCAGCTGGCCTGCACTCCATTGCAGGCAGCCTGAACTTGTGACTTTGTCTCGGTTTGGTGCAACAATATATCCTTAGTTGACGCTTTGTGCTCTTTTCCGCTTTTTTCACTAAAACCTTTAAAATTCAATATCTCTGGTTCTACAAATTGGATTTTTGTTGTTTTGGTCTTGTTTTATTTATTAAAAAATACTCTATTTTCCCAAATTTGTTATGGGCTCCTTTTGCTGTGTGCCGTCACTGTTTTACTGTTGCACAAATACTTTACAGATTGCCTCTGAGTTAAGCCTGACTCTTCTGTGCCAAGCTACGAAGGGGGTGAGTGCAGTTTCATTTAGGGTTTGGTTGTGCCTTATCCTGACACGGATTGTGGTTTCTGCTTGACTAGGGCTTACACCCCAGTCAACAAACAACCCAATTTCTTACAAGTAGGGCATGTATATTTTATGTTTTACATGCCCTTGCAGTGAAAAACCTCCAGTTGTTTTTCACTGTTGCAAGGCTGGTTCTCCCATTGGTTAACACTGGTTTGGACTATTACTCTTATTAAGTGCTAAATTAAGTTTGGAAATAGCTAGAAAAATGGTTCAATGACTCATTTTTAATTTAAAATCCAACTTGATGGTCAAGTCAGATTTTATATTACTATTCTGGAAATTACACTTTTTCAAAAGTTGTCATTTTCCTGCCTAAAACCCAAAAGACTTTCCTGTCAGTGTCCAGCTGTCACCTGACTCCTGATGGATCCCCTGTGCTGAGGTGTATATTGCTACCAGACATTGGACAAATGGCTTTGGGTGTGAGAAGGGGGACTCCTCCCTTGACAGGATAGCCTGGTGTGTGAGCCCAGCCCCTTCCTGATCTTCAACGGATGCCTACCTTGTCACTGGTAGATGAAGTTCACACCTAGGCCTGCCTCCCTTTAGTGTCTCTAGTCAGGTTGCCTCCAAACACAGCGGGAGGGAAGGAACTGACCAGAACTGGTTTAGGGGGTAGACAATGGCTTGCCCTCCACCCACAGACTGGCACTGGCCATAAATGTGGATCCCACCAACCTCTCCTCAGAACACTTCTGGACCGGTGAAGAATCAGAAGAGGGACTTCCCTGCTCTCTCCCTGCAACTGTCCAGGTGACCAGTTCTAACTCGATCTGCCCTGGAACCTGCTACTGGCCTCTGCTGAGTGAGTCCTAACACCCAATGGTGCCTCCAGGTCCCTGATCCTTGGTTTTAGAATGTACTCCTCCTGTCCCCAGACTGCAAGAAGGGAGACTTAAGAACTTTTTGCCAACTTTCTGTATAGAGAACGACAGAGACTGGGATCCGTGTCGAAGCTGCAGCCATTGACGTCGATTTGCTGGTCAGCCTCAACTTGCAGGCTCTCCCCTCTAAAGGAGATCTGACTTCCAGAAACGTTTCTAACTCCAAAAGTAAAGGGCGTCATCGATACCAATGCCGAGCAGCATCTGATTCACATCGAGGGCTTCATGGGCACGGACTTCGCCTATTCAAAGTTATTCTGCCTTCATAGACGACTGCACTGGGACCCCACTTTTCATCAACCCGCCGTTGTTGGTTCCCACTTCAGATTGAAGCCTGCCTCATTGATGCCCACTTTTTCTTGATAACAATTCTAAGACAGAAGGTAAACATTACACTGGTGATGGAGCAAGGACTCACAAATGAGACTTGCTCGGATGCAATCTCCTCACAGTATTAATTTATTAATTTTTTATTGTGTATATTAACTTTGCATACACTACATAAATAGCAAGGAAGCTTGCCTATGTGTTCTAACTAACAAGTAACGCTTGTCTTTTTCTAAAATGGCCGCTAAAGCGCAGGAACCTTACTGCGCATGTCTCATCCATTTCACATGGTGTGACGTCTTTCTTTGCTTGGTGGGAAATTTCTGCTTCTGCGCAGTGTGCATTAAAATGGCTGCTTGATGTTTTCACATGCTTCAGCTTGCTCTTGTGTTATTATTAAATAGTCGTTTTCTTAACGCTACTAATGCGGGATAGATTTATAAGTAAATGGGGATAGAGTAGAAAGAGTGGGTATACAGTGAAACATATTATTTGAGATTTTAATATTTTCTTCTTTGACTTTTATTAGTTCGTAAACTTGGGCCTGGGGTTGGTGATCTGAAACTCGAGAGACAATGATTCTGCGCATGTGTCCTGTTTGGCTGCCAAAGAATAAAGATGAAGTCAACCTGGACGTCGTCCAAGGCCACGAACTAATGGCCGATATTGATATATGCATGTGTTCTTGCCAAACTTGCAACTATGTATATGGAAAATGAATGAAACTTTGTCGTGAGACGGGTGGGAAATAAAGCCAATATATTAAAATTGATGGGCGGTAGTTTAAAGACAAAGGTCTTCAGAATTCGAACCAAATCAATATGGTGTGAGGATCAACCCCCTGTCCCTGTCCAATCAGAAGTAGTGGTCCCATATTTTGGTAACATTAAGGGGAGGTACATGGGCGTAGAGGGGTATAATAGATATAGAATTAGCTAATTAGCTAGAGCTTACTCTCAGAACGCACAGAAGAGCTCCAGACCGCTAAGCGGATCGATTGCAGACTGAATCGCTGTCCAGAGAGGTCCTGAGGAGGGGGCGGCGGAGTCCATTAGAAGGAAGGCACGGGAGAATTGAGGAGAAGTTGAGTATTAGAGAGGGGAACGACGCAGGCGTCGTTGTAGAGAGGTCACCGGTCCTGTCCTGATCCTGGAGGAGGTCTTTGCTCTTCATCCTTCCTGGGTCCTATTCTTTCCAACTCCTTGGCCAAGGGGTTTGGTTCTCGCACATAGGTAAATATACTTGCAACCTTTAGTTGCGCTGCTGTCTCTATCTTCTCCTTTCTGAGGGACCTTCATTAATCAATAATTATTATTCTGTGCTTCATCCTTGAGATACGATTAAGTACCATGTGGTTCTGTAATTTACTCTGCTAAAAATCTTTAGTAAACATTTTAAAACTTCCTGACTCAGTGGTTATTTTCAGGATTATGTACTCTAATGAATGTCACTCATTTTAAACTTCCCAATTAGCAAAGGATTCATTGGTAAGTCATTACTCTTCAATCGGAAGGTAATTGGTAGCAGGGATTTTGATAAAGAGTAACAACTGACAACCCCAGCGTAAGTATTAGCGTAGTATGAATGTATGGGCCTAAGTGAGTATCTAGTGTATGAATGCTGTTTGCTAATATCGCGCTGGATCAGTTTTCTGGTAGCAGAGGATGGTTACTCTTTGTTAATTGGGTAATGAGAATTTTATTTTTATGAACTAACATCCGTGTATTCAAAGTTTGTTGTATGTTGTCCAGAATTTCCCAGGGAAAATTGAATAGCGGTTGGTAACTGGAAGCCATACTGCAGTGAGGTTATCTGTCAGGCAGAAATAGTACTGAAAAGTTAAGCAGGACTATCAGTACTGGTTAGGGACTCTATGCATGTGAGTAATAGCAAAGGAGTACGCTGGTGAAAATTTGATGTTATATCACATAGAAAGGGTAACATTGAAGAAGTAACAGGTACTTCTGGAGCTTGTGTGAAGAGTAAATGGAAGGGTTTTACTCGTAGTGTATGTTTAGTAAACGGAAAGGTTTTACTAAGTGTGAGAGAAAACTATCTTTTCTATTATAGAGAAACTGGCACGATAGCGAATGTTTTATGTTGTTTCTGAAATTTAATTAAAGATTTATAGAGAAAATAAAGTTTGCGTAAGATTTTGTAAAGGGAGGGTCAGCTGCCGGAGAGGGAGCTGACGTCACAAACGCCGCGCTGGGATTGGTTGAATCAGCGGGTGTGGAACGACTCTTGTAAAGGAGGGGTCAGTAGTCAGGAGCAGTACTGACGTCACAGGTGCCACGCTGGGATTGGTTGAAACAGCGAGGGACAGAGAAGAGCATATTGTAAAGGAGGGGTTGACAGACTAACGTCACAGAAAGGCCGCGCTAGGATTGGTTCAGAAATAGAAGAAAGCAGACACTTGATTGGTTGATATTCTAGAAGCAAAAATCTTAGTGGATAGAGATTGCATGTTAAAACGCGATCCGACTTTAACAGGAACTCGTCCGGATAGGAGATTCCTAGGTTTTGCAGAATATAATTTTATACACCGAAGATTAGATAAAATGTATGGAGAAAAGAGAAAAATGTCCTTTCTGCAAAAGATTAAGAACTATTTTAAAAAGGATAAACCGATCAAAACTAGGGAAGTAATTATCATTCCACCAGCTAAAACGCCCGCTTCATTTATGATGATGGAGAGAGGTTATCATACTTGTGTATGGATAGAGAATTGGATAGAATATACCAAAAATTATGGAACATTAGCATTTCCCGAGAATGGTACCTTTAATGGAAGAATTCTTCAAAATTTGAGATTAAGAATGAACGATTTGGAACCCAGACCTAGATTAACTCAATATGAAGCCTTAGAGGAATGGGAAATCGAGGCATTTGAGCGTGACCGATCCAGGAGTAATAGGGGTTATCGAGGATTTTTCCCCATACCAACATGAGTCTAGGGACGGTCAGATGAAACAATGGAGGAGGGCAATGCTTACAGAAGGATTATATCCATTGTTAACAGTAGAAGAAAAACGAGGAAGCAAATGCACAGAAAAGACAAAACATTTAATGAGAAATGGAGATTCCGAAGATGAATTTATAGAAGAAATATTAAGGAACCCCCCACCATATCAGGAAGGGACAAGTGGATGCACCCCAAGGGCCCCACTGTTAAAAACTCCATTAGTACCACAGGTAATGCATGATTTCACCCCCAGTAGGATCCTTCACGATAAAGAAAAAGAAGCCCTAGAGAAGACCAGAGCAGAATTAATACAGAAAATAACACAGATAAAAGTGCATCCTGACTCTTTGACCATACCTGTAACAATTGGTCCAGTAGTCCCATTATATGGTAATCAGGGAAACTGTCCTCCACCGTTAGTTATGCCTACTCCTGTGAATATTCCTAAACCTGAAGCAACAGTAATGGTTGAGGATCATTTTAGTGATTGTGAATCTACGATATCATTAATGGATTTACCAATTCGGGATTCTGTCAATAGTACTCCCAGAAGAACTACACCTGGGTGCTCGAAAGATATAAACTTGATAACTTCATCAGGAGCAAAAAGTGTCACTGTAGTTAGTCCAGAAGACTTAGAAAGGTGGGCACAAGGATCAGATCAGCAGTGTACACCTCCAAAAATGTTGGATATTTATAAATTAAAATCGAATTAGAAGAGATAATAGCAGGAAATGTGGGGCTAGATCGCCTAAATGCTTAAGATGAAGAAGAATTATTGTTCATATGCAGAAGTATTACCAGAAATGTAAAAATATTTCACGAGAAATTATCAGATTTGGCTCTGCAGATGGGAATTGAAATAGGGAGATCAAAGGTGTTGCAGAAACCCTATAGAGCAGATTTCTCAGACAAAGATTTAGAAAATATGAATGCCTCTGGAAGAAAGTTACAAGTAAAGGCGTTAATGACAGTCTTGCAAAAATAGGGAGACCTAGATAAATGGAGAGTTCGATGGGCAAAGAAGAAGGAAGAGGCACGATACAGTAGAATAGCCTCTGAATATGTGATGAAAGAAACCGGGAAGACAGATCAAATGTATCCGATGCGAGAAGTTCCAGGAGGGGGCTATGTACATGTCCCATGGAGTAGACAGGATATTTTGTCATTTACGAATGATTTTCCAAAGTTGAGAGAAAAACCAATTGAATGGTACAAGCAGGTTGAGAGGTTTGTGAAGGTGTCAAAGGTATTGTTGAAAGATTTAGATGGCTTGTTTGACATAGTGGTACCTGCCGATTTGTGGACAGATTGTAAAATTACAGTTGATTGGCCAAGTGACGAGTATCCTAGAGATCCAAAGACAGGTGCCCCGTCAAATGATGTAATGAAAAAGTATCAGCAGGTGATAACTTACCTGAAAGGCAAAATACCACTGAAAGAAACAGATTGGGTGAAAATAGACCGAACCACCCAGGAAGCCAGTGAATCGGTACACGCCTATTATGAGCGTTTATTGCAGGTATTTAAGCAGTATAGTGGATTTGAGGACATTGGAGACAAGAACATGAGTCAGTTTGTTTATCGATTTGTTTATGGTCTGAAGCCAGAAATGTGTCAGATGATTAAGCAGCACATGTTATGTTGGCAAGGGAAGCCCATAGACGAGATTCTGAAATATGCGAAATACTGTGGAGACGATATTGAGGATAGGCACAAGAAATTGCAGGAAAAAGTAATGTGGGCACAGGTGAAAATGGCAGAGAAACAGGGAATTAATTTGGATAATCCAAGTGAAAATCAAGGAAAGGATTCTGGAACAAATGGTGATACTGGGAATGGTGGAAAAGTGAGAGGACGAATGAGTAGAGAAGAAGCTAAAAAGAAATGTCCTTGTCATGGATGCGGAAAATTGGGGCATTGGAAGGATGAATGTAAAAAGATTCGGAATAATAATGGCCCAAATCAAAATTTAAATTTACAGACGCAGAATGACTCACAGCAGGGTGTAAACCCTCAGAGTCAGTTGCCACCTGCACCTATTCAGGGTAATGTAAGCAGAGCAAAGCACGGTACAGACGTCGGATATCAAGGAGGAAGTGGTAAGAATGATTATGTAACATCACAGTTTCTTTTACAGGACGATTTCTGTCAATACAGTACATGACGGTGCCTGGGAGAGGGGGAGAAGGAGTGCGTACTTGGAGCATCCTTATCGGTAGATCAGTCAGGTCCATATGTTGAAGGGAGTGTAAAAGGTAATGATATTACTTTTCTTTTGGACACTGGTGCTACCCGGTCTACTGTGAGAACAGCAGACATTCCAGACCTTCTTCTCTCTGGAGAAGCTATCCAAGTAGTGGGGGTAGCTAATCGAAAGATTAGAACACCTCTTACCGAACCAATGGAAGTTAAAATTGGAAATTTCAGAGAAATGCATCAATTTGTAGTGTGTGATTCCAGTCCAGTAAATTTATTAGGCCGTGATTTGCTATGCAAAATGAATTGCACAATTTTCTGCACACCGGATGGTGTGGCAGTTCAGACCCCAGATGAAGATCATGTATATAAGTTTATGATTGCAAAACAAGGTACAGAGGTAGATGAGATGTCTTCTTTGATAACAAAAGATGAGCTGCCAGAAGAATTAAAAACTACAGTAAACCCCATATTATGGGATTTCACAGGAAAGGAAGTAGGACTTATGGCCAAAATAGACCCAGTTAAAATTACTGTAAAAGAAGGTGCGATTTTCCCAAATACCAGACAGTACAAAATGAGTGCAGAAGTAAAGATAGGAGTCATTGAAGAAATAAATCGAATGGTAGAACAAAACATATTAAGAGAAGTAATGAGTAGCCCATGTAATTCACCAATAATGGGTTTAAAGAAACCTAGCGGAAAATATAGGATTGTTCAAGACCTGCGCAAAATAAATAAGATCGTGGAACCTTGTTGTCCTATAGTGCCCAATCCTGCAGTAATCCTATACCAAATCCCTTGGAGTGCAGGATGGTTCACTGTGATTGATGTATGCCAAGCGTTCTTTTCAATACCTTTGCACCCAGACAGCCAGTATCTTTTTTCATTTAAATTTGAGAACAAAGTCTATGTATGGAATCGTGTTCCTCAGGGGTACACGGAAAGTCCTTCTATTTTCAATCAGTTATTGAAAAAGTGCTTAGAGAAACTGGTGATGCCAGGAAGCTCAGTCCTAGTGCAATATATCGACGACTTACTGGTGGCATCAAACACCAGAGAGGACTGTGTTGTTGATTCCATAGCACTATTAAATCATTTGGCTGAAGAAGGGCATAAAGTCTCACCAGAAAAATTGCAGTTCTGTACAACAGCAGTTAAATATCTGGGACACCAAATTGAGAGGGAAAAAGAAGAATAACCTCGGAAAGAGTACAATTGATTAAGAAAATGCAAATGCCTGTAACCCAAAGAGAAGTGAGAATGTTCCTAGGAATAGTAGGTTACTGTCGACAATGGATACTAGGATTTTCCTTGTTAGCAAAACCCCTAATTCAAATGACAAAAAAAAAAAGCCAAGGACCCAGTTGAATGGGATGATGAGAGTGTAGGAGCTTTTGTAAAATTGAGAAATGCTCTGTGTTCAGCACCGGCCCTAGGCATGCCCGACTATAAGAGAAGCTTCGCATTGTTCTGTCATGAGAGAGAAAATTGTGCACTTTCAGTCCTAACCCAGAGACATGGTTTGGACAGACGTCCTATAGCATATTTTTCTGCTACATTGGACCCAGTGGCAGCCGCGTTGCCAGGCTGCTTAAAAGCAGTGGCGGCTACCTGTTTAAGTATTGAACAAAGTGAGTCAATTGTAATGGGACACCCAGTAAAGGTGTTTGTTCCACATGCGGTTGTGATTCTGTTGACAAGAACTCGAACTCAGCATCTTACTCCTAGTCGGCTGACTAAATATGAGAGAATAATAATGGGTGCTGAAAATGTGAACATAGTGAGGTGTACAATAGTAAATCCCGCTACCTTACTACCAGACCCATATCATGAGGAAATTAAAAATGACGAAGAAGAAGAACATGATTGTTTACAACTCACAGAGTTATGCACGAAACCACATCCAGACATTGAGGAACAGCCCCTTAGAAAGCCAGACAGGGAGCTGTTTGTTGATGGTTCATGCCAGAGGCATGAAGATGGTAAACTGACTGCAGCATATGCAGTATGTGAATTAACTAGAATAGTCGAAGCATCCTATTTACCAGGAGTGAAATCTGCACAAGTAGCTGAATTGATTGCTTTGATAAAAGCTTGCAAAATTGGGAGGAATCAAAAAGTAACTATATTTACAGATAGCCAATATGGTTACGGGGTTGTGCATGATTTTGGCCAACTATGGATGCAGAGGGATTTCATGACTTCTTCAAGGTCCCCCATTAAAAATGGACAGTTCGTAAAAGAACTACTGGAGGCAATACAATCACCAAAAGAATTGGCTGTGGTGAAATGTGCCGCACACCAGTCAGGAGATGACTGGGTGGTAGTCGGCAACAGATATGCAGATCTTGTGGCTCAACATTGTGCCAGAAATAGATTGTCAGTCAATAAAAGGGTGGAAAGAATGGGAATCAGCTGCCAACTTATGCTGTATATGCCACCTGAAACATGGAATGAGGTTAGAAGATTACAAGATGGTGCTGATGAAAGTGAGAAGAAAACATGGATCAAAGTGGGTTGTTCCCAAAGGGGAGATGATGAAGTGTGGATTTGTTCTGATGGCAGACCAGTCATGCCTGACTGTCTGCTCTCTCAAATGGCCAGGATGTATCATGGAGACACACACACAGGGAGAGATGCAATGATTAGGCTTTTCAGACAGAACTGGTACAATCCCAAGTTCAGGGCTGTAGCAGAGAGCCTTTGCCAGAGATGTTTGACTTGCCAGATGCATAATCCAGGAAGAAAAACAATAATTGGGTTTGGGAAAATTGGAAAAGCAGAAGGACCATTTATAAGACTACAGTTCGACTTTATACAGTTACCACCATGCAGAGGGTTGAAATATGTACTAGTCATAGTATGTCTGTTTTCAAAGTGGGTGGAGGCTTACCCTACCAGGAGGAGTGACAGCATTACAGTCGCAAAGCTGTTACTACGAGAACTCATTCCTAGGTTTGGTTTCCCAGTAACTTTGGGATCAGATAGAGGAAAACATTTTAACAGTGAAGTGATTCAAATAATCTGTGAAGCATTCCAAATTGAACAAAAATTGCACTGTGCATATCGTCCAGAGGCTTCTGGAGTGGTTGAACAATTGAATTGCACTATAAAATCCAGACTGGGAAAAATGTGTGCATCAACATCATTGGAGTGGCCAGATGCATTGCCACTTGTCTTAATGGGACACAGAAGCATTCCCGATAGAAATACGGGATTGAGCCCACACGAGATAATGATGGGAAGAGCAATGAGACAAGCACATGTTCCCATAAACAAACTGCTGAATATATCTGATGATATGGTTCTGGATTATTGCAAAGGATTGGCTGACCTAGTGCGTTCTGTCTCTCATCAGGTCAGAGAAGACGCAGTTTCGAGGCAGCCTGAACAAGAACATGATCTGAATCCTGGTGACTGGGTGGTAGTGAAGAATCACACCAGAGAGATGTGTCTATCACCTAGATGGGGAAAACCTTGTCAGGTCATACTGACTACCAATACAGCAGTGAAGTGTGCAGGATTTCCTAATTGGATTCATGTAAGCCACACCAAAAGAGTACCAGACCCTGAAGAAGAAAATCCTCAGACAGCATCAATCACTGAGGAAGCTGAAGGTTGCCCAGCTGAAGAATCTCAGGCTCGAGATTCAAGAGAAGCTGCAGAAGAACAACCGAGCACAAGTCAGGACTGGATACCGGTGGTAGAAATTCAGATAGGTGAAGAAGAAGCAGCTCAGGGAAAAGAAGAACATACAATAAAAGAACCTGAGTAGGACCAGATAGGGAAAGGAAACTGGGCTCAAAATAACGAAGAATCAACAAATGTTGAGCAGGGACAGACAGGTTTAGAAGAATCCGGTCAGGCTGCAGAAGTACAAAGTGCAATAAGCCCTGATCAGAACCAGTTAGATCCAGAAAATCACACAGAAGAAAAAGATCTCGAGAAACATAAACATGAAGAATTAAACAAAGAACAAGGTCTATTATTGGAAACTCACGGAGGAGCTGCAGAAGAAAAACAAATAAGGCCTGGAAAAGAGCAAGAAAGAAAAACAGTAATTGCAGAAAACGAAAAGGTGTCAAACAGTGAAAATAAAGAGATTGCTGAAGACAAAAATAAAGAAACAGTGCAAACAAAGAAAACAAGAAAAGGTGATCATTGGCCTAGTGTCATTAAAAGAGTAAAATACCACATAACAACCAGAAGTGAAGATCCAGATCAAGTAAATGAAGTAACAAGTCAAACTGAACAAGAAAACAGAACTAAGAAAAGAAAAAGCAAGAGACTGAAACTTGTGAATAACAAATTCAAGGGTCCTGATTGGACTTACATTATTCTTGAAGATTACGAGAGCTCAGAGTCAAGTGAAAGTGGTGACGAAGGAACAAGTGCAGAACTGACGTACGAGAAAGAAACAAGACCACCTTGACTACGGAAAAGAGTCACATAAAGAAAAGTGAAAAATAGATAAGAAGAGCAATCTTCCTTGTGGAAATGTCTGATGATAGAGTTGCTGGGAGACCAAAACAGAGATGTTGTAGAAGATGCTGTGCAATATGCATATGTAGTCTAGTAATGGTGCTTATAGTATGGTTAGTCCTGATCGTAGCAGGCCCTTACCTTATGATAATGGATAAAAATATTAATAACGAAACTAAAGGAAGGACAGAAACACATGAGGGGAAATAGAGTAGAACTAATGGCAGAAAATGAACCAGAATTTCATCATGAAATAACTGATAACGACACTAGTTTAAATGTTTTCACAAAGTTATTATTTCAATATGTAGATACCATGGAAGTTAGTAATTGTTATGTCTGTATGAAGTTACCCGAATCAGTAGCAGAAGGATTAACATATCATCACTTACCATTGACATATGGCATATCATGTAGTGTATTGTCTAGTTTATTTTATAGAACAGGGAGACTTCAGTATTATTATTCAAACATAGATGTGATATTTTCTGAGGTTCCAATTCGAAAGAATATGAACCCAGTGCTTAGTAGTCAAGACGCACAGTTTATGGGAGAATTTTTCTTAACAATGAAATCGATAGACATAACACATGCACATAGACACAATCTAACATGTTCTTTACACAAAGAAGAAAAGATATTTTTAAATTTAGTAGAAGATAGAAGACAAGATTTTCAAAAGAAAGCTTCTGAGCATAAGGCTCATTTGCCACCTTGGGCTGAGAAAGAAGGGAGTTACACACCTGGCAAGGCTCAAGCTGCTATGGCTCTGGATTTTGTAAAGACAGGGAAAATTTGTCTACATAGATTAAAGACTGATTATAAAAATGTTTTCATCGGTACCAGTGAATGTGAACACAATTTCTTAATTCTTGGAGGTTGGGGAATCAAAGGAGGAACAGATTCAGTTTTTCCTGGAATCTATTATGTGTGTGGGAATAAGGCTTTCTTTAGGCTTCCTGCACCGTGGTATGGAAATTGTTATTTTGGAATAGTATTTCCAAAAATATACCACGTAAAAAGAAACACTGGGAGCAATGAAAACAATGGCGAATTAACACGTAGTAAAAGAGCTAGTTTTTCTGAAATTGTAGGTGATATATTTGGTGCATTGATACCTTCAGTGGGAATAATTCTGAACTCAAGGAAAATATGTAAATTGTCTACAGTGGTTGATCGTTTATCAACGGATACTGCTGGAGGATTTCTAATGATTAATATGGAGATGGTTGCGATTAGATCTATGGTTATGCAAAATCGACTTGCTCTTGATATTTTATTGGCAAAAGCGGGCGGAGTCTGTAAATTACTGAAGACGAAACATTGTTGCACTTACATTCCTGATAAAAGTGCAGAAATTGGAACGTATATACAGAATATAACTAAACTTGAGAAGGAACTTAAACCACTGGAAGTTGATAGTGTATGGGAAAGATTGACAAGTAGTATTGCGTCAATTGGTACCTGGTTTTCTAATGTAGGAAAAGGGCTTATAGGTCAAATACTAGTACCTTTAGCAGGAATAGCAATAATAGTACTGACGATAATAATATGGTGCAAATATTGTAGAAAGAATGAATCGTATAGTGTAACAGGAAGAGAAAAGAAGAGAAAGTTTGATGAAATTGAACTTGAGGATTTGAGAAGTGAATTATACAAGAAATTGAAAGGGGATGTTAAAAATAGAAAATGTAAAAATGAGAATGAAACTATTTGCTAAGAAGTTGGCATCTGATTGAGGGTAGTATTTTGATGGCTCTTAAACGCCATCAGAGAGGGGATTGATGGAGCAAGGACTCAAAAATGAGACTTGCTCGGATGCAATCTCCTCACAGTATTAATTTATTAATTTTGTATTGTGTATATTAACTTTGCATACACTACATGAATAGCAAGGAAGCTTGCCTATGTGTTCTAACTAACAAGTAACGCTTGTCTTTTTCTAAAATGGCCGCTAAAGCGCGGGAACCTTACTGCGCATGTCTCATCCATATCACATGGTGTGACGTCTTTCTTTGCTTGGTGGGAAATTTCTGCTTCTGCGCAGTGTGCATTAAAATGGCTGCTTGATGTTTTCACATGCTTCAGCTTGCTCTTGTGTTATTATTAAATTGTCGTTTTCTTAACGCTACTAATGCGGGATAGATTTATAAGTAAATGGGGATAGAGTAGAAAGAGTGGGTATACAGTGAAACATATTATTTGAGATTTTAATATTTTCTTCTTTGACTTTTATTAGTTCGTAAACTTGGGCCTGGTGTTGGTGATCTGAAACTCGAGAGACAATGATTCTGCGCATGTGTCCTGCTTGGCTGCCAAAGAATAAAGATGAAGTCAACCTGGACGTCGTCCAAGGCCACGACCTAATGGCCGATATTGATATATTCATGTGTTCTTGCCAAACTTGCAACTATGTATATGGAAAATGAATAAAACTTTGTCGTGAGACGGGTGGGAAATAAAGCCAATGTATTAAAATTGATGGGCGGTAGTTTAAAGACAAAGGTCTTCAGAATTCGAACCAAATCAATATGGTGTGAGGATCAACCCCCTGTCCCTGTCCAATCAGAAGTAGTGGGCCCATATTTTGGTAACATTAAGGGGAGGTACATGGGCGTAGAGGGGTATAATAGATATAGAATTAGCTAATTAGCTAGAGCTTACTCTCAGAACGCACAGAAGAGCTCCAGACCGCTAAGCGGATCGATTGCAGACTGAATCGCTGTCCAGAGAGGTCCTGAGGAGGGGGCGGCGGAGTCCATTAGAAGGAAGGCACGGGAGAATCGAGGAGAAGTCGAGTATTAGAGAGGGGAACGATGCAGGCGTTGTTGTAGAGAGGTCACCGGTCCTGTCCTGATCCTGGAGGAGGTCTTTGCTCTTCATCCTTCCTGGGTCCTATTCTTTCCAACTCCTTGGCCAAGGGGTTTGGTTCTCGCACATAGGTAAATATACTTGCAACCTTCAGTTGCGCTGCTGTCTCTATCTTCTCCTTTCTGAGGGACTGTCATTAATCAATAATTATTATTCTGTGCTTCATCCTTGAGATACGATTAAGTACCATGTGTTTCTGTAATTTACTCTGCTAAAAATCTTTAGATAAACATTTTAAAACTTCCTGACTCAGTGGTTATTTTCAGGATTATGTACTCTAATGAATGTCACTCATTTTAAACTTCCCAATTAGCAAAGGATTCATTGGTAAGTCATTACTCTTCAATCGGAAGGTAATTGGTAGCAGGGATTTTGATAAAGAGTAACAACTGACAACCCCAGCGTAAGTATTAGCGTAGTATGAATGTATGGGCCCAAGTGAGTATCTAGTGTATGAATGCTGTTTGCTAATATCGCGCTGGATCAGTTTTCTGGTAGCAGAGGATGGTTACTCTTTGTTAATTGGGTAATGAGAATTTTATTTTTATGAACTAACATCCGTGTATTCAAAGTTTGTTGTATGTTGTCCAGAATTTCCCGGGGAAAATTGAATAGCGGTTGGTAACTGGAAGCCATACTGCAGTGAGGTTATCTGTCAGGCAGAAATAGTACTGAAAAGTTAAGCAGGACTATCAGTACTGGTTAGGGACTCTATGCATGTGAGTAATAGCAAAGGAGTACGCTGGTGAAAATTTGATGTTATATCACCTAGAAAGGGTAACATTGATGAAGTAACAGGTACTTCTGGAGCTTGTGTGAAGAGTAAACGGAAGGGTTTTACTCGTAGTGTATGTTTAGTAAACGGAAAGGTTTTACTAAGTGTGAGAGAAAACTATCTTTTCTATTTTAGAGAAACTGGCACGATAGCGAATGTTTTATGTTGTTACTGAAATTTAATTAAAGATTTATAGAGAAAATAAAGTTTGCGTAAGATTTTGTAAAGGGAGGATCAGCTGCCGGAGAGGGAGCTGACGTCACAAACGCCACGCTGGGATTGGTTGAATCAGCGGGTGTGGAACGACTCTTGTAAAGGAGGGGTCAGTAGTCAGGAGCAGTACTGACGTCACAGGTGCCACGCTGGGATTGGTTGAAACAGTGAGGGACAGAGAAGAGCAGATTGTAAAGGAGGGGTTGACAGACTAACGTCACAGAAAGGCCGCGCTAGAATTGGTTCAGAAATAGAAGAAAGCAGACACTTGATTGGTTGATATTCTAGAAGCTAAAATCTTAGTGGATAGAGATTGCATGTTAAAACGCGATCCGACTTTAACAGGAACTCGTCCGGATAGGAGATTCCTAGGTTTTGCAGAATATAATTTTATACACCGAAGATTAGTTAAAATGTATGGAGAAAAGAGAAAAATGTCCTTTCTGCAAAAGATTAAGAACTATTTTAAAAAGGATAAACCAATCAAAACTAGGGAAGGAATTATCATTCCACCAACTAAAACGCCCGCTTCATTTATGAGGATGGAGAGAGGTTATCATACTTGTGTATGGATAGAGAATTGGATAGAATATACCAAAAATGATGGAATATTAGCATTTCCCGAGAATGGTACCTTTAATGGAAGAATTCTTCAAAATTTGAGATTAAGAATGAACAATTTGGAACCCAGACCTAGATTAACTCAATATGAAGCCTTAGAGGAATGGGAAACCGAGGCATTTGAGCGTGACCGATCCAGGAGTAATAGGGGTTATCGAGGATTTTTCCCCAGATACCAACATGAGTCTAGGGACGGTCAGATGAAACAATGGAGGAGGGCAATGCTTACAGAAGGATTATATCCATTGTTAACAGCAGAAGAAAAATTAGGAAGCAAATGCACAGAAAAGACAAAATATTTAATGAGAAATGGAGATTCCGAAGATGAATTTATAGAAGAAATATTAAGGAACCCCCCACCATATCAGGAAGGGACAAGTGGATGCACCCCAAGGGCCCCACTGTTAAAAACTCCATTAGTACCACAGGTAATGCATGATTTCACCCCCAGTAGGATCCTTCACGATAAAGAAAAAGAAGCCCTAGAGAAGACCAGAGCAGAATTAATACAGAAAATAACACAGATAAAAGTGCATCCTGACTCTTTGACCATACCTGTAACAATTGGTCCAGTAGTCCCATTATATGGTAATCAGGGAAACTGTCCTCCACTGTTAGTTATGCCTACTCCTGTGAATATTCCTAAACCTGAAGCAACAGTAATGGTTGAGGATCATTTTAGTGATTGTGAATCTACGATATCATTAATGGATTTACCAATTCGGGATTCTGTCAATAGTACTCCCAGAAGAACTACACCTGGGTGCTCGAAAGATATAAACTTGATAACTTCGTCAGGAGCAAAAAGTGTCACTGTAGTTAGTCCAGAAGATTTAGAAAGGTGGGCACAAGGATCAGATCAGCAGTGTACACCTCCAAAAATGTTGGATATTTATAAATTAAAAGTCGAATTAGAAGAGATAAGAGCAGGAAATGTAGGGCTAGATCGCCTAAATGCTTACGATGAAGAAGAATTATTGTTCATATGCAGAAGTATTACCAGAAATGTAAAAATATTTCATGAGAAATTATCAGATTTGGCTCTGCAGATGGGAATTGAAATAGGGAGATCAAAGGTGTTGCAGAAACCCAATAGAGCAGATTTCTCAGACAAAGATTTAGAAAATATGAAGGCCTCTGGAAGAAAGTTACAAGTAAAGGAGTTAATGACAGTCTTGCAAAAATGGGGAGACCTAGATAAATGGAGAGTTCGATGGGCAAAGAAGAAGGAAGAGGCACGATCCAGTAGAACAGCCTCTGAATATGTGATGAAAGAAACCGGGAAGACAGATCAAATGTATCCGATGCGAGAAGTTCCAGGAGGGGGCTATGTACATGTCCCATGGAGTAGACAGGATATTTTGTCATTTACGAATGATTTTCCAAAGTTGAGAGAAAAACCAATTGAATGGTACAAGCAGGTTGAGAGGTTTGTGAAGGTGTCAAAGGTATTGTTGAAAGATTTAGATGGCTTGTTTGACATAGTGGTACCTGCTGATTTGTGGACCGATTGTAAAATTACAGTTGATTGGCCAAGTGACGAGTATCCTAGAGATCCAAAGACAGGTGCCCCGTCAAATGATGTAATGAAAAAGTATCAGCAGGTGATAACTTACCTGAAAGGCAAAATACCACTGAAAGAAACAGATTGGGTGAAAATAGACCGAACCACCCAAGAAGCCAGTGAATCGGTACACGCCTATTATGAGCGTTTATTGCAGGTATTTAAGCAGTATAGTGGATTTGAGGACATTGGAGACAAGAACATGAGTCAGTTTGTTTATCGATTTGTTTATGGTCTGAAGCCAGAAATTTGTCAGATGATTAAGCAGCACATGTTATGTTGGCAAGGGAAGCCCATAGACGAGATTCTGAAATATGCGAAATACTGTGGAGACGATATTGAGGATAGGCACAAGAAATTGCAGGAAAAAGTAATGTGGGCACAGGTGAAAATGGCCGAGAAACAGGGAATTAATTTGGATAATCCAAGTGAAAATCAAGGAAAGGATTCTGGAACAAATGGTGATACTGGGAATGGTGGAAAAGTGAGAGGACGAATGAGTAGAGAAGAAGCTAAAAAGAAATGTCCTTGTCATGGATGCGGAAAATTGGGGCATTGGAAGGATGAATGTAAAAAGATTCAGAATAATAATGGCCCAAATCAAAATTTAAATCCACAGACGCAGAATGACTCACAGCAGGGTGTAAACCCTCAGAGTCAGTTGCCACCTGCACCTATTCAGGGTAATGTAAGCAGAGCAAAGCACGGTACAGACGTCGGATATCAAGGAGGAAGTGGTAAGAATGATTATGTAACATCACAGTTTCTTTTACAGGACGATTTCTGTCAATACAGTACATGACGGTGCCTGGGAGAGGGGGAGAAGGAGTGCGTACTTGGCGCATCCTTATCGGTAGATCAGTCAGGTCTATATGTTGAAGTGAGTGTAAAAGGTAATGATATTACTTTTCTTTTGGACACTGGTGCTACCCGGTCTACTGTGAGAACAGCAGACATTCCAGACCTTCCTCTCTCTGGAGAAGCTATCCAAGTAGTGGGGGTAGCTAATCGAAAGATTAGAACACCTCTTACCGAACCAATGGAAGTTAAAATTGTAAATTTCAGAGAAATGCATCAATTTGTAGTGTGTGATTCCAGTCCAGTAAATTTATTAGGCCGTGATTTGCTATGCAAAATGAATTGCACAATTTTCTGCACACCGGATGGTGTGGCAGTTCAGACCCCAGATGAAGATAATGTATATAAGTTTATGATTGCAAAACAAGGTACAGAGGTAGATGAGATGTTTTCTTTGATAACAAAAGATGAGCTGCCAGAAGAATTAAAAACTACAGTAAACCCCATAGGATGCGATTTCACAGGAAAGGAAGTAGGACTTATGGCCAAAATAGACCCAGTTAAAATTACTGTAAAAGAAGGTGCGATTTTCCCAAATACCAGACAGTACAAAATGAGTGCAGAAGTAAAGATAGGAGTCATTGAAGAAATAAATCGAATGGTAGAACAAAACATATTAAGAGAAGTAATGAGTAGCCCATGTAATTCACCAATAATGGGTTTAAAGAAACCTAGCGGAAAATATAGGATTGTTCAAGACCTGCGCAAAATAAATAAGATCGTGGAACCTTGTTGTCCTATAGTGCCCAATCCTGCAGTAATCCTATACCAAATCCCTTGGAGTGCAGGATGGTTCACTGTGATTGATGTATGCCAAGCGTTCTTTTCAATACCATTGCACCCAGACAGCCAGTATCTTTTTTCATTTAAATTTGAGAACAAAGTCTATGTATGGAATCGTGTTCCTCAGGGGTACACGGAAAGTCCTTCTATTTTCAATCAGTTATTGAAAAAGTGCTTAGAGAAACTGGTAATGCCAGGAAGCTCAGTCCTAGTGCAATATATTGACGACTTACTGGTGGCATCAAACACCAGAGAGGACTGTGTTGTTGATTCCATAGCACTATTAAATCATTTGGCTGAAGAAGGGCATAAAGTCTCACCAGAAAAATTGCAGTTCTGTACAACAGCAGTTAAATATCTGGGACACCAAATTGAGATGGGAAAAAGAAGAATAACCTCGGAAAGAGTACAATTGATTAAGAAAATGCAAATGCCTGTAACCCAAAGAGAAGTGAGAATGTTCCTAGGAATAGTAGGTTACTGTCGACAATGGATACTAGGATTTTCCTTGTTAGCAAAACCCCTAATTCAAATGACAAAAAAGAAAGCCAAGGACCCAGTTGAATGGGATGATGAGAGTGTAGGAGCTTTTGTAAAATTGAGAAATGCTCTGTGTTCAGCACCGGCCAGAGGCATGCCCGACTATAAGAGAAGCTTCGCATTGTTCTGTCATGAGAGAGAAAATTGTGCACTTTCAGTCCAAACCCAGAGACATGGTTTGGACAGACGTCCTATAGCATATTTTTCTGCTACATTGGACCCAGTGGCAGCCGCGTTGCCAGGCTGCTTAAAAGCAGTGGCGGCTACCTGTTTAAGTATTGAACAAAGTGAGTCAATTGTAATGGGACACCCAGTAAAGGTGTTTGTTCCACATGCGGTTGTGATTCTGTTGACAAGAACTCGAACTCAGCATCTTACTCCTAGTCGGCTGACTAAATATGAGAGAATAATAATGGGTGCTGAAAATGTGAACATAGTGAGGTGTACAATAGTAAATCCCGCTACCTTACTACCAGACCCATATCATGAGGAAATTAAAAATGACGAAGAAGAAGAACATTATTGTTTACAAGTCACAGAGTTATGCACGAAACCACATCCAGACATTGAGGAACAGCCCCTTAGAAAGCCAGACAGGGAGCTGTTTGTTGATGGTTCATGCCAGAGGCATGAAGATGGTAAACTGACTGCAGCATATGCAGTATGTGAATTAACTGGAATAGTCGAAGCATCCTATTTACCAGCAGTGAAATCTGCACAAGTAGCTGAATTGATTGCTTTGATAAAAGCTTGCAAAATTGGGAGGAATCAAAAAGTAACTATATTTACAGATAGCCAATATGGTTACGGGGTTGTGCATGATTTTGGCCAACTATGGATGCAGAGGGATTTCATGACTTCTTCAGGATCCCCCATTAAAAATGGACAGTTCGTAAAAGAACTACTGGAGGCAATACAATCACCAAAAGAATTGGCTGTGGTGAAATGTGTCGCACACCAGTCAGGAGATGACTGGGTGGTAGTCGGCAACAGATATGCAGATCTTGTGGCTCAACATTGTGCCAGAAATAGATTGTCAGTCAATAAAAGGGTGGAAAGAATGGGAATCAGCTGCCAACTTATGCTGTATATGCCACCTGAAACATGGAATGAGGTTAGAAGATTACAAGATGGTGCTGATGAAAGTGAGAAGAAAACATGGATCAAAGTGGGTTGTTCCCAAAGGGAGATGATGAAGTGTGGATTTGTGCTGATGGCAGACCAGTCATGCCTGACTGTCTGCTCTCTCAAATGGCCAGGATGTATCATGGAGACACACACATAGGGAGAGATGCAATGATTAGGCTTTTCAGACAGAACTGGTACAATCCCAAGTTCAGGGCTGTAGCAGAGAGCCTTTGCCAGAGATGTTTGACTTGCCAGATGCATAATCCAGGAAGAAAAACAATAATTGGGTTTGGGAAAATTGGAAAAGCAGAAGGACCATTTATAAGACTACAGTTCGACTTTATACAGTTACCACCATGCAGAGGGTTGAAATATGTACTAGTCATAGTATGTCTGTTTTCAAAGTGGGTGGAGGCTTACCCTACCAGGAGGAGTGACAGCATTACAGTCGCAAAGCTGTTACTACGAGAACTCATTCCTAGGTTTGGTTTCCCAGTAACTTTGGAATCAGATAGAGGAAAACATTTTAACAGTGAAGTGATTCAAATAATCTGTGAAGCATTCCAAATTAAACAAAAATTGCACTGTGCATATCGTCCAGAGGCTTCTGGAGTGATTGAACAATTGAATGGCACTATAAAATCCAGACTGGGAAAAATGTGTGCATCAACATCATTGGAGTGGCCAGATGCATTGCCACTTGTCTTAATGGGACTCAGAAGCATTCCCGATAGAAATACGGGATTGAGCCCACACGAGATAATGATGGGAAGAGCAATGAGACAAGCACATGTTCCCATAAACAAACTGCTGAATATATCTGATGATATGGTTCTGGATTATTGCAAAGGATTGGCTGACCTAGTGCGTTCTGTCTCTCATCAGGTCGGAGAAGACGCAGTTTCGAGGCAGCCTGAACAAGAACATGATCTGAATCCTGGTGACTGGGTGGTAGTGAAGAATCACACCAGAGAGACGTGTCTATCACCTAGATGGGGAAAACCTTGTCAGGTCATACTGACTACCAATACAGCAGTGAAGTGTGCAGGATTTCCTAATTGGATTCATGTAAGCCACACCAAAAGAGTACCAGACCCTGAAGAAGAAAATCCTCAGACAGCATCAATCACTGAGGAAGCTGAAGGTTGCCCAGCTGAAGAATCTCAGGCTCGAGATTCAAGAGAAGCTGCAGAAGAACAACCGAGCACAAGTCAGGACTGGATACCGGTGGTAGAAATTCCTGAAGTTTACTACAGGTCAAGAAGTCAAACAAAATTGGAAGAAATTGAAGAAGATCAGATAGGTGAAGAAGAAGCAGCTCAGGGAAAAGAAGAACATACAATAAAAGAACCTGAGTAGGACCAGATAGGGAAAGGAAACTGGGCTCAAAATAACGAAGAATCAACAAATTTTGAGCAGGGACAGACAGGTTTAGAAGAATCCGGTCAGGCTGCAGAAGTACAAAGTGCAATAAGCCCTGATCAGAACCAGTTAGATCCAGAAAATCACACAGAAGAAAAAGATCTCGAGAAACATAAACATGAAGAATTAAACAAAGAACAAGGTCAATTATTGGAAACTCACGGAGGAGCTGCAGAAGAAAAACAAATAAGGCCTGGAAAAGAGCAAGAAAGAAAAACAGTAATTGCAGAAAACGAAAAGGTGTCAAACAGTGAAAATAAAGAGATTGCTGAAGACAAAAATAAAGAAACAGTGCAAACAAAGAAAACAAGAAAAGGTGATCATTGGCCTAGTGTCATTAAAAGAGTAAAATACCACATAACAACCAGAAGTGAAGATCCAGATCAAGTAAATGAAGTAACAAGTCAAACTGAACAAGAAAACAGAACTAAGAAAAGAAAAAGCAAGAGACTGAAACTTGTGAATAACAAATTCAAGGGTCCTGATTGGACTTACATTATTCTTGAAGATTACGAGAGCTCAGAGTCAAGTGAAAGTGGTGACGAAGGAACAAGTGCAGAACTGACGTACGAGAAAGAAACAAGACCACCTTGACTACGGAAAAGAGTCACATAAAGAAAAGCGAAAAATAGATAAGAAGAGCAATCTTCCTTGTCGAAATGTCTGATGATAGAGTTGCTGGGAGACCAAAACAGAGATGTTGTAGAAGATGCTGTGCAATATGCATATGTAGTCTAGTAATGGTGCTTATAGTATGGTTAGTCCTGATCGTAGCAGGCCCTTACCTTATGATAATGGATAAAAAGATTAATAACGAAACTAAAGGAAGGACAGCACACATGAGGGGAAATAGAGTAGAACTAATGGCAGAAAATGAACCAGAATTTCATCATGAAATAACTTATAACGACACTAGTTTAAATGTTTTCACAAAGTTATTATTTCAATATGTAGATACCATGGAAGTTAGTAATTGTTATGTCTGTATGAAGTTACCCGAATCAGTAGCAGAAGGATTAACATATCATCACTTACCATTGACATATGGCATATCATGTAGTGTATTGTCTAGTTTATTTTATAGAACAGGGAGACTTCAGTATTATTATTCAAACATAGATGTGATATTTTCTGAGGTTCCAATTCGAAAGAATATGACCCCAGTGCTTAGTAGTCAAGACGCACAGTTTATGGGAGAATTTTTCTTAACAATGAAATCGATAGACATAACACATGCACATAGACACAATCTAACATGTTCTTTACACAAAGAAGAAAAGATATTTTTAAATTTAGTAGAAGATAGAAGACAAGATTTTCAAAAGAAAGCTTCTGAGCATAAGGCTCATTTGCCACCTTGGGCTGAGAAAGAAGGGAGTTACACACCTGGCAAGGCTCAAGCTGCTATGGCTCTGGATTTTGTAAAGACAGGGAAAATTTGTCTACATAGATTAAAGACTGATTATAACAATGTTTTCATCGGTACCAGTGAATGTGAACACAATTTCTTAATTCTTGGAGGTTGGGGAATCAAAGGAGGAACAGATTCAGTTTTTCCTGGAATCTATTATGTGTGTGGGAATAAGGCTTACTTTAGGCTTCCTGCACCGTGGTATGGAAGTTGTTATTTTGGAATAGTATTTCCAAAAATATACCACGTAAAAAGAAACACTGGCAGCAATGAAAACAATGGCGAATTAACACGTAGTAAAAGAGCTAGTTTTCTGAAATTGTAGGTGATATATTTGGTGCATTGATACCTTCAGTGGGAATAATTCTGAACTCAAGGAAAATATGTAAATTGTCTACAGTGGTTGATCGTTTATCAACGGATACTGCTGGAGGATTTCTAATGATTAATACGGAGATGGTTACGATTAGATCTATGGTTATGCAAAATCGACTTGCTCTTGATATTTTATTGGCAAAAGAGGGCGGAGTCTGTAAATTACTGAAGACGAAACATTGTTGCACTTACATTCCTGATAAAAGTGCAGAAATTGGAACGTATATACAGAATATAACTAAACTTGAGAAGGAACTTAAACCACTGGAAGTTGATAGTGTATGGGAAAGATTGACAAGTAGTATTGCGTCAATTGGTACCTGGTTTTCTAATGTAGGAAAAGGGCTTATAGGTCAAATACTAGTACCTTTAGCAGGAATAGCAATAATAGTACTGACGATAATAATATGGTGCAAATATTGTAGAAAGAATGAATCGTATAGTGTAACAGGAAGAGAAAAGAAGAGAAAGGTTGATGAAATTGAACTTGAGGATTTGAGAAGTGAATTATACAAGAAATTGAAAGGGGATGTTAAAAATAGAAAATGTAAAAATGAGAATGAAACTATTTGCTAAGAAGTTGGCATCTGATTGAGGGTAGTATTTTGATGGCTCTTAAACGCCATCAGAGAGGGGATTGATGGAGCAAGGACTCACAAATGAGACTTGCTTGGATGCAATCTCCTCACAGTATTAATTTATTAATTTTGTATTGTGTATATTAACTTTGCATACACTACATGAATAGCAAGGAAGCTTGCCTATGTGTTCTAACTAACAAGTAACGCTTGTCTTTTTCTAAAATGGCCGCTAAAGCGCGGGAACCTTACTGCGCATGTCTCATCCATATCACATGGTGTGACGTCTTTCTTTGCTTGGTGGGAAATTTCTGCTTCTGCGCAGTGTGCATTAAAATGGCTGCTTGATGTTTTCACATGCTTCAGCTTGCTCTTGTGTTATTATTAAATTGTCGTTTTCTTAACGCTACTAATGCGGGATAGATTTATAAGTAAATGGGGATAGAGTAGAAAGAGTGGGTATACAGTGAAACATATTATTTGAGATTTTAATATTTTCTTCTTTGACTTTTATTAGTTCGTAAACTTGGGCCTGGGGTTGGTGATCTGAAACTCGAGAGACAATGATTCTGCGCATGTGTCCTGCTTGGCTGCCAAAGAATAAAGATGAAGTCAACCTGGACGTCGTCCAAGGCCACGACCTAATGGCCGATATTGATATATTCATGTGTTCTTGCCAAACTTGCAACTATGTATATGGAAAATGAATAAAACTTTGTCGTGAGACGGGTGGGAAATAAAGCCAATGTATTAAAATTGATGGGCGGTAGTTTAAAGACAAAGGTCTTCAGAATTCGAACCAAATCAATATGGTGTGAGGATCAACCCCCTGTCCCTGTCCAATCAGAAGTAGTGGGCCCATATGTTGGTAACATTAAGGGGAGGTACATGGGCGTAGAGGGGTATAATAGATATAGAATTAGCTAATTAGCTAGAGCTTACTCTCAGAACGCACAGAAGAGCTCCAGACCGCTAAGCGGATCGATTGCAGACTGAATCGCTGTCCAGAGAGGTCCTGAGGAGGGGCGGCGCAGTCCATTAGAAGGAAGGCACGGGAGAATCGAGGAGAAGTCGAGTATTAGAGAGGGGAACGATGCAGGCGTTGTTGTAGAGAGGTCACCGGTCCTGTCCTGATCCTGGAGGAGGTCTTTGCTCTTCATCCTTCCTGGGTCCTATTCTTTCCAACTCCTTGGCCAAGGGGTTTGGTTCTCGCACATAGGTAAATATACTTGCAACCTTTAGTTGCGCTGCTGTCTCTATCTTCTCCTTTCTGAGGGACCGTCATTAATCAATCATTATTATTCTGTGCTTCATCCTTGAGATACGATTAAGTACCATGTGGTTCTGTAATTTACTCTGCTAAAAATCTTTAGATAAACATTTTAAAACTTCCTGACTCAGTGGTTATTTTCAGGATTATGTACTCTAATGAATGTCA
The DNA here is from genome assembly GCA_963921515.1 of Calotriton arnoldi. Taxonomy (NCBI): domain Eukaryota; kingdom Metazoa; phylum Chordata; class Amphibia; order Caudata; family Salamandridae; genus Calotriton; species Calotriton arnoldi. The sequence goes on along the minus strand of CAWUFW010018470.1, from coordinate 171,879 downwards.
CTCATTTTAAACTTCCCAATTAGCAAAGGATTCATTGGTAAGTCATTACTCTTCAATCGGAAGGTAATTGGTAGCAGGGATTTTGATAAAGAGTAACAACTGACAACCCCAGCGTAAGTATTAGCGTAGTATGAATGTATGGGCCCAAGTGAGTATCTAGTGTATGAATGCTGTTTGCTAATATCGCGCTGGATCAGTTTTCTGGTAGCAGAGGATGGTTACTCTTTGTTAATTGGGTAATGAGAATTTTATTTTTATGAACTAACATCCGTGTATTCAAAGTTTGTTGTATGTTGTCCAGAATTTCCAGGGGAAAATTGAATAGCGGTTGGTAACTGGAAGCCATACTGCAGTGAGGTTATCTGTCAGGCAGAAATAGTACTGAAAAGTTAAGCAGGACTATCAGTACTGGTTAGGGACTCTATGCATGTGAGTAATAGCAAAGGAGTACGCTGGTGAAAATTTGATGTTATATCACCTAGAAAGGGTAACATTGAAGAAGTAACAGGTACTTCTGGAGCTTGTGTGAAGAGTAAACGGAAGGGTTTTACTCGTAGTGTATGTTTAGTAAACGGAAAGGTTTTACTAAGTGTGAGAGAAAACTATCTTTTCTATTTTAGAGAAACTGGCACAATAGCGAATGTTTTATGTTGTTACTGAAATTTAATTAAAGATTTATAGAGAAAATAAAGTTTGCGTAAGATTTTGTAAAGGGAGGGTCAGCTGCCGGAGAGGGAGCTGACGTCACAAACGCCGCGCTGGGATTGGTTGAATCAGCGGGTGTGGAACGACTCTTGTAAAGGAGGGGTCAGTAGTCAGGAGCAGTACTGACGTCACAGGTGCCACGCTGGGATTGGTTGAAACAGCGAGGGACAGAGAAGAGCAGATTGTAAAGGAGGGGTTGACAGACTAACGTCACAGAAAGGCCGCGCTAGGATTGGTTCAGAAATAGAAGAAAGCAGACACTTGATTGGTTGATATTCTAGAAGCTAAAATCTTAGTGGATAGAGATTGCATGTTAAAACGCGATCCGACTTTAACAGGAACTCGTCCGGATAGGAGATTCCTAGGTTTTGCAGAATATAATTTTATACACCGAAGATTAGATAAAATGTATGGAGAAAAGAGAAAAATTTCCTTTCTGCAAAAGATTAAGAACTATTTTAAAAAGGATAAACCAATCAAAACAAGGGAAGGAATTATCATTCCACCAGCTAAAACGCCCGCTTCATTTATGATGATGGAGAGAGGTTATCATACTTGTGTATGGATAGAGAATTGGATAGAATATACCAAAAATGATGGAATATTAGCATTTCCCGAGAATGGTACCTTTAATGGAAGAATTCTTCAAAATTTGAGATTAAGAATGAACGATTTGGAACCCAGACCTAGATTAACTCAATATGAAGCCTTAGAGGAATGGGAAACTGAGGCATTTGAGCGTGACCGATCCAGGAGTAATAGGGGTTATCGAGGATTTTTCCCCAGATACCAACATGAGTCTAGGGACGGTCAGATGAAACAATGGAGGAGGGCAATGCTTACAGAAGGATTATATCCATTGTTAACAGCAGAAGAAAAATTAGGAAGCAAATGCACAGAAAAGACAAAACATTTAATGAGAAATGGAGATTCCGAAGATGAATTTATAGAAGAAATATTAAGGAACCCCCCACCATATCAGGAAGGGACAAGTGGATGCACCCCAAGGGCCCCACTGTTAAAAACTCCATTAGTACCACAGGTAATGCATGATTTCACCCCCAGTAGGATCCTTCACGATAAAGAAAAAGAAGCCCTAGAGAAGACCAGAGCAGAATTAATACAGAAAATAACACAGATAAAAGTGCATCCTGACTCTTTGACCATACCTGTAACAATTGGTCCAGTAGTCCCATTATATGGTAATCAGGGAAACTGTCCTCCACCATTAGTTATGCCTACTCCTGTGAATATTCCTAAACCTGAAGCACCAGTAATGGTTGAGGATCATTTTAGTGATTGTGAATCTACGATATCATTAATGGATTTACCAATTCGGGATTCTGTCAATAGTACTCCCAGAAGAACTACACCTGGGTGCTCGAAAGATATAAACTTGATAACTTCGTCAGGAGCAAAAAGTGTCACTGTAGTTAGTCCAGAAGACTTAGAAAGGTGGGCACAAGGATCAGATCAGCAGTGTACACCTCCAAAAATGTTGGATATTTATAAATTAAAAGTCGAATTAGAAGAGATAATAGCAGGAAATGTGGGGCTAGATCGCCTAAATGCTTACGATGAAGAAGAATTATTGTTCATATGCAGAAGTATTACCAGAAATGTAAAAATATTTCATGAGAAATTATCAGATTTGGCTCTGCAGATGGGAATTGAAATAGGGAGATCAAAGGTGTTGCAGAAACCCTATAGAGCAGATTTCTCAGACAAAGATTTAGAAAATATGAATGCCTCTGGAAGAAAGTTACAAGTAAAGGAGTTAATGACAGTCTTGCAAAAATGGGGAGACCTAGATAAATGGAGAGTTCGATGGGCAAAGAAGAAGGAAGAGGCACGATCCAGTAGAACAGCCTCTGAATATGTGATGAAAGAAACCGGGAAGACAGATCAAATGTATCCGATGCGAGAAGTTCCAGGAGGGGGCTATGTACATGTCCCATGGAGTAGACAGGATATTTTGTCATTTACGAATGATTTTCCAAAGTTGAGAGAAAAAACAATTGAATGGTACAAGCAGGTTGAGAGGTTTGTGAAGGTGTCAAAGGTATTGTTGAAAGATTTAGATGGCTTGTTTGACATAGTGGTACCTGCCGATTTGTGGACAGATTGTAAAATTACAGTTGATTGGCCAAGTGACGAGTATCCTAGAGATCCAAAGACAGGTGCCCCGTCAAATGATGTAATGAAAAAGTATCAGCAGGTGATAACTTACCTGAAAGACAAAATACCACTGAAAGAAACAGATTGGGTGAAAATAGACCGAACCACCCAAGAAGCCAGTGAATCGGTACACGCCTATTATGAGCGTTTATTGCAGGTATTTAAGCAGTATAGTGGATTTGAGGACATTGGAGACAAGAACATGAGTCAGTTTGTTTATCGATTTGTTTATGGTCTGAAGCCAGAAATTTGTCAGATGATTAAGCAGCACATGTTATATTGGCAAGGGAAGCCCATAGACGAGATTCTGAAATATGCAAAATACTGTGGAGACGATATTGGGGATAGGCACAAGAAATTGCAGGAAAAAGTAATGTGGGCACAGGTGAAAATGGCCGAGAAACAGGGAATTAATTTGGATAATCCAAGTGAAAATCAAGGAAAGGATTCTGGAACAAATGGTGATACTGGGAATGGTGGAAAAGTGTGAGGACGAATGAGTAGAGAAGAAGCTAAAAAGAAATGTCCTTGTCATGGATGCGGAAAATTGGGGCATTGGAAGGATGAATGTAAAAAGATTCAGAATAATAATGGCCCAAATCAAAATTTAAATCCACAGACGCAGAATGACTCACAGCAGGGTGTAAACCCTCAGAGTCAGTTGCCACCTGCACCTATTCAGGGTAATGTAAGCAGAGCAAAGCACGGTACAGACGTCGGATATCAAGGAGGAAGTGGTAAGAATGATTATATAACATCACAGTTTCTTTTACAGGACGATTTCTGTCAATACAGTACATGACGGTGCCTGGGAGAGGGGGAGAAGGAGTGCGTACTTGGCGCATCCTTATCGGTAGATCAGTCAGGTCCATATGTTGAAGGGAGTGTAAAAGGTAATGATATTACTTTTCTTTTGGACACTGGTGCTACCCGGTCTACTGTGAGAACAGCAGACATTCCAGACCTTCCTCTCTCTGGAGAAGCTATCCAAGTAGTGGGGGTAGCTAATCGAAAGATTAGAACTCCTCTTACCGAACCAATGGAAGTTAAAATTGGAAATTTCAGAGAAATGCATCAATTTGTAGTGTGTGATTCCAGTCCAGTAAATTTATTAGGCCGTGATTTGCTATGCAAAATGAATTGCACAATTTTCTGCACACCAGATGGTGTGGCAGTTCAGACCCCAGATGAAGATCATGTATATAAGTTTATGATTGCAAAACAAGGTACAGAGGTAGATGAGATGTTTTCTTTGATAACAAAAGATGAGCTGCCAGAAGAATTAAAAACTACAGTAAACCCCATAGTATGGGATTTCACAGGAAAGGAAGTAGGACTTATGGCCAAAATAGACCCAGTTAAAATTACTGTAAAAGAAGGTGCGATTTTCCCAAATACCAGACAGTACAAAATGAGTGCAGAAGTAAAGATAGGAGTCATTGAAGAAATAAATCGAATGGTAGAACAAAACATATTAAGAGAAGTAATGAGTAGCCCATGTAATTCACCAATAATGGGTTTAAAGAAACCTAGCAGAAAATATAGGATTGTTCAAGACCTGCGCAAAATAAATAAGATCATGGAACCTTGTTGTCCTATAGTGCCCAATCCTGCAGTAATCCTATACCAAATCCCTTGGAGTGCAGGATGGTTCACTGTGATTGATGTATGCCAAGCGTTCTTTTCAATACCATTGCACCCAGACAGCCAGTATCTTTTTTCATTTAAATTTGAGAACAAAGTCTATGTATGGAATCGTGTTCCTCAGGGGTACACGGAAAGTCCTTCTATTTTCAATCAGTTATTGAAAAAGTGCTTAGAGAAACTGGTGATGCCAGGAAGCTCAGTCCTAGTGCAATATATCGACGACTTACTGGTGGCATCAAACACCAGAGAGGACTGTGTTGTTGATTCCATAGCACTATTAAATCATTTGGCTGAAGAAGGGCATAAAGTCTCACCAGAAAAATTGCAGTTCTGTACAACAGCAGTTAAATATCTGGGACACCAAATTGAGAGGGGAAAAAGAAGAATAACCTCGGAAAGAGTACAATTGATTAAGAAAATGCAAATGCCTGTAACCCAAAGAGAAGTGAGAATGTTCCTAGGAATAGTAGATTACTGTCGACAATGGATACTCGGATTTTCCTTGTTAGCAAAACCCCTAATTCAAATGACAAAAAAGAAAGCCAAGGACCCAGTTGAATGGGATGATGAGAGTGTAGGAGCTTTTGTAAAATTGAGAAATGCTCTGGTTCAGCACCGGCCAGAGGCATGCCCGACTATAAGAGAAGCTTCGCATTGTTCTGTCATGAGAGAGAAAATTGTGCACTTTCAGTCCTAACCCAGAGACATGGTTTGGACAGACGTCCTATAGCATATTTTTCTGCTACATTGGACCCAGTGGCAGCCGCGTTGCCAGGCTGCTTAAAAGCAGTGGCGGCTACCTGTTTAAGTATTGAACAAAGTGAGTCAATTGTATTGGGACACCCAGTAAAGGTGTTTGTTCCACATGCGGTTGTGATTCTGTTGACAAGAACTCGAACTCAGCATCTTACTCCTAGTCAGCTGACTAAATATGAGAGAATAATAATGGGTGCTGAAAATGTGAACATAGTGAGGTGTACAATAGTAAATCCCGCTACCTTACTACCAGACCCATATCATGAGGAAATTAAAAATGACGAAGAAGAAGAACATGATTGTTTACAAGTCACAGAGTTATGCACGAAACCACATCCAGACATTGAGGAACAGCCCCTTAGAAAGCCAGACAGGGAGCTGTTTGTTGATGGTTCATGCCAGAGGCATGAAGATTGTAAACTGACTGCAGCATATGCAGTATGTGAATTAACTGGAATAGTCGAAGCATCCTATTTACCAGGAGTGAAATCTGCACAAGTAGCTGAATTGATTGCTTTGATAAAAGCTTGCAAAATTGGGAGGAATCAAAAAGTAACTATATTTACAGATAGCCAATATGGTTACGGGGTTGTGCATGATTTTGGCCAACTATGGATGCAGAGGGATTTCATGACTTCTTCAGGATCCCCCATTAAAAATGGACAGTTCGTAAAAGAACTACTGGAGGCAATACAATCACCAAAAGAATTGGCTGTGGTGAAATGTGCAGCACACCAGTCAGGAGATGACTGGGTGGTAGTCGGCAACAGATATGCAGATCTTGTGGCTCAACATTGTGCCAGAAATAGATTGTCAGTCAATAAAAGGGTGGAAAGAATGGGAATCAGCTGCCAACTTATGCTGTATATGCCACCTGAAACATGGAATGAGGTTAGAAGATTACAAGATGGTGCTGATGAAAGTGAGAAGAAAACATGGATCAAAGTGGGTTGTTCCCAAAGGGGAGATGATGAAGTGTGGATTTGTGCTGATGGCAGACCAGTCATGCCTGACTGTCTGCTCTCTCAAATGGCCAGGATGTATCATGGAGACACACACATAGGGAGAGATGCAATGATTAGGCTTTTCAGACAGAACTGGTACAATCCCAAGTTCAGGGCTGTAGCAGAGAGCATTTGCCAGAGATGTTTGACTTGCCAGATGCATAATCCAGGAAGAAAAACAATAATTGGGTTTGGGAAAATTGGAAAAGCAGAAGGACCATTTATAAGACTACAGTTCGACTTTATACAGTTACCACCATGCAGAGGGTTGAAATATGTACTAGTCATAGTATGTCTGTTTTCAAAGTGGGTGGAGGCTTACCCTACCAGGAGGAGTGACAGCCTTACAGTCGCAAACCTGTTACTACGAGAACTCATTCCTAGGTTTGGTTTCCCAGTAACTTTGGAATCAGATAGAGGAAAACATTTTAACAGTGAAGTGATTCAAATAATCTGTGAAGCATTCCAAATTGAACAAAAATTGCACTGTGCATATCGTCCAGAGGCTTCTGGAGTGGTTGAACAGTTGAATGGCACTATAAAATCCAGACTGGGAAAAATGTGTGCATCAACATCATTGGAGTGGCCAGATGCATTGCCACTTGTCTTAATGGGACTCAGAAGCATTCCCGATAGAAATACGGGATTGAGCCCACACGAGATAATGATGGGAAGAGCAATGAGACAAGCACATGTTCCCATAAACAAACTGCTGAATATATCTGATGATATGGTTCTGGATTATTGCAAAGGATTGGCTGACCTAGTGCGTTCTGTCTCTCATCAGGTCGGAGAAGACGCAGTTTCGAGGCAGCCTGAACAAGAACATGATCTGAATCCTGGTGACTGGGTGGTAGTGAAGAATCACACCAGAGAGACGTGTCTATCACCTAGATGGGGAAAACCTTGTCAGGTCATACTGACTACCAATACAGCAGTGAATTGTGCAGGATTTCCTAATTGGATTCATGTAAGCCACACCAAAAGAGTACCAGACCCTGAAGAAGAAAATCCTCAGACAGCATCAATCACTGAGGAAGCTGAAGGTTGCCCAGCTGAAGAATCTCAGGCTCGAGATTCAAGAGAAGCTGCAGAAGAACAACCGAGCACAAGTCAGGACTGGATACCGGTGGTAGAAATTCCTGAAGTTTACTACAGAACAAGAAGTCAAACAAAATTGGAAGAAATTGAAGAAGATCAGATAGGTGAAGAAGAAGCAGCTCAGAGAAAAGAAGAACATACAATAAAAGAACCTGAGTAGGACCAGATAGGGAAAGGAAACTGGGCTCAAAATAACGAAGAATCGACAAATTTTGAGCAGGGACAGACAGGTTTAGAAGAATCCGGTCAGGCTGCAGAAGTACAAAGTGCAATAAGCCCTGATCAGAACCAGTTAGATCCAGAAAATCACACAGAAGAAAAAGATCTCGAGAAACATAAACATGAAGAATTAAACAAAGAACAAGGTCAATTATTGGAAACTCACGGAGGAGCTGCAGAAGAAAAACAAATAAGGCCTGGAAAAGAGCAAGAAAGAAAAACAGTAATTGCAGAAAACGAAAAGGTGTCAAACAGTGAAAATAAAGAGATTGCTGAATACAAAAATAAAGAACAGTGCAAACAAAGAAAACAAGAAAAGGTGATCATTGGCCTAGTGTCATTACAAGAGTAAAATACCACATAACAACCAGAAGTGAAGATCCAGATCAAGTAAATGAAGTAACAAGTCAAACTGAACAAGAAAACAGAACTAAGAAAAGAAAAAGCAAGAGACTGAAACTTGTGAATAACAAATTCAAGGATCCTGATTGGACTTACATTATTCTTCAAGATTACGAGAGCTCAGAGTCAAGTGAAAGTGGTGACGAAGGAACAAGTGCAGAACTGACGTACAAGAAAGAAACAAGACCACCTTGACTACGGAAAAGAGTCACATAAAGAAAAGCGAAAAATAGATAAGAAGAGCAATCTTCCTTGTCGAAATGTCTGATGATAGAGTTGCTGGGAGACCAAAACAGAGATGTTGTAGAAGATGCTGTGCAATATGCATATGTAGTCTAGTAATGGTGCTTATAGTATGGTTAGTCCTGATCGTAGCAGGCCCTTACCTTATGATAATGGATAAAAAGATTAATAACGAAACTAAAGGAAGGACAGCACACATGAGGGGAAATAGAGTAGAACTAATGGCAGAAAATGAACCAGAATTTCATCATGAAATAACTGATAACGACACTAGTTTAAATGTTTTCACAAAGTTATTATTTCAATATTTAGATACCATGGAAGTTAGTAATTGTTATGTCTGTATGAAGTTACCCGAATCAGTAGCAGAAGGATTAACATATCATCACTTACCATTGACATATGGCATATCATGTAGTGTATTGTCTAGTTTATTTTATAGAACAGGGAGACTTCAGTATTATTATTCAAACATAGATGTGATATTTTCTGAGGTTCCAATTCGAAAGAATATGAACCCAGTGCTTAGTAGTCAAGACGCACAGTTTATGGGAGAATTTTTCTTAACAATGAAATCGATAGACATAACACATGCACATAGACACAATCTAACATGTTCTTTACACAAAGAAGAAAAGATGGGGCATATTAGCAAGACCGGCGATAAAATTATCGCCGTTTTAGCGGCAGGAAACTGCCGCTAAAATGGCGATAATGGGCTTGCTAATATGCATTATAGAATTCCAATAAAAGCCCAGGTTAGATGTCCTGCACATCTAACCTGGGCTTCTATTGGAATTCTATAACGCATATTAGGAAGCCCATTATCGCCGTTTTAGCGGCAGTTTCCTGCCGCTAAAACAGCGATAATTTTATCGCCGGTCTTGCTAATATGTCCCGATATTTTTAAATTTAGTAGTAGAAGACAAGATTTTCAAAAGAAAGCTTCTGAACATAAGGCTCATTTGCCACCTTGGGCTGAGAAAGAAGGGAGTTACACACCTGGCAAGGCTCAAGCTGCTATGGCTCTGGATTTTGTAAAGACAGGGAAAATTTGTCTACATAGATTAAAGACTGATTATAACAATGTTTTCATCGGTACCAGTGAATGTGAACACAATTTCTTAAGTCTTGGAGGTTGGGGAATCAAAGGAGGAACAGATTCAGTTTTTCCTGGAATCTATTATGTGTGTGGGAATAAGGTTTACTTTAGGCTTCCCTGCACCGTGGTATGGAAGTTGTTATTTTGGAATAGTATTTCCAAAAATATACCACGTAAAAAGAAACACTGGGAGCAATGAAAACAATGGCGAATTAACACGTAGTAAAAGAGCTAGTTTTTCTGAAATTGTAGGTGATATATTTGGTGCATTGATACCTTCAGTGGGAATAATTCTGAACTCAAGGAAAATATGTAAATTGTCTACAGTGGTTGATCGTTTATCAACGGATACTGCTGGAGGATTTCTAATGATTAATACGGAGATGGTTGCGATTAGATCTATGGTTATGCAAAATCGACTTGCTCTTGATATTTTATTGGCAAAAGAGGGCGGAGTCTGTAAATTACTGAAGACGAAACATTGTTGCACTTACATTCCTGATAAAAGTGCAGAAATTGGAACGTATATACAGAACATAACTAAACTTGAGAAGGAACTTAAACCACTGGAAGTTGATAGTGTATGGGAAAGATTGACAAGTAGTATTGCGTCAATTGGTACCTGGTTTTCTAATGTAGGAAAAGGGCTTATAGGTCAAATACTAGTACCTTTAGCAGGAATAGCAATAATAGTACTGACGATAATAATATGGTGCAAATATTGTAGAAAGAATGAATCGTATAGTGTAACAGGAAGAGAAAAGAAGAGAAAGGTTGATGAAATTGAACTTGAGGATTTGAGAAGTGAATTATACAAGAAATTGAAAGGGGATGTTAAAAATAGAAAATGTAAAAATGAGAATGAAACTATTTGCTAAGAAGTTGGCATCTGATTGAGGGTAGTATTTTGATGGCTCTTAAACGCCATCAGAGAGGGGATTGATGGAGCAAGGACTCACAAATGAGACTTGCTCGGATGCAATCTCCTCACAGTATTAATTTATTAATTTTGTATTGTGTATATTAACTTTGCATACACTAAATGAATAGCAAGGAAGCTTGCCTATGTGTTCTAACTAACAAGTAACGCTTGTCTTTTTCTAAAACGGCCGCTAAAGCGCAGGAACCTTACTGCGCATGTCTCATCCATCTCACATGGTGTGACGTCTTTCTTTGCTTGGTGGGAAATTTCTGCTTCTGCGCAGTGTGCATTAAAATGGCTGCTTGATGTTTTCACATGCTTCAGCTTGCTCTTGTGCTATTATTAAATTGTCGTTTTCTTAACGCTACTAATGTGGGATAGATTTATAAGTAAATGGGGATAGAGTAGAAAGAGTGGGTATACAGTGAAACATATTATTTGAGATTTTAATATTTTCTTCTTTGACTTTTATTAGTTCGTAAACTTGGGCCTGGGGTTGGTGATCTGAAACTCGAGAGACAATGATTCTGCGCATGTGTCCTGCTTGGCTGCCAAAGAATAAAGATGAAGTCAACCTGGACGTCGTCCAAGGCCACGACCTAATGGCCGATATTGATATATTCATGTGTTCTTGCCAAACTTGCAACTATGTATATGGAAAATTAATAAAACTTTGTCGTGAGACGGGTGGGAAATAAAGCCAATGTATTAAAATTGATGGGCGGTAGTTTAAAGACAAAGGTCTTCAGAATTCGAACCAAATCAATATGGTGTGAGGATCAACCCCCTGTCCCTGTCCAATCAGAAGTAGTGGTCCCATATTTTGGTAACATTAAGGGGAGGTACATGGGCGTAGAGGGGTATAATAGATATAGAATTAGCTAATTAGCTAGAGCTTACTCTCAGAACGCACAGAAGAGCTCCAGACCGCTAAGCGGATCGATTGCAGACTGAATCGCTGTCCAGAGAGGTCCTGAGGAGGGGGCGGCGGAGTCCATTAGAAGGAAGGCACGGGAGAATCGAGGAGAAGTCGAGTATTAGAGAGGGGAACGATGCAGGCGTCGTTGTAGAGAGGTCACCGGTCCTGTCCTGATCCTGGAGGAGGTCTTTGCTCTTCATCCTTCCTGGGTCCTATTCTTTCCAACTCCTTGGCCAAGGGGTTTGGTTCTCGCACATAGGTAAATATACTTGCAACCTTTAGTTGCGCTGCTGTCTCTATCTTCTCCTTTCTGAGGGACCTTCATTAATCAATAATTATTATTCTGTGCTTCATCCTTGAGATACGATTAAGTACCATGTGGTTCTGTAATTTACTCTGCTAAAAATCTTTAGATAAACATTTTAAAACTTCCTGACTCAGTGGTTATTTTCAGGATTATGTACTCTAATGAATGTCACTCATTTTAAACTTCCCAATTAGCAAAGGATTCATTGGTAAGTCATTACTCTTCAATCGGAAGGTAATTGGTAGCAGGGATTTTGATAAAGAGTAACAACTGACAACCCCAGCGTAAGTATTAGCGTAGTATGAATGTATGGGCCCAAGTGAGTATCTAGTGTATGAATGCTGTTTGCTAATATCGCGCTGAATCACTGGGACAAACCTAGTCACTGTATCCAAACTTTGGTCAGCCTTGACTTTTGGCTTTGATCCAGTCTAGCATGACTAGATAACAACAGCTGCTGTTTTGTGCTTTTTGGAGCTATTTTTGATTTACACTTTGAAAATTCATATCTCTGGTGCTACTTGTAAGATTTTTGTCATTTTGGTTTGCGGTTTTACTTGTGTTTTATTTTCACTTTATTACTCTTACTTTAGTACTGCATAAATACTTTACATATTGCCTCTAAGATAAGCCTGACTGCTTTGTGTCAAGCTACCAGTGGGTTAAGCATGTGTTTATTTAGTGACTTTAGTGGTTAACCCTCACAAGGATTGTGATTATTATTTGAGGTGGGTTCCCACCCCTCTCAATGAATGACCCAATTTCTTACAACAGGAAGGAAAGCCTTCTGAACTTCTGCCAATTCTTTCCAATTGGAAGGTGTATTTCTCTTCTGTCTGCTTCAACCACCCTTGGCTATACTGTCTTTCAATATTGCCCCATCCTATTTTGCTTGCCTACAGAGTAGGAGATGCAAGCTGCAATATTCTGATCAAATTTGCTGGGATCAAGCATCATTGGAGGTACCACTAGACATGGGAACCAGAATCTCGTAATCCTGTGGTATTTGACTCCAACATTGGGAAAGTGTTCAACCAGATGTTGAAGATGGAGATAATCCCAGGGAAGGCTTCTTAGCCATTCTCTTGCTGTTGCCTATTCTTTCTTTAGAAGGCTGGACAAATGGAACATAAGCTTCTTTTTCTGTCCTCTGGAAAGAATTCATGTCCCCAACCTGGGTGGAACAGGACTCCCATAAAATGGAGAGTCTGCGATGAATTTTAGTGAGACTTCTTGAAGTTCATCAGGAACCCATGGTCATGCAGAACATTTCAGACTTGCTGTTCCTCCTTTGCCTTTGAGAAAGAAGGAGAAGCAAAAAGCCAATCATCAAAATATGGGTAAACCTGAATTCCCTGTACAATGCCCACCAGTAGTTTCTAAGAGCTTCATAAAAATTCTTGGAACTGAAGCAATATCAAAGGGTAATTATCTGAACTGATAATGGTTACCCATTACAGCAAATCAAAAGAGTTTTTGAAAGTTTGGGTGAATTGGAGCCTAGAGTTATGGATTCAATACATTTATTGAAGTAAGGAAGGCTTCAGGTTTGATTAGACAAAGCCAGCAAATCCTGAACCCAATTCAGAAGAGCATGTTGTCAAGTTGCACACCAAGGAAGAGGTGTTTGACAAAAATGTTTGTGATGAGCCTCTTGAAAGTGAATCTAATAGGCCATACTTACCAATTCTAGACCCCAAGCACCCACAATTGAAGATTTCCAGTCCTCTTGAAAGAAAAAAAATCATCTCCATCCACTTGTACACATCTGGTACAGTCATACCTTACGCAGAGCTGGAGCTGTTGAGGCAGCTGCAGGCTGATACTGGGACTTGTCTGTAAGAGGTCCCTCATTTACAACTTCTACCCCGAAAAGGCTGGTTAACAGATTTAGATATTTCTGGTTCAAAAGCTGTTTTGGCTCCAAAGCCAGGGCCTCCAGAAAAAGAACAAACTGGGGTCAGACATTTTTTGTTTTCAACTGATATCTTAACCATGTCCTCCAATTGCTGCCCAAAGAGTTTGGACCCTTCAAAAGGTAATTTCATAAGGGCTATTTTCTGCAAATTGTCAGTTATCCAGGTTCACATCCAGATGTGTCTACAGGCTGCAATGGATGCACCAGAGGATGGTATTAATGCACACAGACTGTTGAAAGGAAACAGACATGCTGCTCCACCATTTGCCCAGATAGAAAAATTCAATGCTGCATAGGATCTTTTAACAGTGCCTCTATGTTCTTGTCAATAGGATCGGATGGTAAAGCATTCTCAGATATCACTATACTCGGTAAAGAAAGCTCAGGATGAGACTGTCAACTTTCACTGAAGCTGGGAACTCCTCTGCAAAGTTTTCTTGAGGGTATAGTCTGGTCAAAAATCTCTGTGAGGATTATTTTTCCACCTGTTTCAATTTGTGCATTAAAACCCTCCGAACAACACCATGTAACAGTAGGGTTCAATTTTCTGATATTGCATGAAAAGGTCCTCAGCCTTTCCCACTGGAGCTGCAGTAGGAAAACCCAAATTGTCCCTAGAATGTTGAATGACTCAGCCAATACTTAGCCTTCTACAAAAAGCTCCCAGACCTCTTCTTCATCAGGATTCCCAACATGCTCCTCGTGGTAACCCAGCCATGGCACTTTAACAGGACAGTCTCTAGTTCAGCGCCAAGGTGGCCCCGGGCAGGAGTTTGCACTTTATATATTTCTCATTCATTAATTCTAAAAGCCACCTTTACAGCAGACTCAATCATCTTTAGTAACATCTGCATTATGGGGGAGCTTTTTGGAGAGGCTGACAACTCCTCAGGAGAATGGGACGCTGCCTTACAATAGAGGTGTTTCTCTGTGGATTCAGGTGCTTGCTCCTTGATCCAGACAAAACTTTAACTTCAACTGGTTACCTAGCAAACATATATTGTGGCTCACAAAGATTTGCCGGGGTTGCCATGCTTGAACCAGGCACAGACGAGGATTCATAAATCCCAATAAAAGAAATCACTTGTCATGTGGAAGTTCACTATAGCTGAACATCGAGACATCTGGCTCAAGAAAGAAATGACCGCATAGAGCTATTAAGAACAATTTGGTCCTATCTACTTACCAAACTGTGAAGACCATAAACCTGCTGAGACTGCTATAGCTCGTCTCTAAAACAAATAGAACATTTTTAATATAAATAATCAATAAATAAAAACTATAAATTACTCATTTCTTAACTTTATGGTCAGGAAGGTAAACCTTCAGCTACAACAGAAGCGAAAAACAGGTGGTGTGTAATTTATGGGTAATGTGGGCCATGTTAGATGGATGATTTAGATTGGGCTAGGTATACAATGTCTGTGAGATTGGTGAAAAACTCATGGTGTAAGGAGTGTGATGAGGAAGACCTTGGCTCAGAGTAATGAATATTGCCGGTAAGTAGCCAGGTAATTTATATATATTAATATATTAATAAATTCTGACTTTCATGTAGGCTGTATGATTTTAGGATAATTGGCAGCGCAACGTGTGGCGAGCAGGAGACTGCATGTTCTGGTCCAGAGCCATGAGGCTCCATCTGCCCTTCACTTGTGGCAGTATTTTACTAGTTACCCACAGGAGGCTCATTTTCATTGTGTATATAAGGGCAGATGACACCCTTGTTATGCGATTGAAGGGACATTGGTAATAATGTATAGAAGTGTTTTTGTAACTGCAGAGTCTTCATTGAATTGTGCCAAAGACAGGTTTAAAGTAACATAGGGAAATTCAGATACAATACAATTCAAAATCTTAATTAAACACGCACACACACATCTTTGACATCAAAATATGTTCGTTTTATTAAAAATACACGTAATTTTACACAAAATGTTTGATTTACTAGACCAAAAATATTGAACTTTATGTGTTTGAAAAACAGTCTCAAAAGCTAGTGTATAACACAATATTTGCACTTACAGCTCCGTAGTTGTTCATATTAATTATCTAAACACACACATTAGCTTGTGCATAAATATGTGTAAATTCAAATATTATACTCATTTTGAACATCTGCACAAAGTTGTGCGAACAAGTGACTGCAGTTTAATCTTGTGTGAATAATGTGAAAAACAGCAAATGTTTCAGCACAGGGAACATATTGTTAGTCTGCAATTTTCCTTTTGAAACATTTTGTGTATTTTAAGTAAACATTTACTGCATGTATAATCTTTTAAAAAGTTCCAATATCCATTATTTCCTTACAGGCTTTAACTTCTGTGCAAGAGGCATACTACAAAAACCAGTACTAAAAGTGCACTATTAGATTGGAGGGAAACGACCATGTTTTTCACAGCTATGAAGTATCGTGATCATTTTGTAATCTCTTGAGTAATGTGATTTAGAATTTTAGCAAAGCATTGCCAATAATGATTTCATCAAAGGTTAATTTGGCTGGCTCTACATTGCCTTATAGTTCAGCTACTGAGCAATGTAATATTTGCCTGTAAACTCCCATAATGCATGCAATGTGAACATGTACTAAACAAATTTACCTGAAGAATTATTAAATGTGTTTTGCATGCCTAGCATAAAGGATAATCATTTTAGGCTGGCAATAGATTGTATGTGCTAACATTGCGTTTTTCGCAGGCCCACTAGCAAATATTTAAAAAATCTCATATTTTTGCAGTAGTATACAATTTATGATTTTAACATAATACTGAGAACTATATTCCTGTTATGTGCATCGGCATTATTGTAGACACCAGGTACATTTCTAAAAGGAACACTGTTATCTGGAACATGAAATATCTGGAACAGGTGTATTCCAGACACTTTTTCTCCTTCCACGTCTTAGCACCAAAGTTCTACTCACTAATGCAAATATACCACCTGCACAGGATATATTGACAAATGGGTCATGTGATTGAATAACTTCACATCCAGTTCTTACATGTATTTTTCACTATTCTATGAGCATGTGACTACTGTTACTCAAACAATGCTGTTTTGTATGCTCTTTTTCGTGAAAGTCTGTCATGCATCAGTAGCCATATGTAATGTATCTGTAATTAGCACTTCTTGACAGGTAATGCTGGGTTCTATGAAAAGCGCTACATTGCCCTGTAGGTCCAGTTCAGCACTATATAGATATCGCAAATAAAATATTATAATAAATTGAATAGCAAAATTGTATGTTCAGCTGCATATAAAATGTGCACCCAAGTTTTTGTCTAAATACAAATATGGTTACAATAAGTTTGAAAGCCAGGTGAACATTTACTATACTAGAAGTACAAAAATGCTTGTTCTACCATGTAACGCACATTACCGCTATTTACATCAAAATTACATAAAGCATCAAATCCAGTCCATATTTTGATTTCTTTTTTTAGAAGTGCCTTCATTTAAAACCCATTGTAATGACCTTTTTCGAGTCCTGCGTGGGATGGTGAGAACAGGTTGACTTTGGCCTCTAATGGTTCCCTAGAGCTGATGCTACAGAAGGAGCTCAATAGCATCCATCTCGAGACACAGGTCCCTGATGCACATGTGTTACAGGAGATGCTTGATTTCAGTTTATAAACATCTGGGGTTTTTTAACTGAAGGGATATTCTTTTTAATGCATCAGCATTTGAAAACCTTTCGCTAGTATTCTTCATGTGGGTGTATAGATGAAGTGGAATACCTTACTTTTTGATGCAAATTCTCTGGATACCCACTCAAAGGCAACCTGTGACAGCACTTATAACAAGTACATTAGGAGATGTTTTGCTGACATTAAGATATGCTTGAATAATACTTTCCTGGTGTGTTTTGTAGGGTTGCAGCCTATTTATAATGATGGTTACAATAGTGGTTCAATCTCTGTCATAACATTTTACAAACGAGTGTAAATGTATATCCTATATATGCATAGAAACCACTCAAACCTTAACTCTTTTCCTAAATAAAGAAAATCAATTTCGAATAAAATCCAAACTTATGTTTTGATTGTAGGAGGGTATTTTCTTATATATAAACAACCTGGACAGCATTGAGTCTCAATATATACATAATTGGGTCTGTATAGCACAAAAGAATATGAAAGCTTCAGCATAATTCACGTTTCTTTCAATAAACCCCAAATCATGTATACAATAAACCATTCAATAATTGGTAAAAAAAACTTTTTTTCATTTTAAAATCAGGGCCAAGCACTGCCACTCCATGCTGAAGTTATATGAAGTTACTTCGGAGTGTGTCCCCATAAAAAACAAAGTGGTCATCATGTGATCAAAACATGTATTACCGGATTGTCCAAATGTGCATATCTCCGGCATTCTTTGAGGTATAGGAAAAGAGTTGTAAAATCATGTAGAAATACACCAGTGCCAATCAAGCATCCCTGTTCCAGCATGACACCTAAAGATGATTTAACTTAACTGTATTGATTGGTGAAAATGCTGTGATCTGTGCCAATTATCCTGTTTATGCTGGTTTGCTATTTGAATGAATATCGCCTTTTATCTTGAGTTTTGCTCTTTGCATTATGATTTTTCCTCCAGTGCACAATAGTTCAAGGATAACATGGATCTAAAAGAGCCTCTTAGATATACCAGTTCCAAAGAGATAACAATGCTGTACGGTTTCACAGGGAAGAAATAAAATACATAACCTGTAGGGAAAAGACATATGATTGCACTTTGTTCTGTGGATATCTTTGTATTATATAATGTACGAAGGAATATCCACAGGGGAGACAGAGCATTTCATACATCAAATAAGTTGTATTGCACCTCGGTTCTGCTCAAGAGAACTGAAAAATGTGGCTGTTATCCAAAAAACTGATGTTTTTTGTGGCATGTTTAAAATGATGTGATGTACAGCAGATGCTAACATTCTTCACTTTAGCTCTGGGGAATAACTGAGCTTTGACCCATCCACTGAATAAAAATAGCACACACTCAGACTGCTAGAGGAATGATTCTAACAAAATTTAGACTAAAATGTGTACCTAATCAAACAACATACATTACAACACATTTCAGCATCCTTGTGTTTACTTAACATGTCAGCTAAAATAGCATCAATGAAATGGACACAGAAGAGTAGAAATAAAGCAGATGAAGAAAAAGAAAAGAAAAAAGGAAGATTTGAAACAAGAAAAAATAAAAATAAATGAAAAACATTTAAAGGGAGAATAAAGAAAAAAGAAGGAACGTCGAAAAAAGTAAAGAAAGAAAAGAACTAATTAAGTTTGGTGGAAAAATAATTTATTATGTGCGATGGAAAACGGGAGGTATTGCATTATTATTATAGTTGTAATAATCACTGTAGATTGACAACTAACGAAGACAATTACGTCAGTGTGGCAGTATGTAAGCACCAAAAGAAAAGGAATTTCACTGGGCCCTTTCAAAGAGAAGAATAAAAGAGTACAACTCAAAGTCGAAACTCAAGACATTTATAATTATATATGGCCAGTAGCGGTCCGTGGTAGGAGTGCCGGCCGGGCGGTGACGTGGGGTGGGGGAGGGGCAGGGTGGAGGGTAGTAAACCACGGATTAGGGCCGAATACAGGTAAGTAAACATTTCAATAAATAAAACGAATTTCGTTGTGAGCGCTGCATTGCCAAATGCGATGCAGTGCGCGCAACGAAATTCGTTTTATTTATTGATATGTTTACTTACCTGTATTCGGCCCTAATCCGTGGTTTACTACCCCCTCCCTGCCCCTCCCCCACCCCACGTCACCGCCCGGCCAGCACTCCTACCACGGACCGCTACTGTATATGGCTATTTAAAGACATGCTAATTTCAATAGATGGCAAAGAATTTAGTGATGAGATATAAAATGGCATAAGTCGGATTACTTTTACTTAGGGGAACTTAAGGGAATTGCTTGCTATAAAAAAAAATTTAACTAAGGAATGGATAGGTGATTTAGGGCCAGATGTATCAAGATTGAATTTTGCGATTCTATAATAGCTAATTTTACCGATTCGCTATTATAGAATCGCAAAATGCAATGTATGTAGGTTTCGCCCAAAAATTGCGATTCCTACAAATTCCTTAACAGCGAATTGCAAATTGCTATTCGCTATTAAGGAATGCTTTCCCATTCATTCCTATGGGAAGACATTCGCAATTTGCAATTACCAAATAGTTACTCGCAAATTGCAAATGCAATTTCAAGGGTGATAGGGGGCCAAAAGGCCACCCTGATGCGCCCCCAAAAAGGTAAGTGTGCACATGTGGGGCACATACATGCCCTAAGGGCATGTGTGTGCACCACATGGCACTTAGAAAAATTCAAAAATGTGCATTTTTCTAAGGATTTGCAAATTACCACCAACTTGAAGTTGATGGTAATTTGCGATTCCTAAAAGCAAGGTCACAATTTGTAAATGCTTCCTGCATTGCATTTAGGGAATCGCATATTGCGATTCCCTAAATGCATTCGCAAAATAGGTAATTGCAAAAATTGCGATTCCCTATTTTGCAAATGCCTTTTGGGATGATACATCCCAAAAGGCTTTTTACCGTTCGCAAACGGGCCGATTCTGCGAATCGGCCCGTTTGCGAACGGTAAAAGGCTTGATACATCTGGCCCTTAAGATCTTATATATTTAGTACCAGTACTATTACAATCTTTAAATGTCAAATTTCAGTGTTAGTATCCAGCCATAAATGACTGAGAAGCAAAGTGAAGCTTTAATGTTAATAACTTGCTTGCATATATCTCTTCATTCCGCCATCTTTAATCACTGTAAATAACAAGTGTTACTATTAACTAATTAAGGGCCATATGTATGAAGCCAATTTGCGATCGCAAACGCCAAAATTCACAGAATTTCGGCGTTTGCGATCGCAAATTAGCAGTGTGCAATGTATCACACTGAAACCCCCTCACAAAATAAGGAATCGCAAATTTTGCGATTCCCTATTTTGCGATTGCATTTAAGGAATCACTAATTTCGATTCCTTAAATGCAATGTAGAAAGCACAAAAAAAGTGCAATTTGGGCTTAAGGAATTGCAAATTACCACCAACTTCAAGTTGGTGGTAACTTGCTATTTCACTTAAAAATTCACTTTTTTGCATTTTTTAAAGTGCCATGTGGCGACATACATGCCCTTAGGGCATGTATGTGTGCCACATGTGCACACATGCACATTTCAGGGGTGCAACAGGGTGTCCTTTTGACACCCTGGCACCCTTGAAATTGCATTCTCAATTTGCGATTCTCTAATTGCTAATCGCAAATTGAGAATGTCTTCCCATTCATTCCTATGGGCCTTTAGGCCCATAGGAATGAATGGGGAGGTATTTCTTAATTGCGAATCGCAATTTGCGATTTGCAATTAAGGAATATGAAGGATTTGCAAAATTTATTGCAAATCCTACATACATCTCGTTTTGCGATTCTCAAATAGCAATTCTCTAAAATTCGCTATTTGAGAATCGCAAAACCAAACTTTCATACATATGGCCCTTAATGTTTATGAAATTATGAATCTTGGAACAATAAAAAGCTAGAGATTATGAGGATTCAACTCCCAATGCGCAGTTCATAACAGATGACAGCAATGAGCATGGAACTCACCGAGATATCTCATATTTCAGTTTATGAATGCCATTCGATGCTGCTGTTTCACTGGCTTTAACATTAGATCCCTTGGTTTTAAATGAATCCCTAACTGGTTTAGAGGTAAGTTTGCCATTTGTTTCTCTCATGATGAAAGAGTAGGAATCATTAATCTTATGAACAGATCTGGTCTCTCTCTGGAAATGGGAATGCTAGTGTCAGCAAAGGCTTAAAACCAGTAAGTTGACAGTGATTTCTTTAGGACAAAAGCATACAGAAGCCAAGAAAAACACAAATCAAGGAAAAAGATCTGGATGTGCTCTGTGACACTTGGCTTCACAACGGGGCACAAAATCATACTGAAACGTGCAGAGTTTAGTGGTTATTGCTTTGCAAAATAAGAAATAGGTACCGTCTGCTGTATTTTATAAGAGTGATAGGATGTGAGGATGCTGCAGTTCACCAATGAGTTTTATGACCAACCAGAGGAACAAAATCTAATACCACATTGTTTTTAAGCTAACATAACTCTAGTAATATTTGCAATACCCTCTTTTTAAGTAGCAGAGGTACTTTATTTCTCATTACACAGTACAACCATCACATATCTCCCCCCTCCAAAATGTTGGCTCTTGCCTTCTCTGATGTAAAATATGTTCTGCTTGCAGACACCGAAGAAATATGAAAAATTTACTTTGGGAATAAATCCATCAATTTTCAGCTCACAATTTGTAGCAAACAAATATTTTAAGAATTACATATTGTAAGTATTTTCTAAAACCTGCTTTCATATATAACGGTGCACGCCGCCAAGAGAATAGGATTACCGGGGACGCGGTAATTCGGACAGGTCATGAACTCGTGTGATTTCTTTATTACGAATTACGCATTTCTACCCCACTTTACTGAGATGTTTGCTGATGAAATATCGTTCTCAGCCAGTGACCCTTTACATTGTAGCTACAGGATATTTGATTTAGAGAGAATCTATGTACATATGGTACATTGTATCAGAAGTGGATGTACTTGCAAAGAAGGATTTAGCAAGTTACAAGGACTTTAATGTTCATGTTTTTTCTGCAACTCGGGCATCTTATCATATTGATTTCTAGCAGCCCTGAAGAAGTCAATTGTGCATTACATCGCACGACAAAACACGTGTTGGCTGTTTTTGCTGTGATTAGAACTTGAGATCAAGCTGTGTCTTGGAAACATTGCTTGGCTACATCTTGAGAATTGATAAATTCGAATAAATACCTTGAATTTGGATCAAGAGTTTCTGGACTTTTTCAACATATAAAGGACTATTAAGTTTACTGTGCGTGCTCAGGGAGACTTTTATGCATTTTTGTATCCCTTCGGATGAGGGGAACAATAATATTGAATTGGTAACCAATCTTCTCTCCCTTTGGAGCACCAAAAATTTGGATAGTTGTATGTTTACTTAGCCCGTGACAAGAGTTGAGCGCCTGTGGAGTAGAATTTTCCTGGTTACCAAAGAAAAGTGTTTCATATATAAAATGTATGGCATTGTATTTTAAAACATTTTTTTTTTTAGGTTTATATAGCGCGAACTAGACCCGAAGATATCAGGTATCAGAGCGCTTTACATGAGCACCAGTGTATATTTTGATTTAAGCTTTCTTGTGCTCAATTCCCACAGTGCATCACACTGACAAATTACAAAATATATATTCTTGCATGGTAATGAATGTGAAATTCAGGGGAACTAATAAGGGGTCTCTGAAACTAAATTTGTGCTGAAGACGTTGTGGGAAGTTAACAGTTGTGGAAAGTTGAAAGTTTATCATCTTCGCACAACTTCACCTGTGAACTAAGGGCCTCATTTATGGGGAACTAGCATAGGGCAGCACCACGGGGCAGATTTACAAGCCCCTTGCGACATCTTTACGACACCGTTGCGTCACTTCTGTGTAACTGTTGGCAGGAGTGAGCTAAAATAATATTTCAAGGAATTAAAAGATTAGTAATCATAGGCCCAACAACTTGCCATGGTTGAATTTATCATAACCAATACAGAAAAGAAGTTATAGCACTTTCTTTTCTGTGAGCCAATATCCAGCCTTCTAGCAGCCTCTCTTGATTAGCCAGCCTTGAAAGGCTTAGCCAAATTGCTCTGATGAGGTGTTAAGTGGTCTGCACAGAGACAAAGGATATTTGGTGGGGGGGAGATCTGCAACTGCAGAGAACAGGCCAGGATGGGGGCTGGGTAAACAAACTAGTCTTCAAAGAGAGCAGGACAGTAAGGATGCAAGCCAGGCCTACCCACTTTTCCAGTACCCCCTAGCCTGATGGGAGCCCCAGGAATGGAATTTGCAGAAGTCCTGGAAGGGGAGTGTTAAGGGAAATGAACCACACCAGTAGGTAGGCTTAGCCAGATCTTAACCCCAAGAAGAAAGCTTCTCCATCTTGAATTTTAAAGTGCAATGCTTTGTGGGACAAGAATATGCCACACTTTGGAGGAAGCTGTCATGCTTTTGGGTCGCACCCTGTACCCCATTGGTCAACGATGCCCCCCACTTGTAGCTCCAGAACATTGGATAAATATGGGGAACGTTGCATAGCAACTCAGATCCCCTGCCTAAAACTACAAAAAGAAGAAGGACTGCCCTGCTGGAACCCTGGCATGCACCAACAGGACTAAATAATTGCAACTACTGCTCACTAAGGAGTGAACTCCCTGAAAGGAACTGGTTAAAAGAGCTCCAACTGCATCATCTCCAGCAAGAAGAACCTAGCTGATCACCTTCAGCTGGACTTTAAAGGATTTGGCCAGTTGCATTGTGGAAACTGTAGTCCCAACTTCCGAGGAGCAACTCAGAGACTCTGGAACCTTGGATTTTGTTTGTGGACACTTTGAACCCCCAAAAGGAACTTCTGGAAGCACCTCCTGAAGTTTGGAGAACTTTTGTGAAAAAGCTCCATAAGTTGAGCGACCCAACGGCGAGAGTCAAGCTGCTAACGTTGAACCGTGACTCAGGCTGGATTTCAGATTCATCCCGTTGAAAGCTCCGGAGCTCAAGACTTCCAGGATTTCACCGACGCCTCGCGCAAACCCAAGCCACCGTCGTCTATCCAAATCCTAGCCTGACGAAGTGCCCTGCTCGACGATGAGAGAAAAAGCTCCAGAAAAACAACTAAGTGCGAAGGTAAAAAACTTGACCAGGCCTTACAGAACAGTGAATCAAACCTGCGCTCCATCGTGGTCGGCCTTAAACTTTGACTTTGTCCTGGTCAGGCATGACCAGATGTCCCAAGTTGGCACTTTTCGTTTTTAGGCACTATAAAGCATATATTATTTTAAAATTCATATCTCCGGTTCCCCACATTAGACTTTTTTCATTTTGGTGTAATTCTATACATAAAAATATTTCCTATTTATATAAATTGGTTGTGGATTTTTATTGTGTGTTGTGTCTTACTTATTTTATGTGCTGGTGTTTTGAAATGCTTTACACACCTGTCTCCTAAGTTAAGCCTGCCTGCTCGCAGCTAGCTACCCAGGGTTGAGCAAGGGACTAATTTATTGAGACCTTGACTGGGCCTTATATTGTGTTGGTGGCCTTATTGCTAGTGGCAGGTGCATACTTACCCCTACTAATAATCCACCTTCCAACAAAGAGAAAAAAACTAGGAGAAATAAAAATATTTCTCCTCATTACACCTGCTCTGGGGAGGCGTACGATTTTGGCGCTGTCCCAAGCTAACGTAATTAAGTACACCTGGGGCAGCGTCAAAATCCATGGATGTTGCTTGAAACCCAACCACAACACCCATGGAACACCTCCCTGGCTCAGAGTAAGGCAACGCAATGACACATTCTGCAGCATACATAGAAGTAGCAAATTGCCATTTTTTCTTGCGCAAAAACAATAATTAATGGTGTTTTGCTCTTTCTATGTGTGCTGCGGAATGCAGCACACATAGAAAAAGCAAAAACAAGGAGAAATAAAAGTATTTCTCCTCATTGCGCCAATCTAACACCTGCTTTTGCGTGGCGTTAGTTTTTGGGGCTACCTCAGATCTACACATCCTTGCAAAAAGCAATGGGTGTTGCGGTGGAATGCCCACAGCAACACCCATTGCATGCCCCTTTCACGCAGATACCTGCGTGAAAGGGTGCCATATTTACAAAGCAAAATTAAGCCATGCAAAGTGGCTTAACGCCACTTTGTAAATATGGTGCAGAGCATTGCACCACTGGAATGTCGAAAAAAGTGACGTTACGGTGGCACAATCCCCTTGTAAATGTGACCCCAATTCTCCCAAATAGGCAAAATTAAGAAAATTTGATTACAATCAGAAAGACGATATTTCATGATCTCATGGTATGTTATGTTTATTATGAACATATGAAGCAGACTACAAAGCTGCCTAAGAGACTTGCAATTCAAAACAGAGGCAGTGTAAACACGTTTTTAATTTTTTTAATTTGTATAATTTTTAAAACAATTATTGATAAACCAAAAAGGTCTGTGAACCGTCCATTTACTATAAATCACAGAGGGAATGGCCGGCTTCTAATTCATTCTAAGGGATATTTGCTGGCAGATCTACCCACAAAACATGAGAAAGATAAAATAAAGGCCTTTTCTCTTCCTAGCCCATCAAATGGCATGGAAAAGTGCCCTTCTCTACCCTGCAGGAGCTTGTTCTCCCTCAGAGGGAGGGCATAATGATTCAATTGTATGTGGCATGGGAAACACGTAAAATTAATTGCAGGAATCCTATGCCTCAATTAACCTGCAACAATGTACAATTCAAACTAATTTCCAATGTTAATTCGGCAAACCTCTATGAGTAATTCTTTGTGAGTATATAGGGGGTTACCGTTTTTGCTAGGAAGATTTGAAAGGTCTCAATTAGTGTCTGATCATAGAATGTGGACGGAGTAATGAATGCTCTTGCTTTATATCTTTCGAGAAAAAAATGGGAGGTGGCAAATTACTTTTGAGTACTTCTTGTGGTTCCTCAAGGCAACAAAATGGGATGTAAATTAAAACAATGGAGTACAGGTCATCCTGAAATATAATTATTAATACCCATGGTGCACATTAACATAGATTCAGTTGCACTTTGCAAAAACAAAATACATCATTTCAAACATTGTACTTAATCTACTGGCTCCTACAGGCATGTAACATCATGATACTTTAGTCTGTATCATGTTATATAGGATAAAACACCCCCAACTAGTACTTATAAATCCTATTGCTCAAATTAGGAATTTGAGTTTTCGAAAAATACAAAGTGCCTCAAGGGGCAAATGAGGCCCCTTGAGGCACTTTTGCGCCACAAGAATGTCACTTTTTTAATGTTTCGGTGGCGCAATGTGCCACTGCATATTTACAAGGCCACGTAAAGCCACTTTACGTGGCTTCTCATGGCCTTAGAAATATGTGCCCCTTTCACGCAGAACACTGCGTGAAAGGGACGTTCCATGGGTGTTGCTGTGGGTGTTCCCACGGAACACCCATGGAATCTGAAGCATTCCCAGACTTACGAGAAATCGTAAACCTTGGAATGCATCAGAATCTAATGCCACCCCAAGGGTGGTGTTAGGGAGGCACAACGAGGAGAAATGTTTTCATTTCTCCTAGTTTTTTCCTTTTTTTATGTGTGCTGCATTGTGCAGCACACATAGAAAGAAGAAATCGTCTGAATTGATTGATTTTGTGCAGGAAGGTGTCCTTTCCTGCACAAAATCAATCAGCCCCGCAGCGCAGGCATCCTTGCACCATGCAAGGCTGCCTGCATTGGCACATGGCAGCCCATTGTGTGCCGGCGCAGGGGAAAAGGACAGGAATTGTGTCATATCTCATAGATACTGCACATTCCTGCACTTTTGTTTTGATGCAGGGCAGTGCAGTAAGATTCCTTGAAGCACTGCCCTGTGCCAAAACCTCATAAATGAGGCCCACAGGGTCTGATTTAGAGTTCGTAGGATGTGTTACACCGACACAAACATGCTGGATATCCTGTCCGCAGTATTGCAAGTACCACTGGATGTAATGCATTTGTAATATGGCAGATGGGATATCCGTCACGTTTGTGGCGCAGTAACCCATTCGACAAACTCTAAAAGAGGCCCTCATTCTAACTGTTTACAAGCATTTCAAAGATGCCTGAGGCCAGAAAGAAAAAAATGTCACTATTCACGAATGGCAAAGTGGCAAATTTAATTTGATTACTTTTGGGAGTTTTGTGCAAATCATGTATTTTATTTATTGTTTGTTATTTTTTAATAGCGCTACAGCTCCGCAAACTATAGCTTAGCAACACTTTTCAAAGGAAAGGTGGTTGGGTCAAAGGCAAAGGGATGATGTAATCAGAAACAGAAATCACTTTATTCGATCAGTCTCATACCAATCAGAGAAGTTCAAACATACATAATTAATTTCATATGTAAAAGGAAATGTTCAGTTAAAAAACAATCATTAAAACCATTAACACAGACTTAATAATTCATTACAAGCCAGTATGCAATTTCCTTGTCTTATAAGAGAGACATAAAAAGGACGCAACACAATAGCATACTACGTGATCAGTCAACATTCGTAAAAAGAACAGTCCCGGGCGGCATTGTTTGAATTTATATTTTCGCATAATTGGGAGTATAAATCTTTTTCGGTGTTCAGAATAAAATTTACAAAAGAAGAAAATGTGCAAATCAAATTGAGAAGAAACACCATCACAAGGGCAGCACAGTAAGGCTTGGATGGAGAAGGTATCTTATGGAAAGCCCAACATGCAAGGGATAAGGTTTAGACGAAACCTAGTTAAAATGAATCTATGGCGTGGGTTTGTCACCATCGGCTGATGTGTCGGTTGTCCCTCGCTGAGGATCGGACCCCCGAGATAGGCTCGGACCATGTATTTACTGCTATTATTTTTATGCCTAATCTCAGCCATAAGGGATAAGAAACGGGTTTTTATTGTTTTTTTATATACTCAAGCATTTGCTAGGAGTTTCAAAAATAGTTCCCAATCCCAAGGCGATTAGAGTTTTCTTTATGTACATGATCTACGGGATCCTCTGTATGTGTTCCAAAGCGAGGCAATCCATGATAAACTGTTGGATCAAATTAAGATTCTCTTCTCCATAGGGAGTTCCATGGAAGACAAATGGGTGCCAAAATATCTGGTCAGATATGTAGGGGACAACCAGCTCTGCATGACAATTAAAATTAGAGCAGCTATTAGGGAGACACACCAATTTTTCCAAAAACTGTCTTCTTTTGATTGGATTGCCACCGGGTTGATATGACCCCATACTCTGGCTCCATAAGAGGCTATTGAAGAGGATTTTGCCAGATATACTTTTTTAACAATGTCTAGTTGTTTTTATCCCAGTTTTTTAATAAAAGAGTATATAGCGTTGATTCTTTTTTCCAACATTAACCCTCTATCAGACACCATGGGGGACCAAGTGGCCAACCTATCAAATGTCACCCCCAGATAGGAGAACGTCTCCGTCTGTGCTATTTTCCGACCTGCAATATAAAAAGTTGGGGCTTTCTTAACTTTATGGCCTGTCACTAAAATAAAAGACTTTGTCTCGTTTGTTTGGAGGTCCAATTTTTCTATAAAGTTCACATATGTTTCTAGTAATTTTTGCAGAGCCCTTCCCGTGCGCACAATTAAAACCGCATCACCAGCGTGGAGTAATATTGGGATGCGAACCTTATTCATGGAAGGGACGTCCAGGGTCGATGCAAGGAGGGGGGCCTCTACTCCATTGGTGTATGGGGAGAACAAAAGAGGGGTGAGAGGTGATGCAGTCATATTACCATTAGACAGAATGTTGGTAGTAAAAGCAATGGAACAGGGTTATCAACTGTGGTGCAGACCAAACGCCTGTCAGAAGGGTATGTCTTTAGGGACTTATTGAATCTCAGAACGTTTTCTTTGGTGTAAAGAGATGAAGAAAGGGAGGTTCAAATGAGCAAACATTGAGCATGAAGTAATCTACCCCCCAAAAACACTTATATCTCACTGGGTGTGCACTGACTCACATTCTTGAGACCGATCTTAGCAGCCAGGTTGGGCACCTTGGCATCAAAAGGTTGGGCCAATAGGAAGGTGTTTGTCTATGAAGACCTTTTTGCACAAAATGTAAGGTCTTTAGGTCAATACTTTCATTTGATCAAGAGCTGCTGGAGTCACATCAGTGTGGTTTTCATTGGAGGGCCCACATCTGTTGCAGTAGTTAAATCTCGAGAGTACCATCGCCATCACAAGGGAGAGCCTTGGGCAGAAGCAGTACTTGCAAGATTCCTTTAAGGTCCTGTAGATGATAAATTGTAATTTTCTCTGCAATTCACTCATGACATCATTAACAAATTGTTGTCCAGGATAGCTCTCAGCAGGTAGATATTAGAAGGGCATTAAAGTAGCTGACCTAAGGGGGGATTCTACTCAAACAGGAGTGCAGTGGGATCACTTGGACCTGAGACAAAGATCTTGGTCTCTGTGGTGTTAAGAAACAGGTAGTTCTGGTGGCTGTAGTTTTGGACCCTTTCTAGTCAATTCATGACTTGTTCTTTGATTTGTATTTCAGTGTTGTTGGCATCCACGTTTTAGCTGTAGAAAATGACTATAAATATTACCATGTTGACGTTACAGAGGGCGACAATAGTGCACGCCCCCGTATGATTCTTTATTCCAATTAGTTTTACAAATCAATAGGGGAAAATGCATGCAAATGGCTCAATTTATGCCTACTAGGTATTCACAATAATTTACCCCTTCATAATTGCATGCCATGACTGAGTATAATTATGCAGGAGTACTCCCAAGCAGGAGGAGAGAAGTAGGCTTTCCCATGCATGGTGAGCCTTGAGAGTTGATCCACAAATAAAAATGTATGTGCTTGTGAGTGATCACAAACTTCTCTCCGAATCTTTCCCACCTTGGAAATGGTTGGAGATTGACCCTTGCAAAGGGCTGCAGTAAATGGGAACAGAACAAAACGATCACTGAGGGGGAGCAGGGGAAGGGAGTAATGTTTTCCCATGGGAAAAAACCCGAAAAAATGTTGATTTTCAGTTGCACATCGATAAATCCACTGTCATACAAAGTAACCCAACTTTCCCACCGGTACCCATGCATAGGTGCAACTGGTGTAGAATTCCAGACGTACCACACAATATATGTGAATTCCTAGCACTGCAGAAATCTGTTCGAATGGGAAAGAAAATATCCGAATGCACTAACACAATTTTTTGTGTAAATGGACCTGTGGACTATTTTTTTTGCTAGCTGCAGAATATCACTTTAGTGCGGATTAGCAGAACCATAGACATTTCTGTGATCTGACCCCAGTGTCTATTGCTTTGTGTCAGTTTTATTATTTCTATTTATGCACTGCAATACAAACTCGGGCAGAATGGTAAAAAAGCTTTTAATTATCCACATTTTCAAAACGAGTCATTAGCTGTAGAAAGGATGCATCTAACTGTAATTAGCACCGAAGTAGATCAAGGTATCATTTAGTGTAAATCAACCTTTTGCTGCTTTTGCAATATAACTGAACTGCTATAACAATAATAATTATTCAATCTGACCATTAAACATCTAAAAAAAAAAAAGAAAAAAAAGCGAACACATTTAGCCTTTCCTAGTTTGGTAGGTGGGAGTTGTCAGCCACAGTTTATTGGGCCACCCGACGTCACTTCCGCTTCCTCTGATTTTGGTACAGGTACACTAAGATTGGATGAGCAGAATCGTAGAATCTAAAAAGCTTACTACGCCGTTTATTCTCTGTCACACTCGAAGCTCTTTCTTATTTTACTATTTTGAAGATGAGTGTACGTGGTTTTGAAAGCATTGCCCCGTTTTGTGTCTTACTGCGAGTGCCTCACTGAGCGGTCTGTTCACATATCTAAATTCCCTTAAATGCTGCAAAGGTGAGATGGCGTCTTTTTCTGAAATTTTAAAGTACTGTCTCCTGTAATACAACTACAGACTATGTATACACCTGTACTGTCATAATAATTGCAGTCTTAATTCCACATCTGTGCTTTTCTGAACAGAACACACACAGCCTTTGCTCTCGAGGCGAAACTAGTAAATCTGTCAAAACAGGTTATAACTCTGGAAACCACCCTGGCCATAGTTTTAGTGCCTTGGTTCTTCTTAAATCCAGAATCTGCCATCTCGCTCGAACAACTACTCTGTGCTTATCCGTAACACTTGCCCAAGACAGGTTTTTGGTTGCTATGTTTTTATCAAAGGCTTGGGAAATATGAAGGAGGGATTGGGCTAATTCAGGTGACTGGATAAAACAAATGAGAGGGGAATCATTGGGCCTGGGCTAATTCAGGTGACTGGATAAAACAAATGAGAGGGGAATCATTGGGCCAGATCAGAGTTATCAGTGTCACTGTAGTTACCAAGGTAATCAAGCGTTGAAGAAGGACGAACAGCCGTGCACTTGCAGTCTTCCATGCGGTGGATGGACCCACTAGAATGATCAAGTACAACCATTAGCCTAGTAAAAGTAGCAGTGTGCATATAAGATGACTGTCCTGACTGGATATGGTGCTCTATCAATATAAGGAAATTCCTTCAGTGACTTGCACTAATGTTGTGTTCAGAGTATCGAGATCAACATATCGTCAAGGTAAGTACATAGAGGTAAGTGTAGATTTACTATTCTTAACTCCAAATCTGCTTTTTTAAGTGTATACATATCACAATAAGCAGATATGGATATGTATTGACAAAGCAAGTAGATATGGAGCCAAGAATATTAAATCTACACTTAGCTGTATATAATTATCTTTTCGATATGCTGGTAGTCAATTTTCTGAACAAGATATTACTGCATGTTGATAAAAAAAAATTGAAATTTTCACGTACAACCACTTTAGATTGGTCTATAAATTACTTTAAGTAGGATATTGACTCTATAATGATTGATGTTTTGTGCAATCTTTATTGTGTTCTTTACCTGTTAATGTTACAGCTATTATATGAGTCTGAGTATATAAGTAATATACTGATTTTAGCCAGAGTATATATATTTTTTAAATATCTTGATATGAATTACTTGAAAGGTCAATAGATACAGTGTGAAGTGTTTTATGTTATGCAATATATTGAATTAGCTGATAACCAGAAATAAACATTTCTGCCTTAACTACTCCACGTCCATATTTTCTAAAGTGTTCGGTGCTGTGGTGTGTCTGTGTGTGTGTGTACACTAAACACAAACAATACAACCTAGTCTAACACCAAAAAGTATCAGTCTTAACCAGGAATGAAACATAGTTAAGACAACAACTAGAGAGAAAAAGTAGCCTAACATAAATGATTCACGAGCATCAAAGTTTGCTGATATTTGTCTAGCGTTAAAGATACTTGTTTAAAATTTCAAACCATTATAGCCAAAACATCAGTAGCACTAGTTAATGAATGTGGACGTTTCACACCTTGTAGCCTCCAACCTCAATATGTCAACTTACCTAGAGCTTTGAGTTCCATCTGAGAAATTGAGGTTGGTGGGATATGCTGTCAGGAACACTTTAAAGGTTGCACAGACCATTTTAAGCTCCAGCCTGTTCCCAAGTTCGTGCCTATGTAGTCCTCAAAGTATTGGTGTATTTTGATCAAACCCTCCAGATCGGGGGCATGATTTATCCAAGTATTGCGTTGCCTTTGCGCCACGCAAGGTGATGCAAGGGCAACGCAACACTAAAGTCAGATTTGCCACGCA
Source organism: Calotriton arnoldi (assembly GCA_963921515.1). Lineage (NCBI taxonomy): Eukaryota > Metazoa > Chordata > Amphibia > Caudata > Salamandridae > Calotriton > Calotriton arnoldi. Next base: position 139,097 of record CAWUFW010018470.1, on the reverse strand, counting down.
AGGCCACCATTGATGAATCTGGAGCAATGCAAGGCAGCGCAAGTTGCTGCCTTGGTTTACTCTGCGCCGGGAAGGCATTCCATGGGTGGGGCATGGGTGTTTCCACTCATCCACCCATGGATTTTGGTGCATTCCCCGATGTACCCTGTGTGCTGGACCTGGGAATGCTTCAAAATACTGTGACTTCCCAGGGGAGTTGCAACAAGGAGAAATATCCTTATTTCTCCTCGTTTTTTCAACGTTCTATGTGTGCTGCAGAATGCAGCACACATAGAAAGAGAAAAATGCCTCTCAGGATTGTTTTTCTGCAGTAAGGTGTCCCTTCCTGCACAAAAACAATCCTGCCTGCAAGGCAGCCACCCTTAAACCATGACACCAGGGGGCCTGCATTGGCAGTAGACAGCCAAAAGTGCGCCAGTGCAAGGAGAAGACAAGAATGCGCCATATAATGTTAAATATGGTTCATTCCTGCCCTCTCCATTTCACGCAGCGCAGTGCAGCAAGGTGTCTTACTGTGTTGCATTGCCTGAAATATTGATCAATCTGCTCCCTGGTAAATAGGCTTGCTGTGGACTGTAGCACTTCCTTCTGAGATGAATGAGACATTTACGAAAGGCACACCACATTTTCAAAGTCTAGCTGGCATAAGACCATCACTTGAATAACACATACAGTAAACTTGCTGTTCTATAAAACTTCCAAGTAAATAAGTTATTATCTAATCTTTGCGGTAAAGAAAAAAATCCATATATCATGGTCCTCTGAATAACATTCCAGAAGCAATGCCCCAAGATTTACTTGATTTAGTAACCCTTTCCATTCATTATCCTTTATTGAATCCCCAGGTGGTTATCATCTATTTAATTCCATTCCCAACATTTCTGTTGCTGTGGGTTGGTTGCAGTACCCTTGTTTTTGGCTATTTAGACTAAGAGAGTCAAATAAGGTAGACAACACAAATAGTAGCTAATGATATTCTAAATTATTTAATAACTGTGATAATCAGACCCCCACCGTTAAGCAATTTTGCAAAGCACTAAGGGGCAAAGTTTCATGGGTTGTGTCGCGTTTGCTCCAAGCAATGTGGTGCATCCACGATGCAAACCTAAAATGCGATTTATCAAGCCTGAGTGGCTTGATAAATCTAGAGTAACGCAACGCAGCGCAAATTACTGCGTTGCGTTAGTCATCCCCAGGGAGGTGTTCCATCGGCATTGTGTGGGTGATCCCATTCAACACCCATGGATTTTGATTCTTTCCCAGATTTACCATTACTGGTAGACCTGGAAATGCACCAAAATGCTACGCCTTCCCAGGTGAGGCATAACGAGGAGAAATATCTTTATTTCTCCTTTTACTTCAGGTTTCGATGTGTGTTGCAGCACACATAGAAAGAGGAATATGCCTCAGGGTATTGTTTTGTGCAAAAACAATCCTGCATGCACGGTTGGCACAGTTGTACGATGGTACAGCGCAGGTATATACATCGTATGCCTTTGCCACGCAATTTTTAGCACGCATGTTTTACCACGAATATGCATTTACAACGCATGCCATAACCACACATTGTTTTTATTTATAAAAACAATGCATTTGTGGTAGAGACCCCCCACAATCCCAACTTACCTTAAATGCGTGGCAAAGGCATGAGTTGTAAAGGCATGCACGTGGTAAAAATATGCGTGCTAAAAAATGCGTGGTAAAGGCACAACGAGGTAAAAACCTCATTGTTTATGCTGTTTCCCTGTTGGCACCCTCGCACCATGGTGCAAGGGTGCCTGCGTTTGCGATAGGCAGCCCATTGTGCGCCAGTGCTGAGGAAAAAGGCGGGAATGAGCTGTATTGTGTTAAATACAGCACATTCCTGCCCTTTCCCTGTAGCACAGCACAGCACAGCAAGGTGAGTTGCTGCACTGCGCTGTGTTACTTTTTGATAAATAGGCCACTAATTTCCGATGCAAATAACCAAGGTGCATGATGCCCGCAATTTTCAGGGTAAGTGCAACAAACAGAAAAAGAAAGTCTTGGCAGAGCCTGATTTTTAGGTCGAGCATTCGAGACCTCTTGTATATACTTTGGTATATACTTATATGCGAATGTACATTTTGGGCTCTGGAGATCAGCCCTAGGACTTGTCTGCTTCGGCTTAGGGACTTTTTTTTCTGTTCAACTGCCTCTTTTTAACTGTCTGAATAGAAAACGACCAGTAGAGGTCAGTAAAATACCAGAATTGCTTTCTGCTGAGGGACTTTCTTTTTTTAAAATTTTTCTGGCAACTGTCTCTATTTAACTTTCTTGATAGAAAACGACCAGCAGAGGTCAGTAAAATACCAGAATCACTTTAGCATTCTCTAGATTCCAGTCCATAGAAATTGTCTTCACGAGCACCGGTAGACAATAATATTTTTTTCAAATCTTGTATTTTCAGTGATATGACCACCGAAGGCCCTGATTTTATATTAAAAACAGAGCTTTGGACTATACCATTTCCCGCTGAAAGGCAATTCTCTCCATGTGTTCCCATTCCTGGTGTGTCACGCAGTTTGGTTCTTACTTTCCCTCCATGTAAAGAACAGTAGATGTTTCAGCACCCAGCCTAATGTGCTGCATAGCTAAATACATATAAGGTCCCAAAGGCGAGACCGATTGCATTGCAAATGCTTGTTTACTTTATTTTTAGCTTTCATGTGTTAATGCCAGCCCGTTTGTTTGCTCTGTACAGTGCCATGAATATAGTCATGGTGCAAAAGAATAGGCATTATACCAACTTCTCTTGCTGTCTGCCTTCATAAGGATGAAAGCAGTTTACCCTGCAGGTATAAGAGTGGGTCTGACAGGTGAAACAAGAATTTCTCCGACTTTTGCCCTTCCCCCCTGCTGTGGGATTTGCATCGGATGAGCAGGAGAGAGCAGGACGCCTTCCTGCATTTTTTCTTATCTCTGCAGCTTATCTTAGTAAGATGCTTAAATGAAACCCAAACACTGATTGGACAATTGTTAATTATGTGCACTCCATATTCTGTGCACAGAAAATGAGCAGTGCTCCTTCATGGGTGTTTGGCATTCATCAGAGGCTCCTACTCCACAAAATCCAGATATGGCCCATGAGCACCTAAGAGAGGGACTGAATGAGCTGGGGCAGGATGCCAAATGAGTTCAGACATCTGTATGATTATGCACATAGTCTCCCTGCACTTCTCTAGCTGAGAGATGTCTTATATAAGTTAATCAGCTGCTTTCTGCTCCAGTTGGAAATGTTTAGTAAGCGTATCAGGGAGACCAGATAGCAGACATTACCAAAGTCTAGGCAGGGCTAGTCTGAGGCCAAGACCACAGGACTGAAGAGAAGTTCAAATTGACTTGGTGAAACTTAACGTATTGAGTCATTTTTGTATTCAATAGCTCAGTTTCTGCAGGATTGGTAGAAAGTTGACCGCAATCCAATGACAAACTGCCATTAAAGCAAAAGCAAGAGCACAACTGGTGGAAACACAATCAGGCAAGGTTTACTAGTGAGGATGATGGAGCATGACTATTAACTGGGTGTCATTTGCTTACACTGCCGGGTCTGGTGGCTCAGTGGACTAAAGCAGCCACTGCAGGGGCCTGTGTTCAACCTCATGGTCACAGGTTCAAATCCCGGCGGGTCCACTCAGCCTTTCATCCATCTGAGGTCGATAAAATGAGTACCATTGAGTTGGGTAACAATAAACATCTGTTATTCAGCGCCAGGACACCTACGGGTAATTGTGCGCTTTACAAATACACCTGTTATGTTATGTTATAATGAAGAAAATTGATGTAGCTGACCTGCCTGGCCAATGGGGCTCATAGATCGTCAACGACTTTAAACAGTTCTCCGGCTAAATTGGGAGCCTGACTGACAGATTTAGGGGCCGATTCCGGCCGGAAATCTCTCCGACCGAGCCGGACCCGGAGAGAATTCCGACCGAATCGGACCCTAGCAGTCCGACCGAACGAGTACGATGCGCACGCATGCCATCGGACTCGAGTCGGTCGGACTCCCATTGAAGTCAATGGGAGCCTGTCGTACAACGCGTACGCGGGCTCCCATTGACTCAATGGGTGCGAGGCGGACAAGGGCGCCCCCTACAGCATGTACGCGTCCAAGCGCATCGCGGCGTACATGCACAGGTAGGGGGACCCATGGGTCCCCCTGTGTGCGACTCGCGCGCCTACGCGTACAGGGGGTCCGACGCGGACCCCCAAAGTCCAGCTCCGACAGCTTTTTCGAGCCGGACGGCGCGAGTCGGTCGGACTGCTCGCGGCGCGCATCGTACTTACCCGGCCGGGAAACGTCTCCATAGCACGGTGCGAGTTGTGTCCATGCGAGTCGGTCGAAGCGTGTTGAAGCCGCGTTCGAGTCGGTCGGCGATTTCGCGGGTGCTTGCATCGTACTCGCTCGGTCAGACCCGCGTACGATTCGGTCGGGAAACAGGGCTCCGAATCGGATCCGGTGAATCCGAATCCGATTCGGAGCACTACCGGCCGAGATCGGAATCGGCCCCTTAGAATAGTATTTCTGCTTAGTATGGCATATTAGTAAATGGGTACAGAGTAGACACTGTTTGTCACAGATTGGACTCCTGAGAGTAGTTCAGCATCCAATGCCGTTCGGCTTTCCTAGTGTTTAACTTGAACGACTGTCATGTTGGAGAACAACACGGATTACATCTCAATATAGGTTTAATAGAACGAGGTATTGTCTGCGCACGCAGAATCTTGTCCGTTCGTTTTGAGTTAAAACTAGTAGGAAGATGTTTAACATCATGATAGTCGACTGTGGTTTGTAACATTTGAAATGCAAGTGGTAGGCAGCTTACTATCTTGGTGGGGGAGAAAGAACTCCAGCATCTCTCATAGGGTGTGTATTTCAGGGAAGAGGTCCTGAATTGTTTGCCAACTTGGATCATCAATGGCATCCCCAAATGATGACCAGAGGAACACAGGAACTAGGAACACAGCACATATCTACAGAGAAGAACAGCATGTCAAGCAGGCAACCTTCTTGATCTGTGGGCTCAGAATTAAGTAGCTGCAAGTGATAGACTTCTATGTTGCAATGGATGGTTTAGGAAGCTGTTTTGGGAGATTCAAGTCAGCTATTGAAGTCACCTAAAACTAAGGTGTGATTATTGTCTATTTTGCCTAGTAGGGCAATGGAGATTTTCGCGCCTGCTTGCGGAGGGTTGTAGGCTAGTGAAAAATATGTCCTGAGTTCACATTGAGAAGTGTGAAGTTCACTATCAAATATTTTGTGGAAAGGGATGAACTTACGGGAAAAGAATTTGCATAAATTACAGCATGGAATAATTGGACGGTAACAATGTATCAATGCAGAGGTTGGCAGCTTCACAGAGTCATGTTTTTTGTCAGGCAACATAAGTTCAGGTTGGACATTGCACGTAGTTCAGCTATTTCATAGCTGCGTTTAACAGTTTAAAATACATTACATAACATGGACTTCATATCTGTGCCTTTTATGCAGTGCAACGTAATAGTATAAATTCTCTGATTTTGGGATATGAAGATGAGAAAAGAGAGAGTAATTCAGTGTGGCCATAAACGAGCAGATTGGAGAGCTTGTTGCCTGGGATCGTTGGACGCATGCAATGAGAGATGAAAGGAACAACATGGGTCGTAGCTGGTAGGGTGTGGGCATGGACTGGCGCAAGTGAACTTCCCTTCGCAACCTCCAAATAGGTGTCGGCAGGGTGACACATGGATTGCTGGTGTGTGACACCTCTGCACTTCCACAAACCTCACACAAGATCGCTGCTGTTAGGAAACAAAAAAATTATTGTACGGGTTGGGTAAGCAAGTTCCCAACTGACGACAGTGATCAGTGGCAATAGGTGGAATGGAGATAAACTTGAAAATTCTAAACAGGTGAATTAAAAGGAGTTTTTTGAGTCCCTTCAAGGATGGTTAGCATGAAGATGTACGGTACAGACAGATGTAAAAGCCGACAATGTAATGTTTTACAAGCAGGAAGAAAGATGTGAATATGGATATTTTATCTGTATGCATGATTCACAAAGATATAAATATGGGCGAACGTATGTGATGTATGTGTCTGTACTGTACTCATTGATACACCATGCATAGGTAGTGATCTGCCTGCATTACTGTGAGAACTGGCATCCTTGGCATGGTTTCCCCTGTCTTTTTGCCTCTACCTCCTGTATTTTTTATGTCAAGCTGAAATTCGATTTTGCTCGTTTAGGTACTCTACGCACTTTACCACTGCTGATCAGTGCTAAAGTGAAAGTGATCCCTGTGTAAATTGTAATTCTGATTGGTTCTCCATATTTGGCATATTTTATTTACTGGTAAGTCCCTAGTAAAGTACACTGTGTGTGCCCAGGGCCTGTAAATGAAATGCTACTAGTGGGCCCGCAGCGCTGGTTGTGCCACCCACATGAGTAGACTTGTAAACATGTTGCAGACCTGCCATTGCAGTGTCTGTGAGTGCAGTTTTAAACTGCCAGGTCGACCTGGCAAGTTCACCCACTTGCCAGGCCATAACCTTACCTTTTACTAAATGTAAGGCACCCCTAAGGTAGACCCAAGGAGCCCCCATGGGCAAGATGCAGTGTATGTGGAAGGTAGGACATGTACTGGTGTGTTTTACATGTCCTGATAGTGAAATAGTGCCAATTTCGTTTTTCACCATTGCAAGGATTAGCTCTCCCGTAGGCTATCATTGGAACTGCCTTGTGGTGAAACTTTCAATTGGGATCAGCTAGAGATTTGGAGTTTGGGCTCTCTGAGTTCAGAATTTAAAAACACATCTTTTAGTGAAGGTGGGTTTTAATGTGTGTTTGAAAATGCCACTTTTAGAAAGTGGGCATTTTCTTGTTTGACTATCTTGTGCCTCTGCCTGCCAGTGGAATCAAAGTCTGGTTTAAACTGACAGGGGCCAGTTTGTGCATTCACTCTAGACAGTCACACAAAGGGAGTTGAAGTGTGCCTTGCAGATCCTGATGGCCCATCACCAGGCTGATGGGCCTTCTTGAGCTAGAGTGGTGGGAGGAGCTGTCACCTGCACCTAAATAGGGTTGTGCCTGGCCTCTCACAATGCTGTCCGCACACCCCTGGAGTGTGTCTGGAGCCAAGACCAGGCAGGACAAGAGCTTGTGCACTACAAAGACAATCCTTTGAAGAATGCCTACTTGAAAGGCCAAAAATGGAATAAGAATTGGACCTAAAACCCCAGACATTTAGAACACTTCTGGATCAAGAAGAATCTCTGCCAATGAGAAGAGCTGTGAGGAGGAGTACTGCCCCTTTGCTGTGTGCTGCTTTGCTGGGTTGGTTAGGCATTGCTGCTTCTGCTTTGGAGAGGAAAATCACTTGACTTTGCTTTGTATTCTACCTGTGATGTTTCTCCAAGGGCTTGTGTGCACTTGCCTCCTGTTAAGAAGTCTCAGGGCCAGCAAAGAATTCACCTGCAGCATCCCTGAATTCCACTGCTGGAAGTTCTGACCTGCCAAGTGGTGCCAATTCTAGTTCTGGGCCCTTGGAGGTTGTTCCTGCTGCAAAGATCTGCTTGAAACCATCAAAATCGACGCATCGCCCTTACAGCGCCTGTTTTTCCGATGCAACATCGCCTAGCGGGAGAAATTTCCACACACTGCCACGGTGTGCCCGAAGAAATCGATGCAGCACCTGCCTGAGGCTGAAGGAACCGTTGCAGCCCGAGTTCAGCGCACCGTGTCTCCAAAGTCCAATACCACTGCACTGACTCCGATGCAGGCCCTGCTGTGCAACTGACAAGATCGATGCACCATGGGACCGCAGCTGAAGAAATCGTCTGTTTGCCACCGTCGCATTGATCTCTAGTGCATCCAGATTTCCACACATCATACCTGTGCGCCAAGTTTACCGACGCATCACTCGCCGACCAGAATTGTCTTGGATTTCGATCGCTTCCCCCTACATTCCGGATTCAACGCAACATGTATGGGGCATGCAGAAGAACTGATGCATTGCCTTCCAGAGGACTCAGAAACTGACGCATCACTGTGTTTTTCAAAGCTTTCCCCCTCTGGCGCATTTGAGGTACTTTGTTTAAAATCACCTCATCCATAGAGCTCTATTGACAGATTTGCTTGAAACATCTTAAAAGTCATATTTTGAGTTGTGTATGTTGGATTTTTGTCGTTTTGGTCTTGTTTGGTTTAGATAAAGATACTTTCTTTTTCTAAACTGGTATGGTGTCCATTTGTAGTGTTTTCACTGTGTTACTGTGTGTTATGTACAAATACTTTACACATTTGCTCTGAGATAAGCCTGACTGCTCATGCGAAGCTACCAAGGGGGTGAGCAGGGGTTATCTGGGTATGTAACTCCCTTACTCTGACTAGAAGGAAGGGTCCCTACTTGGGCAGGGTGCAAGCCACTGACAACTAGACACCCCCATTTTTAATATTGGTGGTCAAAGATGAGGATTGGACTTGTCTTTGTACTTGACATACAATGATTAGTGTACACTACTGTATAGTGCAGACTATTACACAACCACATACTGCTTTTTGATTTTTCCTGTTTTTGATAACCCTTGAAGTATCCACAAATCCTGTCTCTGTCTTTTGAGCCAGCAAGTCAGGTTGAAAAATTGGTGTTTGAGATTGAGAAGTTGCATTCTTACAAAGTGGATCAGCTCAAACAATTTTGCAAGGATTTTGGATATCCCATTAGCAGCTCTGCTAGGAAGGAGGAGCTGCAAAAGGTGCTAAAAGCCTGGTGGGCAGCAAAAGAAGCTGGGGTGCTGAGGATGAGAATGTGGCTCTGGAGGTTCAGGGTCAGCAAGGGGATTTTGTAGTTCAGGATCTGCCTGTAAGAGCATCTTCCAGGGGTGGCAGCATTGTGTCATCCAGGAATCTGTCCCCAGAGGAGTTGGAGGACAGGTGATAGGTCAGAGAGCATGAGAGAGAGTTTGAGAAGCTCAGGTTGTTGAGTCAAAGGTTTGAGAGGGAGAAGTCCCTTGCTCTTAAGGAGTGGAAATTGCTTTTGTCCCACGTGTTGAGTATGAGGGAGCTGGACATTAAGGCCAAGCAGGCAGATTCGAGTTCAGATGGTGGCAGCATGCAGCCAGTGCAGTCTGGGTGGAAGGTGCACATTCCAAAGGATCTGGTAAAAGGTTAATGGAAGGGGAATGACATACATGCTTGGTTTTTGATATATGAGGCAGCACTCCACGTGAATGAGGTCCATAATGCCTATTGGGGGGGGGTTATGAAAACACTTTGAGGTAGAGGGGAGGGACACTTTGACAGCCCTAGGACCAGCCTCAGATCTCACCTACACAATCATGAAGGATGCCTTGATCACCCGGTACGGTCTCACTCCAGAGCACTGGATGGTTGGATAAAGGGCAGCCAGGTAACTGACTATCAAAAGACGTATACGTTGATTGCATGGGAGCACTTGCATAGTCTTTGTTTGCCAGAGCTGCACCAGCATCTGATTAATAGCAAGTTGACTGACCCCAGGAAGCTTGCGCAGGTGGCGGACTGCTGGATGAGTACCAGGGTCCACAAGCGGTATGTGGGAGACTCCGCCAAGGGTGGGCATGGTCCTCAGCAGAAGAGTGGGGGGGACAAGGGTAAACAGAGGGAGTTATCTAGAGGGCCCAAATCTAGTTCCCAAGATAAAGATTCCCATTCCCCAGGTGAGAAAAAGCCTTGGATCTCCACAGTGAAGCCTGCAGAGAGGGTTCCCTGCAAGTGTTATGCATGTGATCAGGAGGGTCACATAAGGGGGGAGTCCCAAGTGGACACCAGCACCCATGTCAAGAGCCACTCACATGAACTCCAGGTCTTTCTTTAAGGAGATGACTGGACCCAATAACCCCTGAACCCTTTCCGAGCTTCAATGCCTATTAAACAACACTGAGCTGTGAATGGCATCTGGGGGAAAGTGGATGGGAGGAGAGAGAGAGAGAAAAAGAATGAACCACTCTGACACTCAGGAAATCAGTCCCTCTCTCTGGATTCAGGGTGAGATTCTCTGGATGCAGGGCGAGGTTCTGATAGGGTTTTTTCTGGGGCTGAATGAGTTTTCAGTGTTCTTCAAGGGAACAGTCTGTGACCAAGTACAGTGATCGCAAGTTAGTTCCCTTTCAATGACATACACTCTCATATTTGTATAAGTTGCAGTGTATTAATTATGATTAATCAATTACCTAGCATTACGTGCTTATAACAAGCTTTGATTTTGCTAGGGTAAGTTCCGTAGAGTATAAATCTTACCTATAGTGAAAACTGTAAAATAATTATAAAATAAATGTTTAGACACCCCGTTGTCTTATGTGTACGATTATCACAATGATATTTAGACACCTTGATTTTTTCTTTACCTCAGCGTAAAAACAGTTGTCCTTTGCTAAATGTCTTCCTTTACCTAAAAGAAAATGACTTAAAACAGTCTTTAGTTCTTGAAAATGTTCGTTGCCTCCTTGCAATTTGAACAATGTCAAATTTGAACTCAAACAAAGTATGCTAAAATAAATTCCTGATGTGAGAAGTCTCCTTGCGCTACCAAGATGCGAGTGAAACCGAAGAGAAACTTACTGTTCTGTGATTTGTTCTTTGTTGCAGGAAACAGGAAGACAGGAGTCCGCCTGATCCAAGACGAACTCGGAAGTCCTGTTAGCGCAGAGGCCAACCAGTGAGTCTTTGCAACGCAGTCCTATATAGGCTGCTAGACACGTGCTGACTCACACGCGGAGGAAAGGAGGAGATGTCCCTTAGCGCGTGCAGTAGTGCTGGCACATTTCATCCTGCAGTGGTTGGAAACGTGCACCAACCCCATACTCGTGCTTAAAGCAAGGAGCACGTAAATGATAAACAAACAATAAAAGAATTGAAACGCCTTATTTTTTTAAAAGCCAAAACAAAACAGGGGATGAAGAACATGTTTGCTTTGTATAGTTCAAATAAATAAAATGTTTGCTTGGACAGTTCAATGCTCATGATTGCAAAATACACACTGGTTAAAACTCACAATGCATATCATAAATAACAGGAAGGCCAAGGAATAACTGTACCTTACATATATATGCACTACCCTACTTGGCTATAGCAAGCGACAAGTGTGCCTGACTCAAGGGTAATAGAGTTGCAACAATCCACTGGCACGCAGTCATGAGGGTTGGTCAGTCTAGCACTTTGGGAGGAGTTGGTTCTAGTTGAAGGGTGGGAGTCAGCTGAGATGACCCTTGTCTCACTAAGGGACTGTGAGATGGTCCAGAGGTGACCATCAATGGACAGAGGGTGGAGGCTCTGAGAGACACAGGAACCAGTGTGACTACGGTGAGATGTTGCCTGGTGTCTGAAGAGCAGGTGGTCCCCAAAGTGTGTCACCAAGTAGTTGCCGTGGACAACTCTGAGTGCCAGTACAAAGTGACGCAGGTTCCCTTTGAGTGGGAGGGGGTCTCAGGTTCCTTGAGACTAGCTGTGAGCCCAACCATGTCTGTTGATTGTCTGCTGGGTAATGTGACCTGGAGGATTACCCTTGGGGTGAGGTGGGGATTGGAGATGGTGGGGTTCCCTGGGTGGGCATGCGTAACCACTCGGTCTATGGCAGCAAGTCAGGGTGATCAGAAGGACTTGGAGCCTGAAAGAGTGGGCCAGGTCCCTGCCAGAAAGAGGAGGTGCAAGGGGCATGGGAAACCTGCTCTCGAAGTTCCCATGGTCCAGGAGCAGGCAGAACCTGAGGGGGACGCCCTGGAACCTATATAGGAACAAGTGGCTGAACTGGTTCACTGACAGAATATCGACAACAAAAATATCACCATGCCCCAATATTGAGTTATAAATATAGATGTCAAAAATATCGACATACTATATTTATAATGGTAAGTACAAAAATATTGAGAAAAAAATATCGATGTCATAAATATAGTTGTACAAAATATTGTTTTTTATATATGTATAAAATAAATATTAAATATATATATATATATATAAGAGTAAAATTAATTTTAAAAAAATTAATTAGATGTAATATACATTTTAACCAATATAACAAATAAACTTAATTTAACAAAGTTAAACTCACATATATAATAATTTTTTATATATATATGTATATATATATATATATATATATAAAAAACATTATTAAACTAATATTTTTAAAGTATTTTATAATTTTAAAAAGTATATTAAAATTTAACAAATATATATATATATATATATATATATATATATACCAATAACATAAAAAACATTCTATTATAAATTAAAACATTAAACTGTTTAAAAATCTTTAAAGTTAAATTTCCCAGTGTAACAGTGCAACAGTAAAGAAAGTGTTGGATAGCGGAGGGGTAAACATTACTATTCCCACTCCAATCAGTGCAACAGTAGGGAAAGTGTTGGATAGCGGAGGGGTAAAAATTACTATTACCACTCCAGTGAGTGCAGCAGTAGGGAAAGTGTTAGATAGCGGAGAGATAAAATTAACTATCAACTATTCCCACTCCAGTCAGTGCAACACTAGGGAAAGTGTTGGATAGCGGAAGGGCAAAATTACTAATCCCACTCCAATAAGTGCAACAGTATGGTAAGTGTTGGATAGCGGAGGGGTAAGAATTACTATTCCCACTTAAGTGAGTGGAACAGTAGGGAAAGTGTTGGATAGCGGAGGAGTAAAAATTACTATTCCCACTCCAATGAGTGCAACAGTAGGGAAGGTGTTGGATAGCGGAGGGGTAAAAATTACCATTCCCTCTTCAGTGAGTGCAACAGTAGGGAAAGTGTTGGATAGCGGAGAGGTACAATTTACTATTCCCACTCCAGTCTGTGCAACAGTAGGGAAAGTGTTGGAAAGCAGAGGGGTAGAAATTACTATTCCCACTCCAATGAGTGCATCAGTAGGGAAAGTGTTGGATAGCGGAGGGGTAAAAATTACTATTCCCACTCCAGTGAGTGCAACAGTAGGGAAAGTGTTGAATAGCAGAGGGATACAATTTACTATTCCCACTCCAGCAAGTGCAACAGAAGGGAAAATGTTGGATAGCTGAGGGATAAAATTTACTATTCCCACTTCAGTGAGTGCAACAGTAGGGAAAATGTTGGATTGCAAAGGGGTAGAAATTACTATTCCCACTCCAAAGAGTGCAACAGTACGGAAAGTGTTGGATAGCGGAGGGGTAAAAATTACTATTCCCACTCCAGTGAGTGCAACAGTAGGGAAAATGTTGAATAGCGGAGAGGCAAAATTTACTGTGCTCACAGTCAGTTCAAAATTAAAAACAAACAAAATATCATCAACAAAATAAATATATCTAAATAAAAAACAAACAAAAAAAAGTATATGTACATATATATATATAAATATGTAAAACATTAAAATACAAATATATTTAATATTAAAAATAAAAAGAATAAATACTTTTTATAATGTTAAATACCTACAAATATTATATTAAATAAACTAACTAAAGAATTTTCAAACAAATAAATATTTTTGTTTAGAAATTATTTATTAACAAAAACATTAATTATTACATTAATTTAGTCTATTTACTTCCTACCTATAACACCACACAACTCACAACCCACATCAAAAATAAAAAAAATGTTTGCATAATTAACATAATTAATTATCAATTAAACAAATATTATTAATTAAAAAACAAATTAAGGCACGTAAAATGCAATTAATTTTCCACCCTTTACACCTATAATCCCCACAACCCACACCTAAAATTAAACTGCAAAAAAAATTCATTACACAATTAAAACAAAATAAATTAAATAAGTAATAGTATTTAACAACTAATTATAAAGTGAGTAATCCCCACCCTTCAGCACTATAAACCCAAAACCCACACACACAAAAAAATAATTAAGCAATTACCCTAATTAATTATCAATTAATTAATTAATTTTGGGGGGCGTGGCCAAGCCGGCGACTAAAATGGCCGCTCGGCTCTGAAGCTCCGTCCGGCCCTCCAGCATAATGGTGTGTTCCTGTGGCCAGCGCTGACATTACGGGGTGAGCGCGATGTAACTGCCATCTGATCCGGTGAAAGAACGGAGCCGCTGGGTGCCCGGGGGCGGCCGTTCTGGCCCTGCGACGCGGCTCCCCTGCCGCGGGATCATCTCCTGGCCCAGGTCCTAATGTGCAAGGCCTGTTCTGCCCGGAGCGGGCCCGGCCGCAAAAGACATTGGTGAGTGCCGCTGCGCCCCCCCATAGCACGGATCGCCCGCAGCTCCTCTAAATTGTCGCCGCAAGCCGGGATATTCATCGGCACCGGCGAAGCCGCGAACCCCAGTCTCCAGCACGGGGCCTGCGGGGGGAGGGGCGCGCATCGTAATACCACGCGCCTCACCATCTCCAGCTCGGAAAGATATCCTGCCCTTGCCTGCAAACCCGGAATAAAGCGAGTTGGCCAATCTGGGGGTTAAGGAGTGAATCACCCTCCGAGACATTGCTGAGAGCGGCGCTGATGGAGGACTCCTGTCTTTCTGCCCTGATTTGCCACATGCGGGCGGCGCTACAGGCCGGCAAGTAACATCCTCCTTTCCATTGGAGGTTGGCCCGTATGGCGATATTACTTCTGACTGGCCTCCCAGTGACCACACCCTTTAACCCTGCTGCACTGCCCACATGCAGCGGTACCTGGGCCCCTGCTGCAAATAGGTGCCTGCTTTCCACCAGCGGCCACAGCACCTGAGACTCGTGTGGCGTGGCTACAGTGATTCCTTCTTTATTATATATGAAGGCACTCGAAGTGGTGTATATCCTCCTACTCTCCTACTACAGCACCCCCGCAAGCCGACTAATTGCCCTCCTGCCCCACCGCTGAGGGGCCTGAGGTTGCTACCTGATCTACCACACGCCGAGGAGGGAGGGACAGTCCACCCCGGAAACACCCGCTGAGGACTAGCGGGTCGCGGCAGTTACACTTTGCGCGGCATGGGCCGCAAGGACCCTAAACAGAGAACGCTTCCTTTTGAAAAGGTTACAGACACCACCCCCGCACAAACATCCACCATGGCGGAGTCTGCGCAAGGCCCAATCTTGGGAGACGGATCCACGGACACGGCGCATTCACTACTCCAAGAGATGAGAGCAGGCTTTAAGGCACTAGACAGTCGCTTTGATTCCCTCGACAACACCATAGCCAGCCTTGGCGCCAAAGTTCAAGCACACGACAGAAGACTGGATGTGGCAGAGGCCCGCATATCTGATATTGAGGATGGGACGGCTCAATCAGCCAAACGTCTAGAGCGAGTGAAACGCATTTTAAAAGAGGTGGCCATTAAAAATGAGGACTTGGAAGCGCGCAGTCGCCGGAATAACGTACGCATTCTTGGCGTACCCGAGACAACTCCCACCGGCCGCATGGATATGTTCATTGAAACTATGCTGTTGGGTTTATTTGGAAAGGAGGCTTTCACCCCTGGCTTTGTCATAGAGAGGGCGCATAGGTCACTGGGCCCTCACCCCAACCCCGGTCTTCCTCCTAGGCCCATCGTAGCACGTGTCATGAACTTCCGGGACAGGGACACGATTCTCCGCCTGGCGAGAGAAAAAGGTGATGTGGACTGGCAAGGCGCCAAACTGTCCTTTTATCCGGACATTACCGCCATGGTACAGGAGGCAAGGCAAAAATTCAACGGCGTCAAGGCCGCCCTGAGAAACCTGGGACTGCGTTATGGTATGCTGTATCCTGCTAGGATGAAGGTTGATGTAGATGGCAGGGCCCGCATATTCGATAACCCGTCAGAGGCGCAGGAGTTCTGTCGTGCATACAAACAGAAGAACATTCCCACAAGCGGGGCTGGATCAAGGTCTTCTCCCCTGCACAGCGGCTCAGATGCAAGTGCGGAACTGTTTTCAAGTGCTGGCACGGGATGATCGGACTACTTTATATTACATGTTCTTATGTTTCACTTTGCAGGAACACGTTGCATAATTCTGTATTTACATTGCAGTTCGCTGGAGACTAGCCGGGGCGTTGCTGCCCCCCATGGTGTATCCTTTGTGTATGGTTTGGCTCACTTTGGGGTACTGTTTTTTGGGAATGTCAATTCTGTGCAAAGTAACTTGGTACTTCACGTTCATTTTCATTTGGGGTATGGCCCTTCCCCGGTTGGGGTCCGGCTGGGTGGGGGGTGGTGGGAGGGTAATTTCATATACAAGTGAGTTTCTTTTCATATGGTTACATCATTCAAGATCGATCACTGTTGTTCATAGTCAATTGTCTGCTCTATTGGAAACGTTACACCAGCTAGATGACCAAGTTCGGTAATGTAGAGGGTCCATCAAGCCTCACCCTACTCTCATGGAATGTGAGGGGCTTGAATAACACTCGGAAGCGTAGACAGGTCATTCACTATTTAATAAGGCACAAGGTGGATGTTGCTTTTTTTCAAGAAATGCACCTCCCCAAGACTGACAAGGCGCACTTTGGGACTAGCTGGGGTGCAAACAGATATTTTGCAAATTATAGTAACTACGCCAGGGGGACAGCCACTTTAATACACAACAGAGTTCCATTCTGCCTCAGTTCCTTTCAACATGATTGCGAGGGAAGATACCTGACAGTATCTGGGACCCTTTTTGGTAGGAAGATTATGCTATTGTGCATATATGCCCCCAACGCAGATACCCCTGCATTTTTTCATGCTCTGTCCTTACAGCTTGACAAGCTAGATCCACAGACTTTGATAGCTGGTGGGGATTTTAACTAATTGCCCGAGCCTGTCGCGGACAGTACCTCTGTGGCACAGGACACTAAACCCCGAGCCCGTCGTGCACTCCGGGAGCTCTGTGACCGGTTCTCCCTATTGGACGTTTGGCGGAAACGTAACCTCAACACTACAGAATACACACACTACTCAGGACAATACAACACATGGACGAGAATCGATTTTTGGCTGATCTCGCCCGACATTTATGGCTGGTGCTCGCAGTTGGAGACACTTCCTAGGACCTATTCGGATCACTCCCCGGTTAAATTGCAGTTACAGATCCCCCGCCCGGAGGGTTTTGAGCGCCAATGGCGGTTCCCTAACCGCGCCTTAGAAGATGAAGTTTTCAAGGCTGAGATACACGAGGCCATTGAGGACTACTTCACTATAAACACTGGCTCGGTAGACTCATGGGCGGTTCTGTGGGAGGGCTTCAAGGCGGTTCTTAGGGGCACATGCATTGCGAAACAAGCCGACGTCCTCAGAGATCTACGTAACACACTGGCGAGACTTGAGCGGGACCTCAAAACACTAGAAGAGGCCTCTGCACAACAAACAACATCTACATATGAAAAGGGACGATTGGTGCTGCTAGAGGATTACAGAGACACTGCAGACAGGGAAATCTTATTCCTAGGGAAATACCAGACTGCTAGACGGTACGGAGAAGGGGAGAGACCTGGAAGAGTCCTTGCTCAATTATTGCGACCACCCTACCACAAAACATACATTACCAAACTGCGGGCCTCCGATTCACACACCTACACCACCACAAAAGACATTCAGAGCAGCTTCCTGGAGTTTTTCTCCAACCTATATTCATCTACTCTTGGAATTGATAAGGAAGCACAGGAGGGCTACCTAGACGAAGTTGCGTTAGTGTATCTCGAAAAACATATGCAGGACTTTTTAGCCGAACCCATTTCTGTTGCAGATGTGCTTCTCGCTATAGACACCATTCGGGGCTCCTCAGCGCCTGGGTTAGATGGATTCACGGGAGAATTCTACAAAACATTTAAAGATATTTTAGCTCCTAAACTTATTGAAGTTTATGCAGAGGCCCTGGAAAGGCAGATTCCTCCCGCTACTCTACGTGAGGCGGTCATAATCCTTCTCCCCAAACCGAGCAAAGACCCTATGCAATGTGGCTCCTATCGTCCGTTATCCCTCTTAAATTTAGATTATAAAATATTAGCGAAGGTCATCTCCAATAGATTGTCCCAACTAATGGAATTTATAATCTCCCCAGCCCAATCCGGGTTTGTGCCTCATCGCTCCACCTCTCTGAATCTCCGCACACTGTTCTCGGTCATTCATAGGATTGACCCAGACACCCCGGCTGCTGCCATTCTGTTGGACACAGAAAAAGCCTTTGATTCCCTGGAATGGTCCTTTTTTCTCTCCATAATGCGCCGCATGGGCATGCCCATGGGCTTCATTGCCGTGACAGCCCTTTTGTATAATAACGACTGCCCGGCTCCGTTTAAATGGCACACTCTCCAGTCCCTTTCGGCTAACGCGAGGAACCAGGCAGGGCTGTCCACTGTCCCCTTTTTTGTTCATATTGGCCATGGACCCCCTCATACGTCACTTCCAAGAAAAACATCTACACAGGGGATTACAATTTAATACCGGCCCCCTACTGGTATCGTTGTATGCAGACGACACAATACTGGGGGCCCGATTCTGATGCGGGTTGGAAAAGCTTCCCGACCGAGGGCCTGATTCTGATGCGGTTAGGAAGGCCTCCTAACGGCATTTGCTCCTTCCAAATCGGATCGGGAACGTGTCTTCCCGACCGAGGGCCCAATTCTGATGCGGTTAGGAACAAATGTTCCCATTGAAGTCAATGGGAGTTCAACCAAATCGTATCTGGAAGCATCCGGATGCATCCTACTCCGCCGGTCGGACTTTCCCGATCCGAGTGGGTCGGACACCATTTCCCAACCGATTCGGTCGGGTAGCTTTTCCAACCCGCATCAGAATCGGCCCCTGTATGTTAGACACCCCCAAGATAACTTAAACAAATTGATTAGAGAAATCATTCGATTTGGCAGTTTCTCGTGACTGGGCATAAACTGGCACAAATCAATCATATTTCCATTGACAACTAGCACAAAGCCATGGGAACTTGAGTTTCCCCTAGAATGGTGCACAGAATCGGTAAAATACTTAGGTATACAGGTCCATCTAGACACAGCTCAAATACTCAGTCTTAATTATGGGCGGGCAGTGGACACACTCACCACTCAAATAGAGAAATGGTTAACATTACCCTTGTCATTAGCAGGACGAGTAGCAATCATAAAGATGGTAGTCCTCCCCAAATTTTTATATTTTTTTCAACAACATACCGATTCCTCTCACCAATCATTTTTTTTAGCACACTTCGTTCCCTCCTGAGTCGTCTGGCATGGGGCGGTAAACAAGCACGGGTTCGATGGGCTGTCCTCACGTCATCATATGAGAGAGGGGGTTATAATGTTCCGGATTTTCAGCTCTACTACTTGGTGGCACAATGTAGCTATGCATACTCCTGGTACCATCCGGATCCCCTACTTGAGGCCAGAGGCAGACCTGGTACTGCCTGATCGCCTCTCGGCTGTATTAGCCACGGGTTTTCCCAGAGACCCACTAGATATTCAGACTGTATCCTCCACGAGCTGGGCGTGGCATAGATTGTGCCGGATCACCGGGACGGAGAAGTTATACTCCTCTGCCCTACCTGTTGTAAACCCTCGACTAATTCCCATTACATCTGAGCGGCTGGTGCAGCGCACTCTGACGAAATTTGACCTAACAAAACTGGGAGATTTGTACCCGCATGGCCACATCTTCTCCCCCACGGAAGATGCACGCTTTAACGCTGGTGACTTCATGGGCATATTCGTCCTGTGCCGCATCCACTCCGCATTACGATCCATCTTCCCGACATTTCCACTGGAGCCAGTCTCGTTTCCCCCTCTAACTCTGCTCATAGAAAAAGCAAACAGTACGCACCTGATATCAAAGCTTTACAAAGCATGTGCCTCACTGAAACCTGTGCAGGACAGCAAAATTCGCAGCGCATGGGAAAAAGACCTGGGAATCGCAATCACCGATGAGCAGTGGGCTCACTGCTGCTCGGTCAGGCAAGACGTTTCCCTGAACAGCAGACACAAACTCCTGCATTTCAAATTCTTACGTCGCATCTATTTTACTCCGGCACTAGCATATAAAGTAGACCCATCAAAGCCATACAACTGTCGCAAATGTTCTGCACCACATGCGGACTTCGCACATCTCACTTGGACATGCCCAAACCTACATGACTACTGGGAGCGAGTACACCACACGCTAGGTCAGATGTTGAACATCCCTTTGACCCCAATACCAGAGGTTGCTCTGCTAGGATACACAGTAACCTTCCCCCAAAAAATCCGTAGGGTTTTTATTAGCGAAGCGAGAGGTGGCTCTGCACTGGGGGCGGAAAACTGCCCCAATTGTCCAGGGTTGGCTGCGCAGTATCGCCTATTGCAATGTGAATAGTGAGCCCTATGCAAATATGATGCCCAGTACGTCCCGCCCCAAAGATATCTGGGGACCCTACAAGTCGTATGTCGAGACTCTTAGACAAGAAACCGAGTCCCAGCTTGAACAGGGCATTGTCCCGGCGGGAGTGGGGTGATTCCGTCCCACCATTTGGATTGATTTTTTTTAATGTAAAATTGTAAGTACGCCGAACCGAGATACAGGTTGGTTTTGTGGGAGGAGGGAGTGTAATTGCTGGAATTTTTTTACAACTGTGAGTGGGGTCGGTTTAAAGACCCTAATGTGACAAGCGATTATTAATGCAATTGGTCTTCTTACCTGGTGTCTATCCGAATATAATAATATGATGCTTAAGACGCTAATTTAGAATGATGAGACAATCTATGACTATGGACTGATGTACGAACATTCATGTATTTTTCTTTTGTAATGATGAAAACTGAAAATAAAGTTAAAAAAAAAAAATTTAATTAATTAATTTTAATCATCAACTAATTATTAATTAATTAAAAATAAATTACTTCCCACCCTTTACCTCTAAAAACCCCACAACCTGCAACTAAAATAAATTACACAATTTCCATATTTAATTGTCAATTAATTAATATTAATTAGCAACTAATTATTCATTATTTAGAAATAAATTAGTTCCCACTCTTTACCCCTATAAACCCCACAACCAGCACCTACAATTAATTACACAATTAACATAATTAATTGTCAATTAATTCATTAACTTTAATTAACAACTAATTATTAATTAATTAAAAATAAATTACTTCTCACCCTTTACCCCTATAAACCCCACAACCCACACCTGAAATTTACCCAAACATATTAAAAACACAATTAACATTATAAAATCTCAATTAAATAAATATTAATAAATAATAAATATCCATTAATGTATTATAATTAAATTACTACACACCCTGTTCCCCTAAAAACCCACAAACCTCTTACTAAAAATGTAACACATATATTAAAAATCATAAACAATACTTATACAAAAAAAATACACCACATATATTTAAAACATATACTAAAATACATAACACTAATTAACAAATCGATATTTTAAACAACTATATTTTTGCAAATGATATTAATGACTTCTTTATTTTTAAAATCGATATTTCTTACCTTAAAGTTGATATTCTTGACCACAATATTCTTGCTGTCGATATTTCTGTGTCACGATATTTCAAACTCGATATTAGTGTCAGTCGACATTTCCAACTCGATATTTTGACTAAATAACGGCTGAACTAAGGGACTTGCCTGAGCTAACTCATTGGCAGCAAGAAGGGAGTACCACCAGGCAGGAATTCTGCAGGGAGCAGAAGGAATGCCCTTCTATTATGGGTCTGCGGCAGAAGGCTGCAGACCAGGACGCTGGCAAGGTGTCTGGACCACACTGGATTAACTGGGCGAATGATCTCCTGTATAGTGAGCCTAAGGTTGCTGACCTTGGGTCAGCCTGTGTACTAGTGGTACCACAGCGCTTCAGAGCCTTCCAACTGGGTCTGGCTCATGATGTGCCTTTGGCAGGATAAGACCTTTAAACGGCTTGTCACCCACTTCTGGTGGCACCAGATGCAAAGGCATGCTGATGCACAATGCAGGTCTTGCCAAACTTGCCAGGCAAGTGGCAAGAGTGGAGGGAGATGTTAGGCTCCTCTCCAACCTTTCCCTCCTGAAAGCACCCTTTTGAGTGGGTGGGGATTGATATTGTGGGGCCCCTAGACCCCAAGACAGCCATGGGCAACAGGTTTTGCCTGGTCTTGCTGAACCATGCCACCCAGTACCCGGAGGCTATCCCTCTGAGAACAATGACGATGCCTGTGGTGGGTCAGGCATTGATGGGGATCTTTCCCGTGTGGGTTTTCCCAAAGAAGTGGTATCCGACCGTGGTGCCAACTGCATATCCACCTATATGAAGTCTCTGTGGGACCAGTGTGGTGTAATCTACAAGTTCACCACACCTTACCACCCCCAAGGTAATGGGTTGGTTGAGAGATTCAACAGGACCCTTAAAGGCATGATTATGGGTCTAATCGACTCCATGAGGCATAAGTGGGATGCCTTCCTGCCATGCCTTCTCTTTGCATACAGGGAGGTACCGCAGAAGGGAATGGGATTCAGCCCCTTTGAGCAGCTGCATGGGCACCCTGCAAGAGGACCTCGTAGTCTGATTTAAGAAGGCTGGGAAAAAACTCCCAGTAAGCTCCCCCAGGATGTATTTAGCTACATGCCTCCCTTCAGAAACCAGACTGCCCACTTAAGGAAACTCGCACAGGAGAACCTGGAAGCAAGCCAGGAAAATATGAAACACTGGTATAACCAGAATGCCACTCTGGTTGAGTTTCAGCCTGGTCACAAAGTGTAGGTCATGGCCCCAGTGGAGCTGCTTTCTCTCAAGGACAAGTGGACGAGGCCTTTTGAGGTAGTGGAGCGCAAGAGTGATGTCACCTATCTGGTGAACTTGCAGACTCCAAGTAGAACCTTTAAGGGTCCTGCATGTGATCTGCCTCAAACCTCACTTTGAGAAGTCTGAAGTGACTATGCTCCTGGCAACAGATGATGGAATGGAGTAGGAAAATGAGCCTCTTTCTGACCTCCTGTCTGCCAGGGAGCAGGATGGGTCTGTGGAGCGTGTGAACCTCTCCCCAACACTGACCCTGGAACAGCAGAGGGACTGTCACCAGTTGCTGGGTCAGTTTGCCTCTCTGTTCTCTGTGACCCCAAGAGTCACCCACTGTTGTACCCACGATATGAATACTGGGGATAGTCCACCTATAAAGCACAAAATTTACAGGTTGACGGACAAGGTCAAAGCCAGCATTAAAGAAGATGTTTCTAAGATGATAGCATAAGGGGTGATAGATCATTCCAGCAATCCTTGAGCCAGCCTAGTGGCCTTGGTCCCAAAGGCTGCTGCACCTGGTGCCACACCTGAACTGTGGTTCTGTGTGGACTACCGTGGGCTCAACACTGTCACTAAGACTGACGCACACCCCATCCCCAGAGCTGATAAGCTCATAGATTGGCCGGGAGCTACCTAGTTCCTCAGGACGTGTGACTTAACGTCTGGGTACTGGCAGATTGCGTTTATCGATGGGGCCAAAGAGAGGTCAGTGTTCTCAATGCCAGAGGGGCACTTCCAGTTCTGTGTGATGCCCTTTGGGATGAAGAACACCCCTGCCACCTTTCAGAGGCTGGTCAACCAGGTTTTGGCTTGGCTGGAGGATTTTAGCACCGCCTACCTGGATGACATTGAAATGTTCAGTTCCAGTTGGGAGGATCACTTGCATCACCTCTGGGAAGTGTTGAAGGCTCTGCAGAAGGCAGGCCTCACCATCAAGGCCAGTAAGTGCCAGATAGGGCAGGGGTCTGTGGTGTACTTGGAACACCAGGGAGAAATTAGCAGTAAGGTGGCGTCCTACAACCCAAGATTAACACCATTCTGGCTTGGGAGCCCCCCAAGACCCACCCTGAGGTGAGAGCCTTTTTTAGGTCTTACAGGTTACTACTGGAGATTTATCAAGGGGTAAGGCACCATTGTTGCTCCCTTGACTGAGCTGAATTCTAGGAAACAGCTCAGTAAAGTGATCTGAACTGAGGCTTGTCAAACCGCTTTTGATGCCCTGAAGTCTGCCATGTGCAGGACCTGTGCTGAAGGCGCGCGACTTCTCCAAAGAATTCATTGTGCAGACAGACACTTCAGAGCATGGTGTGGGGGCAGTTCTAGCACAGCTCAACGAAGAGGGCCTGGACCAACCTGTAGCCTTCATTAGCAGGAGGTTATTTCCCAGGGATCAGAGGTGGAGCGCAATTGAGAGAGAAGCTTTTGCTGTTGTCTGGGCCCTGAAGAAGCTAAGACCCTACTTGTTTGGGACTCACTTCCAGGTTCAGACAGACCACAGGCCCCTCAGATGGTTAATGTAGATGAGGGGTGAGAACCCAAAACTGTTGTGGTGGTCCCTTTTCCTATAGGGGATGGACTTTACGGTGGAACACCGCCCTGGTACAGAACACGCCAATGCTGATGGTCTGTCCAGATTCTTCTGCCTTAGTGATGAGAACTCCCATGAGGTTGGGTAGTTCTCCCTACTTTCAGCTGGAGAGGACATGTTTTAGACCTGGCATCCTTGGCGTGGTTTCCCCTGTCTTTTTGTCTCTACCTCCTGTATTTTTGATGTTATGCTGGACTTTGTTTTTTATGATTTAGGTACTCTGGGCATTTTACCACTGCTGACCAATGTTAAAGTGCAAGTGCTCCTTGGGTACATTTTAATTCTGATTGGTTCTCCATGATTGACATATTAGATTTACTGGTAAGTCCCTAGTAAGGTGCACTGTGTGTGCCCAGGGCATGTAAATCAAATGCTACTAGTGGGCCTGCAGAACTGGTTGTGCCACCTACATGAGTAGCCCTGTAAACTTGTCTGAGATCTGACAATGTAGTGCCTGTGAGTGCAGTTTTAAACTGACATGTCGATCTGGCAAGTGCATCCACTTGCCAGGCCCTAACCCTTGATTTTGCTACATGTAAGGTACCCCTAAGGTAGGCCCAAGGTACCCCCACGGGCAGGGTGCAGTATATGTGACAGGTAGGACATGTACTGGTGTGTTTTTTCACAATTGCAAGGACTAGCTCTCCCATTGGCTATCATTGGAACTGCCTTGTAACATTCCCACAAGTGTAACTTTCAATTGGGAACTGGTAGAGATTTGGGATTTGGGCGCTCTGAGCTCAGGATTTTAAAATACATCTTTTAGTGAAGGTGGTTTTTAAATTGTGTGCTTGAAAATGCCACTTTTAGAAAGTGGCCATTTTCTTGTTTAACCATCATGGGCCTCTGTCTGCCTGTGGAATCAATGTCTGGTTTAAACTAATAGGGGCCTGTTTGTACATTCACTCTAGACAGTCACACAAAGGGAGTTGAGGTGTGCCCTGCATATCTTGATGCCCCATCACCAGGCTGATGGGCTTCCCTGAGCTAGAGTGGTGGGAGGAGCTGTCCCTTGCACCTGAATTGGGCTGTGCCTGGCCTCTCACAATGCTGTCTCCACCCTCGTGGAGTGTGTCTGGAGTCAAGACCAGAATGGACTAGAGCTTGTGCACTACAAATACAATCCTTTGAAGAATGCCTACTTCAATAGCCAAAAGGGGTGTAAGTCTTTGCCCTAAAACCCCAGACTTGTAGAACACTTCTGGATCAAGAGGAACGTCTGCCAAGGAGAAGAGCTGAAGAGCTGTGAGTACTGCCCCTTTGCTGTGTGTTGCTTTGCTGGGCTGGTCTGCAGTTGCTGCTTCTGCTTTGGAGACGAAAAGGACTGGACTTTGCTTTGTATCCTGCTTGAAAAGTTTCTCCAGTGTGCTTGCTTCCTGTTAGGAAGTCTCAGGGCCAGCAAAGACTTCACTTGCAGCATCACCTGCTAAGTGGTCCCAATTCCAGTTCTAGGTCCTTGCAGGTTGTTTCTGCTGCAAAGATCTGCTTGAAACCATCAAAATAAACACATCGCCCTTCCTGCACCTGTTTTTTTGATGCAGCACTGCCCTGTGGGAGAAATTTCAATGCACCAATGCTGTGCAAATGAAGAAACCGATGCAGCGCCTGCCTGCGACCGAAGGAACCGCCGCAGCATGAGTTCAGCACACTGTGTCTCCAAAATCCGAGACCGCCACACTGACTCTGACGCAGGCCGTGCTCTGCAACTGTTAAGATCGATGCATCGTTAGGTCGCGGCTGAAGAAATCGTCACAGCACCTGTTTGCTGCCGCCGCATCGACCTCCAGTGTGTCTGAATTTCCACACATCCTACCTGTGTGAAAAGTTTCCCGGCACATCACCCACAGACCACGACCGTCTTGGATTTCGATGCATCACTTCCCCCTACAGTCCAGATTAGACGCAACACTTCTCCTGCATGCAGCAGAACTGACACATCACCTCCCAAAGGACTCAGGAACCAACGCATCACTGTGTTTTCCAATGCTTCCCTCCCCTGCGGCTGTTTTGCCTTGTGGATTTTAACGCATTTGAGGAACTTTGTTTAAAATCACCGCATCAATACAGCTCTATGGACAGAATTGCTTGAAACCTTTTACAAGTCATATTCGTGTTGTGTATGTTGGATTTTTGTCGCTTTGGTCTTATTTGGTTTAGATAAAGGGACTTTATTTTCTAAACTGTTGTGGTGTACATTTGTAGTGTTTTCATTGTGTTACTGTGTGTTATGTACAAATGCTTTACACATTGCCTCTGAGATAAGCCTGACTGCTTGTGCCAAGCTACCAAGGGGGTGAGCAGGGGTTATCTGGGTGTGTAACTTTCTTATCCTGAGTAGAAGGAAAGGTCCCTACTTAGACAGGTTGCAAGCCACTGCCAACTAGAGACTACAGTGGGTCTTTCTTTGGGTGTTTTAGTTGAGTGGTTA
Organism: Calotriton arnoldi; assembly: GCA_963921515.1. Lineage (NCBI taxonomy): Eukaryota > Metazoa > Chordata > Amphibia > Caudata > Salamandridae > Calotriton > Calotriton arnoldi. Next base: position 112,386 of record CAWUFW010018470.1, on the reverse strand, counting down.
GGGAATTCCTTTCGTAATCTAATGATCATCCTCCAAGTATAAACTTCGGAGGCGTTAACAAAAAACGTTAATGCTTTAGTGTCACTTTTTTTTATCACAAACACATTATATCTGAAATATCAAAGTTTATGATTAATTGTTTGATCAACATATAAAGTGCTCAGTTACTCAGGGTTTTGCATGATGCTGATTTATTTGTTTGAACTATTATAAATCAGAGTGAGGTAGAGAATAAGCAGGTTTTAAGTTACTTTTCAAACCAACTCAAAGCATACAAATTATCCAGAAAAAACAGGAGAAACGTCAGTGAAATATATTTTAAAAGTGAGGAAACTATTTCAATAGTTAAACCTTTTTTTTTAATAAGTTTTCTCACCCTAAACTTTTGTTTGATATGCAATGCATAAAAGAAGCATGCATTGGTTTATCATGAACACAACTTACCCTATTTTCCCAAAGCACGTACATTACCTACTCATAGTTTAGAAATGTCTCTAAATACAGTCAACAGATGTCAATTATAATCCATGATAGGGTACAACCTGCACATGATGTAAGCTAAACCTGTTTGTGTAAATTGGGCTCATAATGTGGCATTGCAAAGACAAACAAATGGAAACACATATGTAAATGTTCAGATATGAAATTGAGGTAAAAACTGCTTGCAACGTAGGATGTGCAGAATTTGGATTAATTGAAAATGTGCAAGCGGCCTTAATATACGACTGCCACCCTCATTCTAATAGGAAATACTAAAACTGATCCCATGAGGTGCAGTATTTACCAGGGGCCCTATTGCAGCTAGGGCACACTTTTCCTGTTTGTGCCACAGCACACCTTAAAGCAGGTGCGCCAGGTGCAAACAGAGAAAGTGCGCACTGTTAGGAAGAAGGCACTGCCCTCAGTGCAGCTGCAAACTTGCGCTGCCCCCAGGACACCGCATTCAAGAGAAATATAGAGCAGATGTTTAAAAGCTGCTGTGTGTCTATGTGCAGGCAGCAACCTGCCTGCACTTTAAAAAGGGAATAGCGATCCCCTTACAGGCAGGCGCAGTAAATGTCTTGGGGGGGTCCATGAGACCAATGGACCCTCTTTCATTCCTTGAGAGGACTGCCCTCAGGGGGCACACTGACAGTGCACTACATTTTTGTGGTGCACTTTCAGTGCACCTCCTAAGGGCATGTTTGCCTCTGCGCCTACATGTCAGTAATACAGCCCGGGTGAAGAGGCAAAGATATTTGCTCATTTGCATGGCCCCACGCCCCAATGCAAATGAGGGAATGCCCTCTCTCTATAGCACTGGCACTGCATGTGCACAAGCGCTATCTGTATTACAGAAGGGGTCGCACAAGTGTCTGCGGCCCCTTCTGTATTATCAAAGTGCCCTGGGGGCACACAAAGTAGGTGCAAACGCCCGGTGCGCCCCCGGGTAACTTCAATAATTTGGCCCCTGTTGTGATATTACCTCCCCATTCTCAGTTCTCCACCATTGAATGGGGGAAAACATGGTAAGATTTGCATGTTTTCCGTGTTCTGAGATGCAAATCTAGGAATGTGTGGTATTTTCTCTGCATAAATTCCATCATGCCTCTGCAAAATATGTGCGGGGGAAAAAGTGAGACATTACTGTACCAGTTTCACTCCATATTCAGAACCAACTCTATTTATGCAATTAGTATTACCAAGCTACTCAAAATAAGGGCTTGCGTCTGAATGTGCTGTCTTGGGGTGAGTCTGGAAAGAAGCAAGTCCAATAAAAAAACAAAATAACATGAAGGTGTAAAGCAGAATTAAGAGCCACATATACAACAATTTTAGCGGTCACAAACGGAGAGTCAGGTGGTTTGCGAACCCTAAAGAGTTGTTTGTCATGTGCCAACCCTATTTTGCAAGTTGGTAACTTATTACCGACTTGCAAAATAGGGTTTGCAGGGGCATACATGAATGTTTCATGAATGGAATGCAGTCACAAAACATTGATATTTTATCAACTCCGTGAAGGAGGTGGTAACCCATGTGCAAACGGGAAGGGGTCCCTTCCTCTTTGTGAACGTGGGCGCCAATATTCTTTAAGAGTAGGCAGTGGTCCCACGGACCACTGTCTACTCTTAAAAAAAGAAAAGGTAGCTCTTTATTTTCGGAATGCATCCCATTTTCTTTTTAGAAAAATGGGCTGCATTTCAACATAAAAAAATTGCTTTATTTGAAAAGCAATCACAGATATGGTGGTCTGCTGACCCCAGCAGGCCACCATCCCTGTGATTTTAGGCCGTTCCCAATGGGTCGTAAATTGCGATCTGCCTCATGACAATTGATGAGGCAGGTCAATTGCCACCCCATTGAGAATCGCAAACAGTGCCTTAGACACTGTTGTACATCGCATTTTGCGAGCTCCTAATTGCGAGTCACAAAAAGTCACAATTAGGAACTCGCAAAATGTTTCTGTTGTACATGTGGCCCTAAGCTCCTAGACCCCGATTTACGAGTAATGGCAATTTCAAATGAAGGTTTCAGCTCCCAGAATTTTTGGTACATACCATTACGAGTTAAACCCAAAGAAATGGGCAATAACTCAGTGGAACTATTTTTTTGGGTTGGTATTCCACATGGAATGAAGCAAACACAAGGAGATGATGGATGGAGCGCTGAAACTTTTCAGACACTCACCCCCAGTCACAGATCTGGGTTGAATCCATCATCATTCTTTAGCTCACTTCGCCACCTCAGTTCAGACCCAGCTATATGCAAATCAGTCTTGACCCTGTGCCTCATGGGAACAGTCCAGCCCGAACTGTCAAGCCAGGTCTTCCCTGAACCGGAAACAAGCATCCTGGGACCAGTTTTTGGGTAACACCCTTCATCAGCCAGGCTAGCTTGAATCCAGTGGCAAAGTGAGCAAGGGACCCCAGTCTGGGCATACCCTGCCAACTTAGGGCGAACAAAGCAAACACAAGGAGATGATGGACGGAGCGATGAAACTTTTCAGACACTCAGCCCCAGTCTCAGATCTGGGTTGAATCCATCATCATTCTTTAGCTCACTTCGCCACCTCAGTTCAGACCCAGCTATATGCAAATCAGTCTTGACCATGTGCCTCATGGGAACAGTCCAGCCCGAACTGCCAAGCCAGGTCTTCCCTGAACCGGAAACAAGCATCCTGGGACCGGTTTCTGGGTAACACCCTTCATCAGCCAGGCTAGCTTGAATCCAGTGGCAAAGTGAGCAAGGGACCCACGTCTGGGCATACCCTGCCAACTTAGGGCGAACAAAGCAAACACAAGGAGATGATGGACGGAGCGCTGAAACTTTTCAGACACTCACCCCCAGTCACAGATCTAGGTTGAATCCATCATCATTCTTTAGCTCACTTCGCCACCTCAGTTCAGACCCAGCTATATGCAAATCAGACTTGACCCTGTGCCTCATAGGAACAGTCCAGCCCGAACTGCCAAGCCAGGTCTTCCCTGAACCGGAAACAAGCATCTTGGGACCGGTTTCTGGGTAACACCCATCATCAGCCAGGATGCTTGTTTCCGGTTCAGGGAAGACATGGCTTGGCAGTTCGGGTTGGACTGTTCCCATGAGGCACAGGGTCAAGACTGATTTGCATATAGCTAAGTCTGAACTGAGGTGGCGAAGTGAGCTAAAAAATGATGATGGATACAACCCAGATCTGTGACTGGGGGTGAGTGTCTGAAAAGTTTCAGCGCTCCGTCCATCATCTCCTTGTGTTTGCGCTTCATTCCACATGGAATACCTGACTCCAAAGGGGTTAACATTTACCACCTGCTCGAGGGAACGGACAGCATGTTGCCTGGTGGGGGAGCATTACATGAGGATCATGCAGGGGCAGAGAAAGAGGTCCAAGATGCAATTCACCCCACCCCACCCCCAAAGCAAGTTTCTCAGCCAGAATTTCCAACTGGTAAAATCAGGTCCGGTTTTCCTGCACCCAGAAAATCTGGGTACTGTCACAACAGTCAAAATATAATTGTTAGAATCTGAGATTGAAACAATAATTCCACCTAAGTGTCATAATTTGAAAATTTAAGGGAATGTTTAATGGAAATACACACTGTATCATTGGTAATGTGGATTTTTCTGGTATGAATGAACTAATTACTTTTTAAATAGCGGCGGCTGAAATTTAGAGGAGCAAAGTTTACATACATAGCAAGGTTTGTGAAGTTTAATAAATTTCTGAACTCTGCCCAAAATGATTTGCTAGAGATGGTTTTCACCAACATAAAGGTTTTATGAGAACTTTTTCTCACAAAACCTGATTTTCAAGTGAATTTTCCAGCGACAAGGGTTGTTCAGCACATCTACTTTTAGTGGATATTTTCTCTTGAATGTTATCTGCTTGGAAACTTTGATGTGTTAATGAAGAACACGATGCTTTTTAAAACTTTATGGAGTTGAGAAAGGAAAAATTATCTCAATTGGCAAATTCTACATTTTAGCAGGGTGCTGTGGGTTGGTGATGCATGGATTTAAATCCACATATTTCAGTACTTTGTTTTACTGTTCAATGTTTACTCTACTTATTTCTTTTTTTTTTTTTTTTAAACTCTTTTTATTAACAGAGCTCAAGAGACCACACAGCACAAAAAAAGTTCAATTAGTACATCATGGAGCGAACACAGAAGATCAATAGCAGTATGTTCATGAGGGAAGAAAGAGAAGTTTACACATCCAACAAGCATCTATTCACCCACGCCAAACCCTCTATACTTTCGCCAGGGCGCCCACACTTTTTCCCATTTTTTAGAACATCCCCTACTTTTATACACTTTTTCTTCGGCCCGCTGGCACTAATCAAGATCACGTTTCCATTCCTCCAACTGCGGGGTTCAGGAGCCCCTCACCCCCTGGCAATGTTTCGCTTACTCAACTTATTTCTAAGTTGTGCTGAAGCCATCAAGTCTCTAGGCGAATTAGTGGAGTTGCTTCCTTTGGACAATTTTATAGGAACATATTATACATAATGGACAAGGTTCTAAGGAAGAGCCAGGGGTTTGAGAAAGTATAAGAGTATGCCATATATTGGGTGAATGTATAGAAATTACCCAAACACACATATGCCCTACAACCAGAATATACCTATTGTGTAAACAAACTACTGCAAGACATTGATATTTGGATTACTGTATATTAAAAAATGTCTAACATGGCGTAACATGAAAATATAAACTTCTGAAAATATAAATGTTGAAGCAGTAGCTCTTTCAGCAACTTAAATCAAGGGGAGTTTCTCTAATCTTTGAACATTTTCAGGATTTCAACTTGATGGTCATCAAACAAGTACTCAGACTGGGACCAGTCTGCCTGAATGTTTAACTTTCGCCGTGTCTATAATCTCATTAGTACCAGACTTCATGTGATATAGTTTCATGTGATCTCATTGAAGAGTTAAAAGCAGGGACTCTATCTATGAAATAAAAATACCATTAGAAATCAATAGATACCCCGATGAAGCATATGAGCCCAAAACCAAACAAAAAGGGAATTCTATTTGTGAAATAAAAATATCATTAGAAACCAATAGATACCCTAATAAAGCACATGTTCCCAAACACAAACAAATACACGGGGAATTCTGTTCGTGAAATTAAAATACCATTAGAAAACAACAGATTTCACTTCCAAGACTAGATTGGCATTTCTACAATAGATCAGTAAATTTCCAAAACTACTGTTGTGAACAGTTGAATACTACATACAAAATATAACTGGATTTTCCTAGATGAGATCCTGTCCCACTGTAGATGGTTTCTTCTCCTTCTAACTCCTAACATCAGGAGAAATGCTAAGACACATTGGTGAGAGAAATAGAGAAGCATTGAGAGGAAGAGGCAGAGAGAGAAAGTGGGAGATAGAGTGAGAATGATATATAGGGAGGGAGAGAAAGATAGAGGGGGATGAGTAAAAGAGAGAATAGATGAGGGAGCAAAAAACAGGCAGAAAGAGGGAGAGCTAGATGGTGAAAGAGAGAGGAAGAGAGAGAGAGAGAGAGAGAGAGAGAGAGAGAGAGAGAGAAAGAAGTGAGTTGTTTAAAGTTTATCATTCATAATTCTGAGGGATGGTTCTTTAAGAAATATATGTGACCAGTGCATAATCTGAGCTGGTGGTTGCAGGTGGGGCCCACCGGCACTCATTTTTGGGGACTGGCACTTAATTTTCTTAACAGACTTTGGCCCAGAGGTACGACCCTATTTTGCATGCGCAAATGGATTTGCGACCCGTTTGCGCATGCAAAATCTAATAGGGCCATGTACAATCCCTATTTAGCGAATCGCAATTTTTTTGCGACTCGCTAAATAGGAATTGCGAGTCTCTATCAGGGAGGGGCGTTCTAAGGGCGTCCCTTCCTAATAGCGAGTCAGAGGCCTATGTAAGAATGTTTTGCGACCGCAATTGCAATCGCAAAACACTCGCAATTTACCGCCCTCTTCAAGAGGGTAGTAAAGCGCCTTGAGACCCTTACGGGTGAGTAGTCGCGCTTTAACAAACCCCTGATTGATTGAAAGCACTCGCAAATGGGAACGGGTCTCCAGGGGACCCCTACCCCTTTGCGAATGCAGGGAAAAATATTTTTTAGGCAGTGGTCCCAGGGACCACTACCTGCCCTTAAAAAATAAAACGAAAACGTTTAATTTTTCTTTTTTTCAATGCATCCCATTTTCCTTTAAGGAAAACGGGCTGCATTCAAAAAATGAACAGGTTTATTTAAAAGCAGTCCCAGACATGGAGGTCTGCTGAGCCTAGCAGGCCGCCATACCTGGGAGGGCCAGCCACTCCTAATGGGGTCGTAAATTGCGAGTGCCTCATTAATATGCATGAGGCATGCAATTTGCGACCCCATTAGGAATCGCTAACAGTGTCTCAGACACTGTTGTACATGGCATTTAGCGACTCGAAAATTGCGACTCGCAATTGAGCACAATTTGCAAGTCGCTAAATGACATGGGCGTACATCTGGCCCTTTAAGACTTTCAGAGAGAGAAACACCCAAAAAGGGGAAAGAAAGAGAAAGACAGACAATTAATGACAATGAGGGGGAAAGAAATAGGAAGAGAAAGACAGACAATTAGTGACAATAGGAGGAAGCAAGAATGAAAAATAACCTGCAAGAGATAAAAAGGCAGGGAATACCTGTTGGTGGAAGAGGCATGAGGTGGTATGAAGACTAGGCAGCCTTGGTATTTGGAATGCTGACATTCATGAGCACTGGTTGCTGGCTTTTGAGCAAATCTTTGGGCCCCAGCACTTATTCTTTCACAAATGGGCTGGTATATCGGTTCAAAGATAAAATCTTAAGTTATACACACATCCTTGCATGTATGTGCACACACAATTTTATAAGTAAAATAACAGACTCAGAAAACCTTTCTTAAAAACCTTAAAAAGTCATTTCCAGTAATTTATACACAAACAGAAGCAGGCATGTAAAAGCTTGCATGCATGCATTCAGGCTCTCTTGCGTGCACGCACACACACACATACACACACACACATATACATACAAACACCCACCCCACGTCAATGCATTGATATGTAACTATTTATAAAGGCATACATTTATTTATATATGTTTACATATTTACAGTATATAAAATCTTTTTATACATAGAACACTTTTCATTAGTAATCTTTACATGGTGGGAAGCTCTTGGATACATTCATCCACATGGAGAACCATTTTCATTTCTCCTTCCCCACATTGTTTTGCATTCATTACAACTGTATACTATTTTAAATAGTGTCTTGGGATCAATTTTGTTTTTTGTATGAAAAAGCTATGGTGTGATGGCGAAACTTCAAAATGTACTAAATTTTATGATAAAAGCAAGACTAATGTAAGAGGAGATTGGCTGAATCTAAATGTCAAAGAGGGAGCAGAGACTATTTACTAATATCTTTCCCAACATACAGGTGCAGGACTGCACAAAACTGTATTAGAAGGCTAATGACGGGAGAATACGTTTCCTCAGTAGCTCAGATAGACCCTATGGAGCCTGGTGTATCTTTCTTTACTTTTATGTAAATACAATCACTTATGTGTGACCAAAATCTAAATAGGTTCAGAGGCCCAAACTGGATACCTACTAAATTCTTGAAGTGAATTTTGGAAATCAGGACCACCATGCTACTGAAAGTGATGAATATCATGTCACTTAATTATAACACTTTATCCATTCCTCATGGAATGGAAATCTGTGGTCTTAACATCACTCTATACGAAGGGCTCCAGGAGTGATGCTGCACATTATAGGTCTGTTTATTTCCTAGATGCATTTAATCTTAGGAAAATGTATTATTAATGGGATTCCTGAGCAGGTTGAGAACCAGGCTGTTCTAATCGATTCTCAATCTGAGTCTTGAAAGGGTATAGGAGCTATAGATCCCCTTTAATTAGGAAGGGTGAATTAACATCTACAGTTAATATTTCAACAGGAGCTAAGCAAGGCTGTGGGCTGGTGGCCACTATTTTCAGTTGCTTGATTTATAACCTACGGGAATATCTTCTGGACTCTGACTGAACCTTTTATGCATAAGCCGTGGATACCTTCTTTCAGTACTGTAGCGACAGAGATCTAACAATAAAAAGGATAAAGCTGTGGTCAATGCGGGGAAAATTCTCCTAAAATAGCATCCACAATCTATGTCAATTTTGCAGTTCTGCATAGAGAAGAACTACGGGAATATGGAGTCAGTGGAATTTGTCAAGTTTTTATTGAACTTAGGCCAGGGCAGCTCCCAACCTGACTGCCCCTCAAGCCAGGGATTGTTTCAATTGAGACATGGTTAAAGTTAAGTCTGGCTGTACTCTGAATATGCTTGTGGACCAGCGAGAGGACTTTATTTACAAAGGCTCAATTGCTGGTGTGATGGCGCACTCTGGCTATTCTTGTTACCTCTGGTTTAGCTTTGCCAGGTCTTTCATGTTCAAATTAGACTATTGTGTGCAGAAATTTTTATCTAGTATATGAAAGGCATCTTAATATTAAGATGCTTTCCTTGAGTGGCTACATAGTAAGCACACAACCTGCAACAGTAGATCCTGGTTCTATGCTTCCAGGAACCCCAATCAAACCCTAACAGTTTCTTAACACTTGTGGTGTTAGAATGTTGTTTATCACAACGTGTGAGATGTTTAGCAGTGTGGACAACACAGTTCCAAGGGCACTTAAATATTTTCTAGCATTGTGTCTCCTCCTAGTGTAGGCTCTCACTATACCTACTTGATGTCAGAAACATTTAAATAAAATCATGGTTTCACTAATTACAAATTGAGAAACATTCCAATCAAGTAAGATTTTCACAAATTATGCATGCAGTAGAAGCCCACCAAGGCTAACCTGCGAGCCCCATCTTAATAGTCTGAGGTTGAAAACTGCTGCTTTTTATTCTTGCTGTGCCACGCTGCACAAATATCAATGTCCAAAATAAAATAAATTGCATTCAAAGATGGTATTCAATTTTACAGAGACAGAGCTCGAGGAGTTGGGAATTCGGACGAAAATACATCTTGTTTCAGCGGCTCTGGAACCTTTGACTTTAATGCCCTTTTGTGACCAAAAGACCGAGCTCCATATGTTGATGAGAACTCCGTGTCCTTCTTAGCACTTTTAGGCTCATGATGTGCTGCAACAGCTTTCAGTCCAAATCTACAAGTATGAAGATTAGCGAGGCATCCATGACTTCCTTAAGAAAATCCATGGGGCATATTAGCAAGACCCACGTTAAAATTATCGCCGTTTTAGCGGCAGGAAACTGCCGCTAAAACGGCGATAATGGGCTTGCTAATATGCGTTATGGAATTCAATAGAAGCCCAGGTTAGATGTGCAGGACATCTAACCTGGGCTTCTATTGGAATTCTATAACGCATATTAGCAAGCCCATTATCGCCGTTTTAGCGGCAGTTTCCTGCCGCTAAAACGGCGATAATTTTAACGTGGGTCTTGCTAATATGCCCCCATGTCTTTGATACCATTAAATTCGACCTGGTGTGTTTGCCCTTTGACCACAGTCGCAAAGCCCAGCATTGCTCGTTCTTTACACAAATGCAGTACGTAATGGTTGCATTTTGCAAAATGTCCTTAATAATATTTACAGAAACAACTCATAACATTATTTGCGAAATAGAAATGACACAGCAAACATAGAAAAGAACACAGGTTTAGCGTACAGCCATGTCTGAAGTTCATAAAACAGAAAGCTGCATTGGTACAATAATTTATATATCACTAGGATACGTTTAATAAAACAACAATAAAACATAGATTTTGAACAAAAATGAACTCTGAGTTGATGAGTTCAAGATGTCCGCGGTCTACCTTGACTCGTTCATAGAACTGTCTGTCCTAAGGATTAATTACCAAGCACACATCTTGTTGAATGCATACAATCTCGTTCATAGCAGTCTTTTTGTTGAGTTGACCTTTCTCTTGTGGGTGGATGGGGTTTATATAACGGTGGTTTCAGTTTGCAGAAAGGACTGAGCGCGTGAGTCCCGCCGGAAGTGCGAGACGCTCTCTGAGCCATTACGGGAAATTGAATAGCTGTGTAGTCTGTAATCTCGATCCAAATACCTGTTCAAGTATAAACTTTGCCATTTCCTTTTCAACTCCCCTTGCACCTGTAAGGGAAGGTCAGACAGAGACTGAGTGACATTTAACACCATTTTCTTTATGACTGAAGGAACAAACTTTTTCTATCAACCGAGTACAAGGGGTCAGCTTTTAGTAGCTGGCCTGGTTAGGAGCAACTGTCTGAAGTGAAATCATTTTGGACATCAACCCAAAGGAAAAGAACATTAAACGTTTAAACTGAAAGCAATTCAAAAGTGATATATTAGAACTAAACAATTGTGTTAAGCAGTGCTTGAATTGGAAAAATAGAAGTGCAGGTAACCTGTACCAGAGTACTTGCTTGTTACTGAGAAGTGCCGGTACTCAGTACCGGACAGTATCAGCCCAATTAAAGCACTGGTGTTAAGAATAAGCAGTTCACTGAGAACAGGTGGCATAATAGATGTGAAAACTAAGGCACATGATTTAAACGCAGACATTAGAATGGAAGGCAATAAAAGTAAAAATGTGCATATGTTCTACCAACTGTTTGGTGAATAATGAACAAGCATTGGCGATGTGAATAGGTCTGGCTGTAAAGTAATGTTTCATGGCAATGTGAAACATTACAAGTAAATAGTATAGGAGTTAATATGCATTTGTGTGGAAGCAAACAACTGTAGAATAATACTGATGTATTTAAAAGTTCATGAGACAGTTGCATTGGTAAGCAAGATCTAAAAATCCATGTAGATTAATGACTGCCCCCATCCCACCTGTGCTGCTGCAAGAGAAAGACAAACACCATACATGATTTTGTTATCTAAAGACACTTTAGTGGCTTTAGAATACCATGTGTGTGCCCCTCAACATTCAACCTAATGCTGTTGGATAAATAAAATGATCACAGCTGCGAGAAGGACAAGCACTTTTTTGTGGAAGCACATAACGTTTGCACAATCAAAACATGTACTCCTGGCTCCCAACATGTGGCCCGAGCCAAAGCACTTCTATAGTGATGCTCACGTAATTGTCTGGTGATACCTCTGCTGTCAAGCCAGACCAGAAAAATGTTTTATAACTTCTTACAAATTGGGGGTTACATTGGAGACGGGGACACGCGGGGGACATGAAGGACCAGAGCCCCCTGCTCACCCAAGTGTAGTTGGCCAACATCGTGTCAGTGAATTTAGGTTGCCAACAGCTCCTGTTGTATGGGGTAGATCTTCAGCAGGTTAGGGTCTACAATGGAGACCGGGATATGCCAGGAGACTTTCAGTGCCAGGGATACCACACTCGCCCAAGCACCACCCACAGACACACAGCAGCTGATTTAGGACAAAAACAACTTCTGCTACGTGGGACATGCACGGGTAGGTATGGCCTAGCTGAGCAGTGTTGCTGGCTCAATGAGAGAAACTGTTGCTAAATTTTCTGTAAGTCCAGAATATGTTCCCAGAGCTGCCACCGCCGCAGCACTTTTTGAAGCCAGAAGTCAGACCATACAAAAAATGTAAATCCCACAAGCCTTGATTGGTGACCTGGAGCGAGCTGCTCGATAGATCTCCTGTCGCAGTATGAAATTACCGACATAGATGATGATGGCGTGAGGTTAGCGGGAGGGCCCGCCCTTGCTGGGAAGACGGAATGGGGAACGGTGTGCCCTTTGTATCATGCTGTCCGAGTCCTAATCCCTTAGTGCAGGAAAAGATTGTCTGAAAAGACGTACAACATAGCCTCTAGGATCGTCTCCTTACGCCCCCTTCCAGGATGCCCAGGACTCTAAGGTTGTTTCTATGCAATCTATTATCCAGATCTTCCACCTTGGACGAGAGACTAGAAAGCTGAGATTCATGCTGGAGAGTAGATGATTCATTTTCTCTAACTGCTGTTCGATGGGCAGCCTGGGATGTCTCCACATCTCAAGGCAGGTTTGAATAATGTCCATATTCTTTGACAACTTTTTCAGAACAACCTGAGCTATCAGAAGAGTTGTTTTCAATGCGAGAAAATCATTCCTGTATTCCTCACTATGTTACAGGAGAAGAGTGTAAATAGTGGCCCAAAGGTCTTGGAACTGTTAGCCAAATGGCATCTCCTAAATGAGTTTTCTCTTTCTCTCCTATCTCTGATTAGCTTTAATCTGCCTATTTACATGTGGTTTTCCTATCTCTGCTGTCTTGTTTGGCATGCAGGATTGCTGCTCCCTTATTTGGTAAAAAATGTATCTGTATGGGGGTTTCCCTTCGTGGGGTGGTACCATTTTTGTGTTAAAGGCTCTGCATGGAATATTGGTGGGGGTTAGCTCTTTTTTTAGACTGGGATGCACTTGGAGAGTGGTTACGCTATGTGCCTATTCAGGAACCTGAGCTATGCTGCTTGGTGGTTAGGTTTTGTGGTTGATGACCCTTCCTTTAGGGCCTAGATTTTTGGGGGGATCTCTTAGCTGTGGTTGAGAAGTGGGGGGGGGGATTACTTGGTGCCAGCATGGCTGGGTGGGTTTGCTCTTTGTCTGAAGGGTGTGAATGGTTTGGGGGTATAAAATGGAGAAAGCTTTGAAGAGGGGAAATTGGAGCATTTGACTTTGGGGAACAGTCTCAGAGTAACGGGTGGCAGGGATATGGTGTTTTTGGAGGAAGCGTGTAGGCCTTGACATATTCTGATAATGGCTGGTAATGATAGTGGTCTTGGCCAGCATTTGCATATTTTTTCCTGGAATATTAACAGGGTCAATGCGCCTCATACACGATAAGATAGCCAGGGAACAACTGCATACTCTTTAACCAAAAATTGTTTGTCTTCAGGAGACACACCTTCCCTCAGAACAAACTCCACTATTAAAGAAGATGGGCATAGAATCTTATGCACTTCATGTTTTTCAGCAGCCCAGAGGGGATTTGCGCTATTAGTTTGGGATAGAAATTGGGGTGTGGAGAGACAAAAGGTTGATTCTGGTGTACGGTGGCTTATTGTGCCCCTTCGGGCAGACAGCATGTGTTTTACTATTTCTATAGCTTATTGCCCAAATGACGTTGACCCAACAATTTTTGATTGGTAATTGGCTGAACTTCACCTTTGGCCATCACTCCATATTACTTGTGGCGATTTTAATGTTACACTGTGCCATAAAATGTATTCCTCCCATCCGGGGCTATTGAAACTGAATCCAGTTCTTTGGGGGAAGCAGCACCTCAGGGGAGCATTGAAACAGCTTATGGCCTCCTATGCACTGGTCGATGTTTGGCGACATGGGAGAGTTAGTAAACCTGAATTTTCTTTTCTACTCTGCCACCCACAAATCTCTCTCTTGGATCGAAATGTTCTTCGTTAGTCACTCTTTGGTGCTGCTTGTGAAGATTCAGGTTAATCCGAGAACAATATCTTCCCACAATTCCTTATCCTTGTTCATTCAAGCGGGAAGGTTTCTCCAGTCTCCATGGTCACAAGGTTGGACATTTTAGTGCAGACTGCTTCTTTAAGATCATTATATTCACTCAATAAACTTGCTTTTAAGAGAGTACCTGGGGGGTCAATGTTGGCTCGGCAGTTACTACTGTTGTCTTGGATGCGCTTAAGGCCTTCTGCTGGGAATGCACGCTGAAGTTTGATGCCTATCAGGGAGGGTAGCCACTATGGAGGAAACTCAAACATGCTTAACCTCAGCTCTATAGAGACTAGCTTGGAGCATAGTATAATCACCAAGAATGGGCAGCGGATGCTATCTTTCTCTGAGGAACTAGCCATTCTACGAGCTTTTCTTAGGAAGTGTGTATGGGATCGGGCGGTCAAAAAGAGAAGCGCGAGGCAGCTTATAAGTTCTGAAAACAGAGAGGAGATGGGCTGGCTACTCTTCTTTAGAGTCAAGGATATTACTAGCACCAATACTATTCAGCAGAAATTAAAAGAGGGAATATGTGGTAGACCCAGCAGGCATCAGGGAGGTATTCTGGCTCTTTTATAAGAACCTCAATCAGGAGGATTGTCTTGCATTCACTGCGTCTGTAGAACAATTTATAGGGAGCATTTTCATCATAAACTGAACAAGACTCAACAGGCAATAATAGAAGAGCCTATAACATTGTCTGAGGTAGAAACAGCTATCGGCTCATTACCTAAGTGCAAGGCCTCGGATCCTGATTCAATGAATGTTTATTTCAGAAATTTGTTCCATAAAACACGCATAAGATTTTAAAACACAGCAATGAAAAGATGAAAGCAGTCAATTGATTCTTGAAATGGCAACCAAGTGCTGTTTTGTCAAGTGTGCAATGCTTACGAGTGGAGGCTGGGCATACGGGTAAAGTACATTCCAAATGTGCTGTTAAAAGTACAAGACAAGGGATAAAAGACCAACCATGTTTTAAAAAGGCTTAGCAATGCTGAAGTTCTGTAGAACATCAGTGCTTGTGTGCAAAATGGCAAACACAAATAGGTCATTTAGATAGGGTGCAGTACAAATCCCTTACAATAGAGTGGCAGATAAGATTTTAGTCCTATGAGGGAAAAAGGCCAGTCGGCTTGATATTGAATCATTGAAGACACAACTCAGAAGAAGCAAATAGGCAACCAGTCAAAGTTAGTAAGGGAATGCTTTAGCACTTTAGAACTTCAATACAAAAGTAAAAGGAGAAACATACAGGTTGGTCGTTGATGTAAAATACAGTTCGATTTTCATGCAGTAATATGACATTTGAAATTTGGTACAAGAAAGAAAAATGGCCAGCCTACCTGAATGCTCTAATAGCGTACTGTTCTGAACTAGCAGCTAGCTTCGTGCAGTGCTCTTGGGAGTAGCTACGAGCCCTCCAGATGTCTTTTCCGTATAAGCCATGCATCATTCAGGTATTTGGCAACACTGATTACTACTGCTTCCCTAGTGTCAGACTGTAAAATTCTTAGGGCCACCTCATACTGCTTAATCCCTAATTGTCCGCACAGAGGAAGTAGCCACTTCTTCCGGGGTAGCTTGTATGTCTTGCAAAAAAAGAAAAAGTGACGTGTGCTCTCTGGGGACAGCCCACAGGATGGACAGAGCCGGGGCAGACCCTGGTTGCATCCGCGGGTAGCAATGTGGCTAACAAAGGCTATGGAGCGATATCTAAATTTTAGATACTGTTGCCTTAGTAGAAGACCCAGTAACTTATCAATGGAGGTCTCGTATGCTGGGCGTGGTTTGTGATCAAGGAATCTATTTTTCAGGCTAATTGGCTTGCAGCACTTTAGATCCTCACTCTAGAAATGATCTCTAAACCTGTCCTTGATCAGTTACTTCAGTGTGTTGGCAGCTCCATTTGGTTGACCCACAGGGTGTGAAGAACTATTGTGCAGAACAGGTTCTTTATATAGCCCAGCCAAGCAATTCTTTGGTGACCCTTAGAGCCTAGTAGATCCCTGAGTGGACATCTATAAGATTCAAGTATCACAGTAGACAAGCGGCGGTGCCAGTACGTTAGGGGTTTTAATTAGGCAGTGAATGAAATCGGATAGAGGCCCATGTCCATCAGAAGTGGAAGCCTGGGTGTATTTTGGGTTAAGTTAACTAGAGCTCTAAAAAACGTGTTTTCAACCATGGTGAGTTCATTAACACCTGTATGGCTCCAAAGCTTTGCGACATATAGAACTGAGTTTTTCGATTTTACTTGGTAAATTTCGACTGCTGGCGAAAGGTTCCTAGGTTTTGTTCTCTAACCCATCTTAATAACTGCCCCAACTTCCTGGTGTAGTTTGGGAGCACACTTCGATATCTGGGCTCTCCAGCCAAAGTTATGAGATATGTGCACTTACAGATAGAGAAAGTTTTGGACTTGCTCAAGTGGCGTACCCTGTACTGTAGTTAGTGCTATGAACTTAGTTTTGGCGAAGTTAATTTCCAACCCTCTTTCATTGCAAAACTTCAGGAAGCGATTTAATATGGCCTGGAATCCCGCTGGAGTTTTTTAAATGAAGAGGGTGTCGTCAGCAAATAGCAAGGTAGAATTTCTGGCTGCACCAACTTTCGAGGCATCGCTACCAGGGAGATCTAAATAATGGGGCAAGTCGTTGATATACAGGGAATAGAGTGTGGGAGCCAGGACACATCCCTGGTGTACCCCTTTTTGAATTTGAAGGAATCAGTAAGCTCCCCCTTATTCCCATACCTAACTCGTGCTTGGTTTCCGGAATGGATCCTTATAATCACATCTAAGATATGGGTCAGGACTCCCATGCTATTGAGTACCTCCCAAAGTTTGTGGCGAGGGACCAGGTCAAATGCTGATTTTATATTAACGAAGGCCACATACAAGTGGCCCTTCCCTACTACCACAGATTTCCAATATATTATGCTGAACCACGGAAGTTGATCTTGTATACTGGTTTTTGCCCTGAACCCTGACTGGTACTCAGGGAGGATTTGGTTCTCTGAGACCCAGTCTAGCAACTTCCCAAGAACCTGCAGACAGAATAACTTCAGGAGCCCACCGATAAGGCTGGTGACAGGAGCCCACCCATAAGGCTGATGGGTCTCTAATTGCTGGGATCGTCCTGGCAGGTGATTTTAAATATTGGAACGATCTTAGCATCCTGCCAAGAACTTGGGATAGGGGCACCGTCGAAAATAGCTCTTGTAATTGCATTTAAATAGGTGGCCCAGAGAACAGACTCTGCTGCATACAGATCTGCCGGTATATGGTCAGGACCAGGGGCCTTCTTAGGAACAATGGGTTGGAGGGTCGTTAATGAGGCGGTAATAGAGACCTCAGGGGCCCTGATTGTTTTGTACGGTCAATGTGACCCTGCCTTAAGATTTCGCCCTGCCTGGTTCCGCTGTCTGAGTAAAGCTTCTTAAAGTGGTCCATCCAAATATGGAGCTGGACATGGAAGACCACAGGCAAGACTGTGGACGGCTACCATGCACTATTATGCCCCAGAAGGCTCTTGAGTTTCTTTCTTTTGTGGCTCTGACCAAGTCGATCTAGACCTCATCCTCCGAGCAGGCTAGGGCTCCTCTATAATTCCTATGTGCCAAGGAAATATCACTCTGGTCTTTCTTTTTTAAGGAGCTAAGTAAAAAGCTTTTTGCTTCCCTGCATTGGTCAGTGTACCAAGGATGTGAAGGGGATTTAGATTTTTGCTTCGGGGGGTCTCTGGAGAGCAACTCTTTCAGCTGTCTGAACAGATCATCATGGTAAGGGATGATTTGATTCGGGCTACTTGCTTTGTGCACCAGGGTACTCATTATATCCAGGGTTCCAGTCACCTAGGAATACACCTGGTTTAGTATATTAGGGTGATCCACCACATACTCCCATTTCAGCGCTTTTTATTGTTAGATAGGGTAATATTGCTGTGAGGGGTAGCTATAACTTCTGAAGGACCAAACATAAGGCCCTTCAACTCTAGTTTTAATGCGCTGTGATTGCTATCCTCTCTCTCTCTAAAATGTTCATATCTTTCAGGTAGGGCCATGTCTGAAGAGGTAGGAGGATGAAGGCAATGCAGGATTTTTGTTTTAGCCTTTTAAAAGTGTGGGTACCATCTTGATCTGACTGCGATCTGCCATTGCAGGCTCTAAGCCCTAGCTTCAATGTCATACCCAGAAGTTGTCTTGCTTGGATCAAACCTCCTTTGACCTTTGGGATGCCTTGCTTCGCTATGTGCCATAGGGCATCCTCATCCTCCGCTATATCTTGGGAGAAATTATCAAGCGGTTCGAATGTCACATTGAAGTTGCCTGCAATTATCAGGAGGGCATCGGCAGGTAGAGCCTCAATAAGAGACTCAAGAGAATTTAAGATAGCTGACTCTTTGTTTGCACCTACTGGCCTGTTATATACATTGGACACATAAACACATACATTATCTTTTGTATGGAGAGTACAAGTATGTTGGGTGCATTCTCTGTGAGCCTCTTAATTTTGGATTGTAGTGAGTTTTTCATCCAGCTGACTAGACCTCCCGCTGGGTGATCGTTAGGCGATAGCTGGACAGAAGATATTAGAACAACCTGACCTCAGGGAGGGATCAATACACCATGTTTCTTGAAACACACAAATTTCGAATGTATTAACAAAAGAGCCCCAAGCAGGATAGAGGAGTTTTGGTTTTTAACCCAGCAAGGTTCCAAGAAAGACCGCAGCATGAGACCAAACTCTTGAGCTCTTGGGTTTATAACAGAAACATCTTGTGGATACTTAGGGCCCAATTACAACTTTGGCACAGTGGCACCGGCTCTCCGCTGGCACAGCTGCACCAAAGACACTCAAGGACCGCCCGCCTTATTACGAGTTGAACTTGTGTAAGGTCGACGGTCCTTTGCCTTTCCCATGGCGGTGCCTGAAAAACAGGCACTGCAATGAGAACGGCAAAAAAAGTTCCAGCACGGCATGGATGGTGACGTCCATGCCATGCTATAACTTTGGGTGGAAACAGACAGGGGGGCACATGTTGTCCCCCCTGCATGTATCCCTATGGCGGGAGGCATGGGGGCCCTATAGGGCCCCCTTTGTTCCAGAACCGCCAGCCTTTTCATGGCAGGGCTCCCGCCATGAAATGGCTGGCGGTGCAGGAACTGGTAATATGCTCAGCGAGACTGGTGCAGTGCCACTGAGCATTTTACATTGTGGCACAGCTCCACCACCACCACCAGGGGATGACTGTTCTCTAGCGCAGCCGGGGTCCACTGCTGGTATGAGATTGAAAGTCATAATCCGGTAGACGGTGGACCGCCACTGCTGCGCCACCGTGAGTGCAGCAGTCTGAAGACCGCTGCACTCGTAATCAGGACCTTTGATCTTAAATCTGATCCTGCTTCCAGGTGTAAAGTGGGGGCACTACCTGTAGCCGGGCGAGGAGAGCCAGAAATGCATAGAAGAGTGCTGGGTGGTCAGTCATTCTCCTTAAGCTGAGAAGACGGTTGATTGACATTTGTTGTGCAGTTTGATGGATTTACTGGAGTAGGCTTC
The DNA here is from genome assembly GCA_963921515.1 of Calotriton arnoldi. Taxonomy (NCBI): domain Eukaryota; kingdom Metazoa; phylum Chordata; class Amphibia; order Caudata; family Salamandridae; genus Calotriton; species Calotriton arnoldi. Next base: position 92,869 of record CAWUFW010018470.1, on the reverse strand, counting down.
ACACTCTCTTTCAGTGTGCCTAACAGCGTTTGACTGCTCCAACTCTGGGTCAAGAGCAACCTGCTGCATAGGGTAGGGCTAGTGCTTTTGTTGACGGGCTCGGAGCGGTTTTGAATTGGATGTCTGTTTTGCCGGGAGGAATAGTCCGTACCTCTAGGGCCAACAGCCCATCTCCGATAGACTATTTTCTCAGGGTCAGTTTTATATTGTCATAGGAGACAGTGCTGTTGGTCAAGCATTGGGTAAAGACAATGCCTGAATGTATCAATGAGTGACATTTTCGTTAGTATCGGATCTAATGTGTCACTTTGTTGATCAGCGACTCTGCTGCCTCCCTTTGGCCTGCCGGTAGTCTGGGAATATTTGTCATAAAAATTATGCCAGGTTTGACTGACCTTGGCAATTTTGTTTGGTCCATGCTTGGAGATTGAAACTTGCCAGCTGGTTGGTCGAGCCTTGGCAGATATATATGATGCCTAATGCCAGCTTGCGGCAAGATGGGAATGGTGTTTGGAAAGGAAACATATGGACCGGGTGGTTTAGCTCACTGAGATGTTGGAGTTGCTTCATGTTTACACTGCGTGACCTTTTGTGAATTGCTAGTGCCCCCTTCCTCTGTGAGAGAACCACTTTTGGATGAGGAGTTGCCCTCAGTAATGGGCATGGGCCACTTTGAGCAGCCGTTGGCAGATGCTGTATGATTTTGGTTCTATTCGATAGCACTTCTGGGGGCCAATTGGAGGTTAGAGTAGTTTTGGGTTTCTGTGTGACAATCAGCCAAATGTGTCTCATATTTGCTGAATACGGTTTTGATGGCCTTCGAGAGTTCCTGAACCCGTAAATGTAAGGACTAGACAATCCTGTTCATATTGTCAAGTGCCCTTTTTAATTGTACAGTTTCTAGGGCTGACACATCGGTGGCTAGGTTTCCAGTGCATGACCCAGGAAGTTCTTCTATCATATTTGTGAGTGTGTATAATGGTTTGAGCATGTCAGACTGGATTCTGGATCAGTAATAACAATTTGGGGGCTCAGAACAGGGTTAGGGACAATAGGAGGGCCAGATGCACTCGAGACTGCTACTTTTGAGTTATTTCCAGAAGCTGCTTTGGTGATTCCACTTGGGACCGCTTTAGTAAAAGTACCTCTTTTGTTTTTGTCCTTAAAATAGTGTGTAAGTTTGGGTTTGGGGGTAGAAAGCCCAGAATGATTTTTCCCAACTTTCAGCATGTCCTCCACCACCTCTATTAAGTATATTGTGTCCAGTGTACAGTTAGCCGTCGCATGTCTCTTGGCATATTTCCCCACCAGCCTTGGACCGCTAGCATCATCTTGGGCCTTCCTTTAGCCCATATCCACTTTATATAAAATGACCCCATTTACTTACGAATACAGCTGCGAGGGTTGTCATTGGGAGCTCTGAGGGAAAAGCTAGGGGGTGTGGCTCTGCCCTACCTCTTCCTATCACTGGCGGCCTGTAGCAAGCACTTCAGAGCACGTGATGGTTGGCGCATCCTGGTGCATGATAATGTGGTGTCTCCTAAAGCAAGGCAGGGTGGGGCCTGTAGTCCCTCCACGACCCCCGATAGCATTATGGACAATAGAATCATTCCCAGTTAATATAGTGTGTGTAGATGAAAAACTCCATAGTTCCTTAAAAAAAATTCTTTACTGGCTCCAAACACTTTTTTTCAAATAATGAGGCACCCTGATTAACAAGGGATGTAGAAGGACCTGGCTTAATCCTTTATGCAGAGTTAAGGGGGGTGACCCTGCCCTGTCGCTGACAGGCACAGGACGGGCCTGCTCTTGACATGGGCATCGCCCAGGCACATCCTGCACAGCAGGGATATGCAGAGCACATTTGTAGTGCCAAACGAGGGCCAGCCCCACCCCTTGCTTCAGAGGCTCGTTGACGCCTGCCTGGTGCTGCTGACGTTTGGGACTTGGAGTCCCTGCCAATAGCTTGTGAGCTCAAAGTGGGCTCAATGGGGCTTCAGGGCATCCCTCAATGCTCCTGAGTCCCGACCAAAGCGTCACGCACAGTGGGTATTTGCAGAGTGCTTTGTAGCACAAAACAAGGGCTTCCCCGCCCCCTGGCTTCTGAGGCTCGTTGGCGTCTGCCGGACGCTGCGGTCTTTTGGAACTTGGAGTCCCTTGCAATAGCTTGTAGGCTCAAAGTGGGCTCAATGGGGCTTCAGGACACCCCTCACTGCTCCCAAGTCCTGGCCAAAGCATCTGGCCTATAAGTTAATTCTGATGGCTGAACTGGAGCGACGGGTAGATCATTTCTAGCTAAGGGCAGACAAATTGAGTAGGCACCTTGGGCCAATAGTAACTGCTGATGATATGAAGTTCAGTTATTGTCTTGTGCAGACTGTCCTCAATGTTTCTCAAATCAAGGTTCATCACATCTTGATTTTTTCGGCCTGTCCAGTCCTACACAATTACTGAGCTTTTGTCTTTTGGAAAGTTAACAGCATTTTACATCTGTTTCTTGCGTGGGATTCGAAAATAATTATGCTGGGGCATTCAGCTGCTATTCCACAAAAGTTTGCTGGGTTATATATTTTGTTTTTGCCCTTAGAAGACTTGGCATGATATTGGCTGTTGTGAGAGTCTCCTGTCTCTGGGTGTGGTGGCATGAATTTATTAATGCATGCTTTTTGAAAATGTCCTGCTAGGAAATGATGCTCGTAGAAGGAAATTGAGAAGGATCTGGGATCCAGTCAGTGCTTAATTTGTAAAATATTAAGTGCAGGTGCTCAAATTTTTTGAGGAGGCCACACCCACTTGTCCAGCTCCGCCCACTTCCTCCAGAGGCTCCACCCACTTCCTTTATTGGTTCCACCCACATCATCAAGCCTCAACACATCATAGCCACCTCCTCACATCTTGAGTTCCGCAAGAAGCTGAAGACCTGGTTCTTCACATAAGCACATCGAGGACCTCCCATCTACACACCTGCCCAAGTGCCTGGATACCCTCTTGGGTGATTAGTGCGCTATACAAATCAATACTGCAACATAACATAATGTAACATATGGGAAGCCTATAACAACAACTTAAAAGTTATCTCAAATAAGAGAATGTGTGCAAATCTGAAAATGCAGCTTTAGGAAAGGTCAATAGAGGACTTGAGGCAGTTTTGCAAACTAAAGAGAATGTGCTTGTACTGTGCTGTTTAAAAGAAAGGAAGGGATGAAGGAAGGAATACATTAAAGAAGGCAGCATCAAATGCAGGGTGGATGTGGGTACTGGAGTGAGGAAATAAATAAGTAATGGATAAAAGAAGGAAGAAATAAGAAAATAATGTGAAACTAAGAAATTAAGGGATAGAAGGAGAAAGGAAATCAATAATGTGTGATAGATTAATAGAAAGAAGAAAGGAAAGGAGGAAGAAACGCAGAAGGAAGGGTTGGGGATCAGAAAGGAAGAAATTAAAGAAGGGATGAAGGAAGGAGCAGGAAAAAAGAAAGTACGAAATGAATGGAGGAAGAAGGATTAAATGCACCAAGGGAGGAAGGATGGGGAATGAATGAGGGTGTAAGGAAGGAAGAATGGAATGAGGGTGTAAGGAAGCAAGAAACAAGAGGGGAAAGAAGGCATGGCTGGAGGTGCTGAGGGAGAGAAAAAAGGAAGAGAAAAAGATGGGACGAAGGAAAGAAAGGAGGTCAGGGGAATGGATACGAGTATGAAAGGTACTGGGTCCAGGAGGTACAGAGAGAATAATGACAGTGCAATATTGCAAAGAAATTGAAAAAAAAAAAGATTCAAATACATTTGTGTCCTTAACATACCATGTATGTTTGTAAAGCACATATTCACCAAAGGAAGCCTTGAAATGAATTTAAAATGTTGTGATCCAGCTCAACGGCACACATTTTATCGACCTCAGGAAGATGAAAGACTGAGTTGCCACACCAAGATTTAAAGTTAAGACCCTGAGAACAAACACTGATTCCTGGAGTGGATATAAAAAAATCTGCAAGAAGGAAAAACATAAAAGGGGGAGTGAGGAAGGAGGAGAGGTCTGAAGGCAAAGATAGATACGGTAGACAAAAATGTGAAGAGAAGTGAGGAAAGCAGAGATGGGGAGTGCGAGATTGGAGTGGAACAGGATGAGAATGAAAAAGGAAAGAGGAGAAAGGGAAGAAGAGCAGACTTTGGGGAGTGCGTGAAAAGAGAGTGGAAGGGAAAGATGAGAAGGTGAAAAATGAAAAGCAGTTAATGATGGGAGGTGGCGATTAAGAAGAGACGTGGACGTAGGGCAGAAAGTGAAAGAAGAATGGAGAGAAGGGAAGGAGTAAGGTGTGAAGAGTAGGAAGAAAAGCAAATACTGAGGAAAAGCAGGAAGAGAGTACACCTCTGCTTTATTAAATATACAGTAATTAATTATGTAAAGTTGAGGGGTGACAGGGCTATATCATTCTTGGCCTGTCTCATCAATGCATAGCTGTGCTGTCCAAGACACACAATAGCGATTAAGGACACCATATCACTGAGTGCAAAGCTTGGGGGCACACCATTTGTGCATGCACTGTGAAAGCACGTGCCATTGTTAGTTTTAAGGACTCATTCTTTCAGAGTGTATGTGAACATGGCGGTCCCCCCACCTCCTCAAGCTTGGTGTACGCGCCGCCAAAAGAGATTGTTGCATCAGGCGCCAGGAGCGCTAAAGCGGGCGCTGCCAACACGTTCACTTAGAAACTCATTAATTCATCCACTCACATTGACTTGAGTATTGAAAAATACATCACAAATTAACTCCATGTGAAGATAGAAACAATGTCATATTTTTAAATTACGGCTTCCTTTTACAATTTGTCCACTTCAGGCTTGTTTGCACAGGTCTTCCTGTAGTGTATCCTAAACATTCTACATTTTAACAAGTGTGCACCGAATCATTTGCACAACATGAATGACTCTTTAGTCCTCAAGAGGCAACAGTGGTGGAAGAATGAAAAAGTCATATATGACTCTTTCAATTTAGCTCCTAAATGATAAATCTTTTTTCAAAACAGTTAACCCTTTCCATCTCATAATAAGCCAATTACATACAGTGTAGTGGGTCAAGGGTGGCATTTTACCATAAGTGGATTTTATTAAGGAGACTGACAATGGTTTCCGGACAATGGTTTCTGCAGCATACTATTGCTCATTTTGCTTTTGGACACTTTAATCAACCGGCATGTATGTTTGGATCAATCAGTTTCAGCTGTTGTGTTCATTCATCTAGTAATTGAATTTAGTGGAAATGAAAGGACACACTTGCAGAGACAATGCAGCAAGTATGTGAAATTCAAACACACAAATACTTTCCTGCTATTAACTAACCTGCTTCAGCCCACTGCCAACCACATTTTAAATCACAAAGTGAATACACTTGTGATTCTGGATGAGAGTATCCTTTTTAAAAGCGTTCTTTGTTTAGGGTTCTCGTTAGCCAGTCTTTTTAATTTGATAAAGTCAAAAGCAACTTGTAGATAAGAAACGGCCTTCTTTTCAGGTATCTGCTATTTCTTTCAGCTATTTCTTCTAACAAATGTGGACTTCTTATATCCCACAGCTGAGCTAGTGCAAACTATCTGTCGCAATGAAAACACTACAAAAATGCACAGAGTCCTCATTTTCAAGGCAAACACGCAAATGACAAAATCAGCAATGGCCCTCCCAGCGCCGAAAATGATTGGCCCCAGTTACCTGATCTTTGAGGGATGCTGGGCTAGTCACATTATGTTGCGTCACCTTGTGCTGACTGGGTTCAGAATGTCCTGCTATGCCTGCTGCCCGGCTGCTCCTCGTAATGCTGCCAGGTCCTGTGCCACGCAATTAGAGTGCTGGCAGTTACTAAGTGCAGAGCAGCACGTGCACACTGTAGTTAGTTTTGGGCCATGAGTACTAAGTTCGAAAGCAGAATTACAGACAGCTCTCCAGGTCAGTGCTGATAAAAATGCATGCTATGAGTATGTACTCTTTTTTAATTTCAGAAAGGCAGGGCAGCAAAATAAATCTACAGAGGATTTCATAGCATCAGGCTGTCAAACCCAAACTATGTGACTCAAGCGCAGCTTCTGGCAACCATCGGTCGGATTTCACATGGCAATAAATCTGAAGCGCAGGCCCTCAGCATGAAAGACATGAGATTAATAATGTGCCTTAATGCCGGATATGTATTTATTTTTTGTGCGGCTCTTGTTGCTTTTATTGTATTGTATTGTAATTGCATTTATATAGCGCTTACTACCCCTGACGAGGCGTCGAAGCGCTTTTTCGGCGAGTAGCACTGTACTCCGGAACCCATAAAGGATAAGTGTTGAGTTAGTATAGTAAAATATGAAAGTACTTTGAGTGGTGGATAGGTTAGTCAGTTATTTGGATTCAGAAGGATAGCAGAGGGATAGAAGAGGGAAACAGGTTAGCATTTACATAGCGCTTGTTACCCCTGATGGGGTGTTAAAGCACTTTTTCCGGCGAGTAGCACGCTACTCCGGAACCCATAAGGATTAGTGATGAATTAGCATAGTGAAATATGAAAGTAATTTGAGTGGTGGATATTAATAAGTTATTTGGATTGAGAAGGATAGCGGAGGGTTAGAAGAGGGAAAAGGTTTGCATTTATATAGCGCTGGTTACCCCTGATGGGGTGTTCAAGCGTTTTTGTTTGGGCGAGAAGCTACCCCGGAGTTCTCATCTCGAAAAGGTACGTACATCACCACTCTTCCCTGGGGTGCCACGAAGAGTGTAGTCAAATTGAATCCTAAGCCGCATATCACATTAAAGATTTGGGCAAGCCTTAACTCTCATGGCCAGTGTACAAAAGAGCTATGGTCCTCCAATACACCTGCAACCATTTCCTTTGTCTTGCTAGATTCAACTTTAGACAACTGCAGTTCATTCAATCAAGAATGGGCAACATGCATGGCAACGAAATTGATAGACAAGAACTATTTCTCAATTTAACCAGAAGAAAACATATTGGTAGCCACCACACATGTAGAAAATGTGTCACAGCACAGGAGAGACCTTTCCTGTAATGTGCACTTGAAAGTGGAGGCAGCACAGCAAACTGAAATGTAAGGAAAAAGAAATGGCCCACGATAAACAATACTTGCATAGGCCTACCTCTAACATGGCGCAGGAGTAAGGCATGGGCAGTCTTAAATGGGGCCGATAGACCAGAAAGAACTAAAGCGGACATGGGCAACATTCAGAAGTGTCAGAACTGTCACTAGGCCAGATTCAGCTACTCAATGTGAATGAAGCCCAGAAAAGCATTCGCCTCAAAATCCCTTAAATTTTAAACTTATTGGAAATGTACTTTGCTGTCCAAACTGTTCAGAATGTCAGCCCAGGGTTCGGAACAGGGCTTCTGTAGTAATAAACCTACTTAGAAGCAACGTTATTGAAACAAGATAAAAGATGTTACGATTAGCTGCAGGAAGCTAGAATAGCCATCCATTTTGAAAGCAGAATGGCTTTGCATGCACTCGTTTTTGCTCTTTCTCCTGTCTTTGGATAGGACTGAATTACATTTGCTTAGTTGGTAAAGCAGAATGTTAACAATAATGTATACAAAAACACACAGGAAAGGGCTTCCTGGCACACCCTCTTCTGCCACAGTGCACTCAGACTGGAGATGGAGGAAAATCTTAGGTCTCACTTAAGACAGCTGTGCACAACAACGCACCAGGATCCTCAACAAAACTGGGAAGAATAGCTTTTTAGGACGTGCAGCATTCATTCTAGGCGATATTACAATGTTCCACACTGAAGCTTCCGCGTGAACCTATCAGAATTCAGATAAATATGTTATCTGCTTCAAAGAGCTCTTTCTGCGAGTAGTTGTCTCATGTTACTGAGCAGGGCGCGATTCAGGATGGTCGACAAATCTTGCACCCAAGTTTCATCGCAAGAAGCGCCAACAATGATTTTGGTCAAGTCATTTTGGAAGGCACTTCTCTAACGCCGATTTGTCACTTTTCTGTTCTTTGCTGTATTTGGGTGTCAAACTGGTGCGGAGGTGAAACCTTTTCCCAGACAGTGTCAACGTGCAAAAATGACAAAATACTGAGGTAATACTCTCCCTTCCCCAGCCCTCACGGGTGAGTAGCCACGCTTTACAACCATGGTTGACTGTTACAAATGCCAAACACACTGAGGCAAACCGTGAGTTGCACCAAGTATGCGTCCATGTGCACGAAGGTATTCATAAGCTGACACTTTAAAAACTTTCTCTTACAAGAAGCGACTCAAAGCACGTGTAAACGAAGCAAACGAAAACTATTCTAAAACATTATACTGCTAAACTACGTGAGAAGGCCCAAACGAATAGATTACACTAAGCAGGAAATAAGTGGCCCAACTAAATCACGATGAGGGTGTCAGGGAAAAATATCGGGAATGCGTGTAACATAAGGCACTTCACGCCCGGTTTCACAAAATAACAATTTATTCACGGGATTCTGAGAAGCCCGATAGCGACTGCACCACATTACCTCTCTACTTATGAAGCAAGTAAATCCAATCTATGAAACTCATACCTGCTGCTTTGATCGTGGGTGCTCGTTTAAATTCACTTCTGCTGGAAGTTTTACATTAAAACATTTGACCTGCAGTACTGCACAATTCCAGCCTGCCTTGCCCCAGTTCAGCCAAAAGCCCGCCCTCGGCAGTTCCCCAACGGAAATGAAAACATGTTCTTTGTGGAAGGCAGGCACGATCTGCTGACGTGACATCACTAACGTGATGAACGTCATGATGTCGATCTTTTAACATGCCTGGACCGGGTGGGCCTCCGTAAGAGGACATACCAGGCAGCAACAGAGGAAGAGCAGGAATTAATTTTTAATAATTACCGGGCACTCCGCTGGAGGAGAAAGATTGCATAGACCCGGCCCGGTGATTTAAGTGCCGGTGCTGAGCACCGGAAAGCATCGGCACAAATTAAGCACTGGATCCAGTTAGGCTCTGGATGGGGCAAACACTGGTTGGCCAAGTCACATAGGCCAGATTCACAAAGGTCCTCCGCAACTCGTGGTGGGACAGGGGGCCCCCACTCATGGTGGGACCTCCGCAATGAGAAACTGCAATACGGAGGTCCCGCCAAGAGTGTGGGGCCCTGCTACGAGTGCAGAGGTCCTTTGTGAATCGGGTTCTATGTATTTTCTTTGATTTTTTTTCTCTCTTGGCCTTTAAATTATTTGTTTTATGATGCTTCCTTTGCTATTATTATGCTATATTACCAACTGTATATCCCTAATTCTGTCAATTTAAGGATACAATGGAGAATTGCTTGTCTGATAATTTGGAGACTTTTTAAAATGCTTTTCAAAGACTTGTGAATATCCTTTCAGATACTAAGGATCACCTGGAGGATTGATCCCCTACTTGTAACAAATATTTGACTGTATGTGTCTGTGCTACTAGGACTGATTCATCATCCCCATCTTTGGTTAATGGCACTTTGAAAGCTCAGGTTTTATTTGTCCAAGGGTTAGAGACTAAGGGTGTGCTGTGAGGAATGGACATTTGAAAAATGGAAGTCCATTTGGCATCAACCACTGACTCTGGATGGCAATTGCCATCCAGCATTGGTACCATATTCTGTGCAAAGCATTCCTCCACAGACAATCCCCTATGTGGTGATTATAATAGGGGCATATTTTTGGGGGAAGAAGGCTTATGAAGATATTACATTCCACTAAACGAGGTCAAGATGCAACCTCGAGTACATAGATTAAGCAATTCTGATTTACTTATGTGTCAAGATTTGCGAGTGTTTGCTGTTTACTTCTGACAACAATCCACCTCACTCCTCGGAGTGTGTCCCCGACCATATCAATGAGCATAAACCGGACATGGTCAAACACCAGCAGGGTAGAGGAATGAAAGAGAAAGAGGGGGAGAGAGAGAGAGAGAGAGAGAGAGAGAGAGAGAGAGAGAGAGAGAGAGAGAGAGAGAGAGAGAGAGAGAGAGAGAGATATAATTGTGTGGTGGTATTTGTCTGGTAACAGTGCAGGTATTCATGGAGACACTCAGGAGGTAGAGCAATCCCCTAATGGACAAACCTGCGTGCAGAGTTTTAGTATTAATCAAAAATACATGATGTTACCAACAAACATATAGTAAGCATTTACACTCACTGGCTTTCAATAGGTGAGTCACAGTGAACCTTAGCCCAGAGGGAGTGAAGCCAGTAAGCCCAAACTCAAGCACAGATTTGGGATATGTCTGAGTGGGGTGGGGGAGAGGAAGCTAGACAAGAAGGCCAAAACAGAGCCCAGAGACCAAGGTCAGTCTAACTGAAAAAAAGGGTCATAGAGTCTATAGAGTTATACAGAGTGGTAAACACCAGAACCAAAGATGAAGCCAAGGAGCAAGATCAGGGTAAACAAGCAAGGACATCAGGGTACCGAGGAATCAAGAAACCATAAAGGCAGAAAACCATAAAGGCTAGGGATGGATACAGTGGATGAACTAGTGGCTGCACAGAGCCAATACACCGTGAATTTTCCAGGCAGCTTTCCAGGCAGCTTCCTTGAGCCTTTATGAAGTTTAAATCAAGCGTCTGCCTGTCATGACTTTGAAGTCATAACCTTGTCCTAAGCCCAATACCTATTCAATGCACCACAGCTGCCATAGATCGCTACGCAACAGCTTGAAAGGAAAACATCTCACTGCTGTTCTCATAATCCTCAAAGAATCACGGATCCCAGCTGATTCCTGACACATATGGCTCACTGCATTTCCTTGGTGGGCTCCTGTGGGAAAAGTGATCCTGTTGACTGCATTGTTCTAATATTCTGCTCCCCATGTGTTATGAAGATAGCTTTGCAGATTAGATCTACCCCTTTCATCTTTATAGCACTGCCATTTTATCTCTAGCTTTATTTTTTAGACATATAGGGCCTCATTTAGATCTTGGCTGGACTGTAACGGAGTGAGCTTTTTTGACAGTCTTCCCACCTGCCTACCTGGCGGTCTGCTCGCCCGATTATGATGATGGATTTCAATGGGAGGGAAGACTGCTGTGCTCCGGCCGACTCTGCCAGGACTTCCCACCCTGAGAGCGGGATGGGTTGCAGTTGGCGGCAACAGGAGTCCAGCCAGGATTCCCACCATCAGTATTTGGATGTGGGCTGTTTCTAAGGGAATTCCAACGGGAATCCCACCCACTTTGAGACAGTGGAATGGGACAAAAAAGTGTGAAAACTCACCTTTTTACAGGGTACAGGATGCAGTTTTGTCCTCTTCTCCTTTGTCCAGGTCCCCCCGTCCAGCTGCACCATGACCGTGGTGAACCGGCACCCCGTTCTAACGGGATCGAAGGTAGGTATTTGTGGTGTAGGTGTCTGTGGTGTATGCCGGTATACATTGCATGGTGTGTGTATGCTGGTGGGGAGTGAAGCAGTATGTACACATAATGCACACTACACATATCCTACAAACACATATGTACACAGACACAACATATATATGTTTTACATTAGAAATAAAATGTTACTTACCTGTCTCCTCACCGCCACGGTCACCCCGTCAGTACTCTGCTGCCAAGACACCGCCAACCCATTGGGAACATCCAAATTGGCTCGGCGGTACCCCGACATCAAGATGGCGATGGCGGGACCTTTGCCAACATAGGAGACCAAGGGGGCGGAGGTCTTGCCTGTATATCGTACACATCTAAATATGGCAGGTGGAAGAACGTGGAGTACTCTGTCCCGCCATCATGGCGGGCTGGCGGTTGAACCACCAAGATCTAAATCAGGCCCATAGTCTCAAAGTGCTCTATTAAAGTATTAATGTGGTGGATAAAAAGAGGACAGTTGGCACCAGATGGCACCAGATCCTCAGGAAAGGGGATGTTTTTGACTTTAGTAGGGCTGTATCCATTCATATTTCCAAAAATCTATTATGGCTCTTCTAACTCTTGCCATTCTATCCCAACATAAATCAGGAGCCCAGACTCAATGAAAAGGTCATATAAGGCATTCTAAATCAGAACAGGTTTGAGACGCTTTCTAATCTAGATATGATTCACTTTGAATAAGGGTCTCCAAGGTCGATGTTCCTTTAATACTGGTGATTGTATGTCAGGTTGATGGAGATCTCACATTGGGTGAGCCAGAGATTGATTTATTCAGATTGAACTTACTCTCATTGAATATAGCTGGTATGGAGTTGAGGTAACAAGACCCAGGGTGATTAACATAAGTCAATTGTTTTCTTCTTATAGAACTTCAGGAAAACTGGAGCGGGAGGTTGTTTTTTTTTCATCGAGATGGCTTCCAGTTCCATGGTGTTCCTGCGGTACATTATTTGCAGGGCTGCCAGTGTTACTTACTTATCCCTTGAATCCACCAATTGTCTTGCCCTATTGCTGGGCTTTCAAAATGGTTCTCAAGTTTTTTTTAAATAAATTAACATGGGAAATATTTTGGCACAGATCTCTCTTTGCATCTTATCTAATTATTAAACGATCATGGAGATTGAAGTAAATCTGACAAATAAGACATTCTTTTTTTCATTATAATGGGTGATTTTAATACTGGTCTGGACTGGAGGCACAGACTTCATCTTGTGCTGTCTTGCTTGTGAGCTGTAGATATATTTTGGGACCCCACAGACCCTGAGAGAAGACAGTAGAATTGACTATCAATGGAGGTTTTTTGCGTGATTTTAATAGTGAACACAATTCGATAAGCTGTTGGCAACCTACTCACCCTTCTTTTGTTGGTAATAGCAATCCTTAAGTCATCAATCTTCAGTCATCAGCAATCATATTTTAGTATTCTTTAATTTGTATAATTTTGTTTATTCTTTTGAAATAGAGGGATGACCCAAAAATCCAGAATTTCTATTGCTGACCATGAATCATTCTTTTAGTGTAATACCGGACACCTCTTTCACTGCCCTTTGGCAGCCGATTGTTACTAATGGCATGACACTTTAATGATATTGGGTTCATCCGTCAGTCCTGAGCAGACAGGCCATCATTGAAGCCAGCCAGAATATTGTAGCTTGCCAAGTGGTGAATGATAAGGAGGTGCTGTGAAGCGTTGAGGTCATTAATCACTCATTTTCAGATGTAAATCAAGCTCCACCCACAATCAAAACCTGCTTCCTATTAATTGAAATGGGTCAATAAGGCATGTGAGAAGGACAAACAAAACTGAGTGTGGTAGCTAAAACTTTACCTTACAATCAAGTTTGGTGAACAAATGAAGAGAAAACTGTAAAGAAACCGTAGGGAAGGAGAGACGGCCTATATAAGATCTGCCTAGTGCAAATTACAGGAGGATTTTAATGATTGGAATTGGAAAGCATTTGCAAAAATTATCACAGAGCACAATGATAATATTAGCATAGATCAGCCATTGGAGGTTGGGAAACCTGCCAGTCAGTGGCTTTCTCGTTATAGCAATCTATGAAGTGTAGAAGAAAAAAGGACATGTGGGAATCCTCAAACATATACATTTCTTCTAACTTCTTCATTACTTTAGATGAGGTTGGGAAAGCCATCAAAGCCAATTCCAGACATGGGATGCCCATGGACTCCCATAAGGCCAGTGAAGGTATCTGGGCCCCCTGTCCTTGCTTGAGTTTTAAATATCATCTGTGGCACCTGTACCTTTCCAATGTCATCAGGTTCTTCCATTATAATGCCCATTTTTAATAAGAGTGATAGACAAGAACCTATATGTTATACTCTAATGTACCTCCTCAACTCTAGTGTAAAACATTTACGGAGGCTCTTACTGCAACATTTACAGGACTCAGCATCAGATTTAGGCATTCTCTCTGACATCCAATATAGTTTTCGTTAGGGAATTGGTACAATGGAGCAGTGGTTGAATCTTGTTTATAGTTTCAGTGTGCCATATAGAGCATCTTTATTTTGCATTTAATCTGTCGACAGATCTAAGCAATGGATGTCCTTGATCTCATTAGGACTGGACAATGATGTAGTAGCTCTTCTATCAGCCTTGCATGGTAAACTCAATTCCTCAGTTAGACACAGTCAGGGACAGCAGCACATTACATCCTTCAAGTAGGGCAGGGGTATCAAGCAAGGGTGAATTTTAGCACCCTGTTTTTTTAACTTTTTGTATTAATATTAACCAGCTGGAGTTTGAACTGCTGAATGAAAGTGCTTACACTCCTAAGGTTGTGGAACCATATGCAAATCATGCAGGTTACTGTAACTCCAAATGGTTTACAATATTTGGTGTCCAGGTATGTGTCTTGTATGGGGTCTCTTGGACTGATCACTAACCTAAAATTTGGGGGGGTTCTCTTTTACTCTAAATTAAAATGGTCTCACCTCATGATATGTCTGGTTAGTAAGATTGTTAGAGTAAACAGGGGGAATATACTATTTTGTCACTAAGCATGGTGTTATGCGCATACCTTTTGCCATAAACCTTTATGGAGCCGAGACTGTATCTGTTGCAACATATAAAGCTGGCATTTGGGAACATAGCAATTCCCAAAAATGCCAGACCCAAGAAAATGACCTTTTGAGTAAGTCAGTGGGCCCACCAGTAGGAATCTCTAGATATGCTAGTCATGCTGAAACTGGCTTGCAGTATATTTGTGACAAGATCAAACGTGCTCCTGTCTCTTTATGGCTGTCGGTCTGGTTTAATTTGTATGCCCCTCTAATGAGGGAAATTGTATGGAGGAAAATGAAGAATCCTAAAGCCTATTACATTCCATGGTTAAGTCATGTAAGAAATATTGTAACGCAATTAGGTTTTGAATACATTGTGGATGGAGGTTAAGGGCTGATGCAATATCAGATATATAAAATGTTGAGTTCCTTAAACCTCATATGGTCACGTAGAGATTTACTCTTTTTCACTCAACATCTGCATAACTTGAAGATGTGTATATGATCAAGGTAAGTAGATTTGTAGTTAATAGTATACTTACCTTAACAATATAGTGGTAGTCTATAATCTGTAATTATATTATATTATGCCACCATACTCTACTGGGAAAAAGAACAAGAGAGTTCAAGGAAATATGCTGCTATAGAATTTGTTGTCAGAGGTGCAGGAGACACGACCAACATTGCCTCTTCTGCCACAGGTGAACAATTCTGAGGACAGTTTTAGAGGAAAAAGCTCCACAATTGTCTTCGCATGGCTAACATCTCTGCTGCCCATCATTACTATTGTGGTGAAAGATGCATCAGAGAAACATTTGTTTGGACAAAGTGTTGTCAGGAGAAAAAAAGAAAAAGTCTTGAGCTAATTGAAGATAATACAGCACGTTAGAGGAAGGTGACCCACAGAAGATCTCTGAAGATACCTTAAAAAATATTGAGTCTTTAACATTGGCAAATGTAGATAACAATGATAGAGGAGGCTTTGTAGAACAAAGACAACAGCCTGATTTAGAGTTTAGTGGAAAGGGTACTTCATCTCAAATTCAACAGAGTACCCTTTCTGTCAAATCGATGTTCAGCCCGGCCAAATTTCGGTAGGAGGACCATCATCTTTCTGTTGACAGAGTCCCTGTTGTTCTCTTTCAGCAAGATATACCATTTTGCGACAAGTAATCCTCACTACGTTTATTGTGAGTCTGAGATTAGTACATTTGAATATAACTGCTCAATTTATTTAATTTTCATATGGGCTTTCTAGTTCAGCAATGAAGAGGTAACAATAGGTAAGTTTCCCAACCCCTCCTTTTCATTGCAATACATCCACCCCAGTCTTACAACTTGTTACCAACATGTTTCATAGAAATTCAATCGTGGCACCCCGCTTTTTCCTGAGCATATTTGTCAGAAGTGTTGCTTTCAGTTGAAATAATGAGACTCTTCACATAAAAGTTCCATTAGAGGTCAATGTAACCTCTATGACAAAGAGAAAGATAAAATCTGGAGACCATATTTTCTGATTGTATGGAACCATAATATGTATATATGTATATAGCCTCGATAAGCATTTGGGTTTAAACTCTTGTCAGAAATGGACTGTAGAAAAAGATATGTATAGTAATATAGAGTCATGGTTACATGATAATTAGCCTTAAAGAACATCAAGACTCTAGTCAAAATTTAGATTATTAGATCTAAAATGCATTGGATTTACTCAAAAGATTACGGGCCTGCTTCACAAGGATAACTTACACTTTTGAGCAATATACACTGTTGCGTACTTTTTGGCTATTCACAGTACTCAAGTGTAAATGTACTCCAAAAGTGTAACTCAAGTGTCTCTACCAAATTGAAGGGGCAGAGCATACACTTTTTCCCTTTTGTTTCACACCACACACTAATAGTTTCAAATAACTGAGAAATGTTATTGTTGGAACTAAATAGGACAAGACAATAACAAGCATTACTAAGTCTTTGGACTACTCTCTGAAAGATTGTGAAAAAGGAATATGAATACCAAACAGCCCAAAACTGAACTACCTGTACTATCTGGAGACTGTTTTAATTACAAATGTAGCAATAGAAAGAAATACAGCACAGCTTTTTTTTTTTTTTTACTTCTACCAATTGCTATATGAAAAAGACCCAATATTGTTTTTCATGTCAAATATTAGTCTCTATTATATGTTTTGTAGAACAGGTTAAACTTCCGGAACAAGGTACTATCAAAAAGTAAGTAGTGGATGCTATTACATATTGATTTAAGGGGAAAAATCAATGTGAAAATGGCTTGGTTTCTAAATTTTAGAACCCTACCTTGGAGTACTGAAGCCTAAATTGAGTAGACCTTATAAATTAGGTTACAAAAGACCGCTTGCCGATTGTCGAGTCACTGAGTTGCTGAGACAGAGGCGTGGTTTAGAGACACCGGAGACGCGTGCAGCAAGCCGCATTGCTTGCAGCTATAGCCGTGGCCCTCACCGCAGCGGCCCCCCACCAGAGTGGGCCTCACCTCAGAGCCCCTAGCAGCCCCACCGAATCTACAACTGAAGCTTAACGAAAGCTCAGCTGAGTCCACTTGGTAGGAGTGGTGGGAGTGCTCTCAGACAAACTTTGCTGAACCTGCGAACCTACGAGTCCTGTGAGTCCCATGAGCCGTCGCGCCTCTGGTGGCAGGAGTGACGCGATAGCAGTGTGGGGAGGGTGCCGTAAGGATGTGGTGTTGGACAGCAGTGGGAGGGCAGATATTGCAGCTGCGGCAGTCTGATTATGGCAGGGAGGCTGAGGCTGCAGTTGGAGCTTTCTGCGGGGAGCTAAGCCTCAAACAAACTTTGCACAATGTTTTGGCAGACATAGTGAGCTGCAGGGTGATAAGACCCAAAATAACTTTGCACAATCTTTTTTCAATAACGTTTGTCTGTTTTTAGCACTGTTTTCAGTCGCCCTACTATGGGCAGCTGGGGTCAGTGCAGTTTTTGATGCTATAACTGCAGTAATATTAAAGTTGCAACCTTTAAGTTCTGCAGATCAGTAAAAGAAAGCTCACGGCAGCTGTTAAGGCCTAAATCACTGAATCATCGATTATTTTTTTCTTCCTGCCATAGACACTGGTCCATATGGTCATCCGGGCCACGAAGGAAGGAAGGGCAGTCTCTTAACGGAGGAAGAATATAGTGAGGGTGCAGTTGAGTTAGATCCCTACTGCCCAACAGTGTTCGGGGGTTGCAGAAGCGGTCCAGCTAGATCTGGGTGTGGCTTGCAGCCTAGGGGAATTAGAGTCTCTTTTGTTCTTCTGGATAACCTGTCTTCAAACCGGTCTTTTGCTTTTTTACCACACTACTATATTTAAAAGTCTGCAAGTTGGAGGACTGGGGAGAGGTTTTCTCCCAGTCGCTGGGCGAGTCCTGGTGCTGAAGAATAGAGTTAAGCGATACCAAAGGGGATGATGGACGGAGCATTAGAGCAAATCAAACACTCACCCCCAGTCAACTGATCTGGGTTTAATCCATCATCATTCTTTAGCTCACTCCACCACCCCAGTTCAGACATGGCCATATGCAAATCAGTCTGACCCTGTGCCTCATGGGAACAGTCCAGCCCGAACTGCCAAGCCATGTCTTCCCTGGGCCGGAAACAAGCATCCTGGGACCGGTTTCGGGTTCATAACCCTCATCAGCCAGGCTATCTTGAATCCAGTGGCAAAGTGAGCAAGGGACCCACGTCTGGGCATACCCTGCCAACTTAGGGCGAAAAAGCGATACCAAAGGGGATGATGGACGGAGCGTTAGAGCAAATCAAACACTCACCCCCAGTCAACTGATCTGGGTTTAATCCATCATCATTCTTTAGCTCACTCCACCACTCCCAGTTCAGACATGGCCATATGCAAATCAGTCTGACCCTGTGCCTCATGGGAACAGTCCAGCCCGAACTGCCAAGCCATGTCTTCCCTGGACCGGAAACAAGCATCCTGGGACCGGTTTCGGGTTCATAACCCTCATCAGCCAGGCTATCTTGAATCCAGTGGCAAAGTGAGCCTTAAAGAACATCAAGACTCTAGTCAAAATTTAGATTATTAGATCTAAAATGCATTGGATTTACTCAAAAGATTACGGGCCTGCTTCACAAGGATAACTTACACTTTTGAGCAATATACACTGTTGCGTACGTTTTGGCTATTCACAGTACTCAAGTGTAAATGTACTCCAAAAGTGTAACTCAAGTGTCTCTACCAAATTGAAGGGGCAGATCATACACTTTTTCCCTTTTGTTTCACACCACACACTAATAGTTTCAAATAACTGAGAAATGTTATTGTGGGAACTAAATAGGACAAGACAATAACAAGCATTACTAAGTCTTTGGACTACTCTCTGAAAGATTGTGAAAAAGGAATATGAATACCAAACAGCCCAAAACTGAACTACCTGTACTATCTGGAGACTGTTTTAATTACAAATGTAGCCATAGAAAGAAATACAGCACAGCTTTTTTTTTTTTACTTCTACCAATTGCTATATGAAAAAGACACAATATTGTTTTTCATGTCAAATATTAGTCTCTATTATATGTTTTGTAGAACAGGTTAAACTTCCGGAAAAAGGTACTATCAAAAAGTAAGTAGTGGATGCTATTACATATTGATTTAAGGGGAAAAATCAATGTGAAAATGTCTTGGTTTCTAAATTTTAGAACCCTACCTTGGAGTACTGAAGCCTAAATTGAGTAGACCTTATTAATGTGGTTACAAAAGACCGCTTGTCGATTGTCGAGTCACTGAGTTGCTGAGACAGAGGCGTGGTCAGAGACACGGGGGACGCGTGCAGCAAGCCGCGTTGCTTGCAGCTGTAGCCGTGGCCCCCACCGCAGTGGCCCCCCACCAGAGTGGGCCTCACCTCAGAGCCCCTAGCAGCCCCACCGAAGCTACATCTGAAGCTTACCGAAAGCTCAGCTGAGTCCACTTGGAAGGAGTGGTGGGAGTGCTCTCAGACAAACTTTGCTGAACCTGCGAACCTACGAGTCCTGTGAGTCCCATAAGCCGTCGCGCCTCTGGTGGCAGGAGTGACGCGATAGCAGTGTGGGGAGGGTGCCGTAAGGATGTGGTGTTGGACAGCAGTGGGAGGGCAGATATTGCAGCTGCGGCAGTCTGATTATGGCAGGGAGGCTGAGGCTGCAGTTGGAGCTTTCTGCGGGGAGCTAAGCCTCAAACAAACTTTGCACAATGTTTTGGCAGACATAGTGAGCTGCAGGGTGATAAGACCCAAAATAACTTTGCACAATCTTTTTTCAATAACTTTTGTCTGTTTTTAGCACTGTTTTCAGTCGCCCTACTATGGGCAGCTGGGGTCAGTGCAGTTTTTGATGCTATAACTGCAGTAATATTAAAGTTGCAACCTTTTAAGTTCTGCAGATCAGTAAAAGAAAGCTCACGGCAGCTGTTAAGGCCTAAATCACTGAATCATCGATTATTTTTTTCTTCCTGCCATAGACACTGGTCCATATGGTCATCCGGGCCACGAAGGAAGGAAGGGCAGTCTCTTAACGGAGGAAGAATATAGTGAGGGTGCAGTTGAGTTAGATCCCTACTGCCCAACAGTGTTCGGGGGTTGCAGAAGCGGTCCAGCTAGATCTGGGTGTGGCTTGCAGCCTAGGGGAATTAGAGTCTCTTTGTTCTTCTGGATAACCTGTCTTCAAACCGGTCTTTTGCTTTTTTACCACACTACTATATTTAAAAGTCTGCAAGTTGGAGGACTGGGGAGAGGTTTTCTCCCAGTCGCTGGGCGAGGCCTGGTGCTGAAGAATAGAGGTAACCTGGTGCTGCAATAGTCTGCAAATTTGCTTTGTAAAACCTAGAGGGTGTGGAAGCCCCTACAAGTGTGCTCGTGCCCCTTCCCTGTAGTCATTGTGTAACCAGCAACTGAAGAAGGAGAGGCTGCGCTGCCCCTGGTACTCTTAGCAAGGGGCAAACCAGTGGCTCCTGCAATAAGTTAGAGCCTATCCCTGTTGAAGCGGCCGGGCTCTGATTGGGTGCAGCTTCAAAAATTACCTGAAGAAACTCCTACCTCCAGTAGAGTGTCGGTGCAATCGAGGATGGATGTTAAGCTGCAAGCAGACAAGGATCAGCAGACTGTGCCAATAGAGGCAGTGTGTGTGCTGCAGAACTCTGCTCAGCCAGTTCAAGAGTCCCACTGTAGGGGGGAAATTCATCCTTGAGGGAACGCTCTTTAAAGTGTACTGCTATAGCACCCCCACAGGCTTTACAGGCTCTATTGTATTGGACTATACCTTGACGGACATTTCACCTTTCAATTCAAATGAGGAGGCTGTAAACACAGGTGTGTAATAATTGTTTGATACGCCCAAGCAGGCGAAAAAATGTTTGGAAATGTTTTCTAGCACTCCAAATTTCACAGCTTCTGTTTTATCAAATATTTCAGTGACCTTGGTTTATTATTGAACCTGCCCATTAATATTCCATCGGATTATGTGTGTTTTTCTAAGTCATAGTGTAGTGTAGTTCCTATAGTACCCCTGCAGGACCTGCGCTTGTGGATAACATACACTGTGGGCCTGGTGGCAGACTGATTCTGAGCACCCCCACCGCGTATGTTTGCCTGTTTGCATTAGCTAGCTCACAGTGCCACTAGAATCTCCTTTTTATCAGAGAGATTAGTTTTTGGCAACCTCAGAACATGCCAACCCTGATTCCTTAGACTCGCGGATACAATGTACTACTTTTCGCTCAGTCACTCGTGCTTGCTCATTTGGTCTCAGAGAGTTACAAAGAAGAAACAGTCGAGCGTGTTTACAATAAGAATTTATTGCACAGTTGTTCTTCTAGTATAAAATATATGTGCTGCAACAACTGTTAAACAGTAGCAGAGATATATGATCAGCAGTACAGTGAATAGAAAAGGATAGTACAGTTCTACCATTTTGCAATAGTCATGAACATATACATGAATATAAAATGCATTTATAAAATAAAGCGCATACTCCTACGATGCCTGTCTAGATGTACCTAAGTGTACCTAGCATGTGAGTAGGTGCGAAAGAAGCCAAGAATCCCGCTAGGATTTAGTCAAACCCCATTACCTGAATAATGAGAGTGTGGGACCTCGTCCTGGCCTCGAGTTGGACACCCCGCAAAGGATGATTAGACCACTGTCAGCAAGAGCGACTGCATGCAGGAGCCTCAGCGTTTCTGGTCAGTGTGTCGGCCAGGAAGTCTCGGTTCCCTCTAACTACCGATAGCAAGAGGTGCTGTATTTATACAGAAAAGTTTAGAGTCCCTTTGTCCCTTGTCCCTTGTGTTAGCCATTGTTGGGTATGAAGATGACGTATGGGATGAACCGGTTACGTAGATGTTTATGCAGGTGGATTCTAGCCCCAGCCTGGTTTCCTAGAACTCTTATGAATATTTCATCATACTGGATGAGCACATCGAAGATGGTATAGGAGGCCATTGTTCGGGAAAAACCCTCCTTCTGTACCCAAACCACAGTCTAGATAAGGTTCAGCCCTCAGCGCCCGTTATTGTGGAGAATAGAGAACTAATGTAGGTGAAAGATTATGCCCATATTAGGGCATCTCAAACTATGCCTATATTAGGGCATCTATATGAAACATAACACCCACTCCTCTTAATAGTCAACAATAATAAACAATGATAGCAAGCTACTAAGTCATAGTAGGTGTTAGCGCATATAATTGTCAGTGTTAGACCTGGCATCCTTGGCGTGGGTCTCCCTTCCATTTTTTCGTAATGCCTCCACTGTTGCCGATATGTTTTTGCTGGACTAGATGCTCATGGGCACTTTGCCGCTGCTAATCAGTGCCAAAGTGCAAGTGCTCCCTATCGTTAATTGATATATGTATTAGTGACTCCATGATTGGATGATTGGTTTACTTGTCAGTCCCTAGTACAGTGCACTCAGTGTGCCCAGGGCTTGTAAATCCAATGCCGCTGGTGGGCTTGCAGCACTGGTTGTGCCACCCACAGAAGCGGCTTGTAAAATGTGTCTCAGGCCTGCCATCGCAGAGCCTGTGTGCAGCCTCGGGCTGCCATGTCGACTTGGTGAGTACACCCACTTACCAGTCCCTAAACCTTCCCTGTACTGCATGTTGGTCACCCCTAAAGTAGGCCCTAGGGCAGGGTGCATTGTAAGTATAAGGTAGGACATGCCCTGGTGTGTGTGGCATGTCCTAATAGTGAATTACAGCCATTTTCGTTCTTCACTATTGCAAGGCTACCTGCTCCCCATAGGCCAGAATGGGCAGACTGACTATTACACCTTATAATCAGAACTGACCCAGGGAACATGGTAGAAAAACGAATTTAGTATGCCTGAACTCAGGATGATAAAATACATCTTTTAGTGAAGTTGGTTTTAACATTCTGTGTTCGAAAATACCACTTTTAGAAAGTGGGTATTTTCTTGCCTAACTATCCAAGCCTGCCTCTGCTAGGTTGTGTATTCCTTGTCTGGAGATTGAGTGACAGGGGCTGGGGGTGGCTACCGGAGACAGGGTGAGTCAGCGCAGGGCTGAATAGAAAGATTTGCATCCAGAGTGGAGGGAGGAGTTGCACCTGGGTCTGAATAGGGCTGTGCCTGCCTTCCACAATGCTGGCTCCACCTCCTGCCGGGCGGCTGAGCACTCTGCCCCACATTCTGAAAGGAAAGAAGGAGTCAGAAAAACAAAGTGCTCCAGAACTGACCAGAACTGGTTTTGGACTAGGCAGAGGCCTCTCTGCCTCCAGAGAACAAAGAGAATCAGGGTATAAGAGGGGCACCCAGACCCCAGGAAAATTAGATCACTTTTGGGAACAAGAAGAAACCTTTACTGAGGAGCGGAACCAAGAAGAAACTGAGGAGAAACTATCCCTAAGCCTGAAGTGCTGCTTGGGGGATTGGCCTGCAGTGGTTTGCCTGACTGCCAAAGAGAGGAGAAAGGAACTTTTGCTTTGCTGTGACTTTCATCAACTTGTGAAGGATCTCCAAGGGCTTGGAAGAGAGCTTGCCCCCTGACCGAAGTCCCAGGACCATTGGACTTCACCCCCTTTGTGAATTGCTGCTGGAAACTCTGTTTCAGTGGCTACAGAGGTAGGGAGCTGTGACCGACTCTCACGACCGACTCGGTGTCCTGCAAGCACCGCATCGAAGCACCGTCTCGCCCTGCAACGCACGGCCCTGGTCTCACCGACTCCGTCAACGAGCCGCTGCCTGCACCGCATCGAGGGACAACGCGTCCTGCAACGCTTCGCTACGCCGAATCGAACTGGTCCGACCGACACGGTCACTGCTGCTGAGTTCGAGTCCTGTGACCGCACCGGAGTTGGGCACCGCTCGCACGCTTTGCGACGCACCGCCCGACTCGCACCGCTGTCCGGACTGATCGACGCCAGCTCCTGAATCCGGCTCCGCCGCCGCACCGCAACCTGCCAGCACCGCATCGAAGCACCGTCTCGCCCTGCAACGCACGGCCCTGGTCTCACCGACTCCGTCTCGACGACGTCAACGAGCCGCTGCCTGCACCGCATCGAGGGACAACGCGTCCTGCAACGCTTCCATTTTTGCATCGCGACCGCGACGAACAGCCATCCGGCTCGCACGCCCGTGCCTGCCGCTTCAAGTAAAAGGTACTGTGACCGAGTCTGTCTACGCTGTGTTGGCCCGTCTCGACGCGGTCAGCTGGATTTGTTAGACTCTGTTTGTTCTCGACATCGCCGTAGCCGGAGGAGGCTACCGACTCGCACAGAACCTTGAATTAAGCCTTTTTGATCAGAACTAAGTATTCTTAACAGTATTGTGGATTATTTTTGTCGTTTATGGTCTTGTGATAAATCTATATAAAGTATACCTATTTTTATAAATATATAACCTGTGTGGTGTCCATTTGTAGTGTTGTCACTTGATTACTGTATGTGTTCACAAATGCTTTACACACTGCCTCTGAACTAAGCCTGTCTGCTCGTGCCAAGCTACCAAGAGGGTGAGCAGGGGTTATTTCGGGAGTGTACCTACTTTCCCTGACTAGACGCAAGGGTCCCTATTTGGACAAGGGTACATACCTCTGCCAACTAGAGACCCCCAAATCTAACATTGGTGGTCAGCGGTGAGGATTCTGGACTTGCATTTGTGACTCATGTACAGTGATTGGTGAACACTACTTAGTGAGTGCAGACCAAAACGCAACCACATACTTTAATAGCATTTTTTCTGGGATTTCCTATTTTTGCAAATGCCAAGTTCAGTCACTATGGAGAAACCAGCATCAGTAGCCTCTGTTGAATGTGATTGGGAAGAAGAGAGGCTAGAATGCTACACCCTTAAGCAGCTCAAGCAATTCTGCAAAAAGTTTAAAGTGTCCATGACCGGGATCTCCAGGAAGGAGGACCTCCAAAAGGCGCTGAGGGCCTGGGTCGAATCAAGGAGTGCCCCTGTGGAGGGGGCTGAGAATGCAGAAGGGCAGCTGGAGGGGCTATTGGGTCTAGGGGCTAGAAGACCACCTTCCCCAGTAGGTAGCAGTGTTTCTGCCAGAGGACTGTCTCCAGAGGAGTTGGAGGACAGGAAAGAGAGTAGGATGCACGAAATGGAGCTGACCAAACTCAAGCTGAATAAGCAGTTAGAATTCGAAATGCAAACAAGGAAATTAGCCCTAGAGGAAAAGAAAATGCAGTTTGAACATGAGAAAGTTTTGAGGGAGTTGGAATTGAAGGCCAAGAGCTTAGAGATTACTCCCTCTGGTGGCAGTGTACCGCCTGTGCCTGTTGAAGCTAGGGTGTATATTCCCAAAGATGTGGTGAAGGAGTTTTTTAAAAATGACGACATAGGGCAGTGGTTCAAAGCCTATGAGGTAGCCATGTCTTCCCACCGGGTCCCTGAGAAGGATTGGGGAGCGGGGTTGTGGGGACGGTTCCTCAGTGAAGGGCGGGATACCTTGTTGGATTTGCCCTCTGAAGTCTATAATTCGTACAGCCACATGAAGGATGCCTTAATGACTAGATATGGTTTGACCCCTGAGCTTTATAGGCAAAGGTTCAGGAACTGTAGTAAGATTGAAAGCAGTACCTGGGTTGAATATGTGACCTTCTTTTGCAGAGCCTTGGATGGTTGGGTAAAGGGTAGCAAAGCGACTGATTTTCAGGCGCTCTTTGATTTGATTGCCTGGGAGCACTTGTCCGGTAATTGTTTTCCTGAGCTACGCCAGCACCTGATTGATAGTAAGCTGACTAACCCTAGGCAGCTTGCTGAGGAGGCGGACCGCTGGGTGAGTACCCGGGTCCACAAGGGTCACGTGGGAGACTCCGCCAAGGGTGGGCAGGGTCCCCAGCAGAAGAGTGGGGGGGACAAGGGTAAACAGAAGGAGTTCCATAAAGGGCCCCAAAGTAGACCCCAAGGGAACCAAGGGAAAGGTTCCCAGCCTCCCCCTGAGAAGAAGCCAGTGGCCCTGACAGGCCCCCCTGTTCACCAGGGACCACTGGTATGTTACAAGTGTGGCGCCCCTGGCCACAAGGCAAACGATCCTCGTTGCCCTTTGCATGGAAAACCAGCACCCACCAGTGCAGTCCCCCGGCAGTTGGCTAGTGTAGCCCTGGGGGAGGAGTTGGGTGCCCAAGGTGGGGGATCCCACAGTGTTTTCCCTTGTCTCATTAGGAGACTCTGAGATGGTCCCTAGGACCCCGCTGCCTGAGAACACTAAGAAATACAGGCAGTGGGTGACCATCAATGGCCATAGGGTGGAGGCTCTGAGAGACACAGGAGCCAGTGTGACAGCTGTCAAGTGTCACCTGGTGTCTAAAGAGCAGGTTATCCCTGATGCATTCTATCCGGTTGTTGCCGCTGACAACACAGAGAGTCACTGCAAGGTGGCTCAGGTTCCCTTTGAGTGGGGGGGTCTCGGGTACTCTTCAAGTAGCTGTGAGGCCAGCCATGCCTGTTGACTGTTTGTTAGGGAACGATTTGGAGAGCTCACCTTGGGCTAAGGTGGAGCGGAGTGCGCATTTAGAAATGTTGGGCTTGCCTGATTGGGCATGTGTGACCACCCGGTCAATGGCAGCTAAAGGTGTTCAAGAGGACCTGGAGCCTGAGAGGGAGGCCCAGGTGCCTGCCGGAGAGAGAGGAGGCAGGGGGCGCGGGAAACCGGCCCCCGAGGTTCCCACGGTCCAGGAGGAGGCAGACCCTGAGGGGGATGCCCTGGAGCCTACAGGGGAACAGGTAGCTGAACTGGGGGACCTACCTGAGCTGACCCATTGGCAGCAAGAAGGAGGACCCTCCAGGGAAGAGTTCTGCAAGGAGCAGAACACATGCCCTTCTCTCGTGGGTCTGAGGCAACAGGCCACAGACCAGGCAGCAGGTGATCAGTCTGGATCACATTGGGTTTACTGGGAGAATGGTCTCCTGTATTCAGAGCCTAAGGTTGCTGAGCCTGGGTCAGCCCGTGTGCTGGTGGTACCCCAGCGCTTCAGAGCCTTCCTACTGGGGTTGGCTCATGATGTACCATTAGCGGGACATCTGGGGCAGGACAAGACCTTTGACAGGCTTGTTACCCATTTCTATTGGCCCCAGATGCGCAGGAGTGCCGCCACTCACTGCAGGACATGCCAGACTTGCCAGGCAAGTGGAAAAGTGGGAGGAAGCACAAGGCTCCTCTCCAGCCATTCCCTGTGGTCAGCACCCCCTTTGAACGGGTGGGTATTGACATTGTGGGGCCACTGGACCCCAAGACAGCCATGGGCAACAGGTTTATCCTGGTCTTGGTGGACCATGCCACCCGGTACCCTGAAGCCATCCCTCTGAGGACAGTGACGGCCCCCGTGGTGGGACGGGCACTGATGGGAATTTTCTCACGTGTGGGATTCCCTCAAGAGGTGGTGTCTGACAGAGGTACCAACTTCGTGTCCAAGTACATGAAGTCCCTGTGGCAGGAGTGCGGTGTAACTTACAAGTTCACCACTCCTTACCACCCTCAAGGAAATGGTCTGGTTGAGAGATTCAACCGGACCCTCAAGGGCATGATTATGGGTCTGGAAGAACCCATGAGGCGTAAATGGGACGTCCTCTTACCATGCCTGTTGTTTGCATACCGGGAGGTGCCACAGAAATCTCTAGGGTTCAGTCCCTTTGAGCTCCTCTATGGACACCCGGTGCGAGGACCTCTGAGTTTGGTCAAGGAAGGCTGGGAGCAATCTCCCAGGAAACCTCCCCAGGATGTATACAGTTACATGCTGGCCTTCAGGAACCAGACTAGGCGTTTCAGAGAGCTTGCTGAGGCAAATCTGGAAGCCAGCCAGGAGGAGATGAAGCGGTGGTACGACCAGAATGCCACTCTGGTAGAGCTTCAGCCTGGTCAGAAAGTGTGGGTCATGGCCCCTGTGGAGCCCTGTGCGCTCCAGGACAGGTGGACCGGCCCTTTTACGGTGGTGGAGCGCAAGAGTCCAGTTACCTATTTGGTGGACTTGCAGTCTCCCAGGAACCCCTTGCGGGTCCTGCATGTGAACCGCCTGAAGCCCCACTTGGAGAGGTCCCAAGTGGGCATGCTCTTAGCGACAGATGATGGAATGGAGGAGGAGACCGAGCCTCTTCCTGACCTCCTGTCAGCCCGAGAGCAAGATGGATCAGTGGAGGGAGTAAACCTCTCTACCTCCCTGACACCTGAGCAGCAGGGTGACTGTCGCCACTTGTTGGGACAGTTCCCTGACCTGTTCTCCCTGGTTCCCAGTGTCACTCATTGGTGCGTCCATGATGTGGACACTGGGGACAGTCTTCCTGTGAAGCACAAGGCTTACAGGGTGACTGACAGGGTCAGAGCCTGCATCAAGGAGGAGGTCTCCAAGATGTTTGCGCTAGGGGTGATTGAGTCCTCTAACAGCCCTTGGGCCAGCCCCGTGGTCTTGGTTCCAAAAGCTGCCGCGCCTGGTGCCACACCAGAACTCCGGTTCTGTGTGGACTACAGGGGACTCAATTCCGTCACCAGGACTGACGCCCACCCCATCCCCAGAGCTGATGAGCTCATAGATCGGTTAGGGGCTGCGCGGTACCTCAGCACGTTTGACTTAACGTCTGGATACTGGCAGATCGCCTTGACTGATGGGGCCAAAGAGAGGTCAGCATTCTCCACACCAGATGGGCACTACCAGTTCCGGGTGATGCCCTTTGGGATGAAGAATGCCCCTGCCACCTTTCAGAGGTTGGTCAACCAGGTGTTGGTTGGACTGGAGGATTTCAGTGCCGCCTACCTGGATGACATCGCAGTGTTCAGTGCCCGTTGGGAAGAGCATCTGCGCCACCTCTGGGAAGTGTTGATGGCGCTGCGGAGGGCAGGCCTCACAATCAAGGCGAGTAAGTGCCAGATTGGGCAGGGTTCTGTGGTGTACTTGGGACACCAGGTTGGGAGCGGCCAGGTGGCGCCCCTCCAACCGAAAATTGATACCATTCTGGCTTGGGAGCCCCCCAAGACCCAGACAGAGGTGAGAGCCTTCCTAGGACTCACCGGGTATTACCGGAGATTCGTCAAGGGGTATGGCAGCATTGTTGCCCCCTTGACCGAGCTGACTTCCAAGAAGCAGCCCAGGAAAGTGATTTGGACTGACGCCTGTCAAAAAGCTTTTGACACCTTGAAGACTGCCATGTGCACGGCGCCTGTGCTCCAGGCACCCAACTTCTCCAATGAGTTCATTGTTCAGACCGACGCTTCAGAGCATGGTGTAGGGGCTGTTCTATCACAGATCAATGAGGAGGGCCTAGACCAACCTGTAGCCTTCATCAGTAGGAGGTTACTTCCCCGGGAACAGAGATGGAGTGCTATTGAGCGTGAGGCATTTGCTGTGGTCTGGGCACTGAAGAAGCTGAGACCATACCTGTTTGGGACTCACTTCCGGGTTCAGACAGACCACAGGCCCCTCAGATGGTTGATGCAGATGAGGGGTGAGAATCCAAAGCTGTTGAGGTGGTCCATTTCCCTACAGGGGATGGACTTTACGGTGGAACACCGCCCTGGTACAGAACACGCCAATGCTGATGGACTGTCCAGATTTTTCCGCCTTAGCGATGAGAACTCCCTAGGGGTAGGATAGTTCTCCCCACATTTCAGCTGGAGGGGACACGTGTTAGACCTGGCATCCTTGGCGTGGGTCTCCCTTCCATTTTTTCGTAATGCCTCCACTGTTGCCGATATGTTTTTGCTGGACTAGATGCTCATGGGCACTTTGCCGCTGCTAATCAGTGCCAAAGTGCAAGTGCTCCCTATCGTTAATTGATATATGTATTAGTGACTCCATGATTGGATGATTGGTTTACTTGTCAGTCCCTAGTACAGTGCACTCAGTGTGCCCAGGGCTTGTAAATCCAATGCCGCTGGTGGGCTTGCAGCACTGGTTGTGCCACCCACAGAAGCGGCTTGTAAAATGTGTCTCAGGCCTGCCATCGCAGAGCCTGTGTGCAGCCTCGGGCTGCCATGTCGACTTGGTGAGTACACCCACTTACCAGTCCCTAAACCTTCCCTGTACTGCATGTTGGTCACCCCTAAAGTAGGCCCTAGGGCAGGGTGCATTGTAAGTATAAGGTAGGACATGCCCTGGTGTGTGTGGCATGTCCTAATAGTGAATTACAGCCATTTTCGTTCTTCACTATTGCAAGGCTACCTGCTCCCCATAGGCCAGAATGGGCAGACTGACTATTACACCTTATAATCAGAACTGACCCAGGGAACATGGTAGAAAAACGAATTTAGTATGCCTGAACTCAGGATGATAAAATACATCTTTTAGTGAAGTTGGTTTTAACATTCTGTGTTCGAAAATACCACTTTTAGAAAGTGGGTATTTTCTTGCCTAACTATCCAAGCCTGCCTCTGCTAGGTTGTGTATTCCTTGTCTGGAGATTGAGTGACAGGGGCTGGGGGTGGCTACCGGAGACAGGGTGAGTCAGCGCAGGGCTGAATAGAAAGATTTGCATCCAGAGTGGAGGGAGGAGTTGCACCTGGGTCTGAATAGGGCGGTGCCTGCCTTCCACAATGCTGGCTCCACCTCCTGCCGGGCGGCTGAGCACTCTGCCCCACATTCTGAAAGGAAAGAAGGAGTCAGAAAAACAAAGTGCTCCAGAACTGACCAGAACTGGTTTTGGACTAGGCAGAGGCCTCTCTGCCTCCAGAGAACAAAGAGAATCAGGGTATAAGAGGGGCACCCAGACCCCAGGAAAATTAGATCACTTTTGGGAACAAGAAGAAACCTTTACTGAGGAGCGGAACCAAGAAGAAACTGAGGAGAAACTATCCCTAAGCCTGAAGTGCTGCTTGGGGGATTGGCCTGCAGTGGTTTGCCTGACTGCCAAAGAGAGGAGAAAGGAACTTTTGCTTTGCTGTGACTTTCATCAACTTGTGAAGGATCTCCAAGGGCTTGGAAGAGAGCTTGCCCCCTGACCGAAGTCCCAGGACCATTGGACTTCACCCCCTTTGTGAATTGCTGCTGGAAACTCTGTTTCAGTGGCTACAGAGGTAGGGAGCTGTGACCGACTCTCACGACCGACTCGGTGTCCTGCAAGCACCGCATCGAAGCACCGTCTCGCCCTGCAACGCACGGCCCTGGTCTCACCGACTCCGTCAACGAGCCGCTGCCTGCACCGCATCGAGGGACAACGCGTCCTGCAACGCTTCGCTACGCCGAATCGAACTGGTCCGACCGACACGGTCACTGCTGCTGAGTTCGAGTCCTGTGACCGCACCGGAGTTGGGCACCGCCGCACGCTTTGCGACGCACCGCCCGACTCGCACCGCTGTCCGGACTGATCGACGCCAGCTCCTGAATCCGGCTCCGCCGCCGCACCGCAACCTGCCAGCACCGCATCGAAGCACCGTCTCGCCCTGCAACGCACGGCCCTGGTCTCACCGACTCCGTCTCGACGACGTCAACGAGCCGCTGCCTGCACCGCATCGAGGGACAACGCGTCCTGCAACGCTTCCATTTTTGCATCGCGACCGCGACGAACAGCCATCCGGCTCGCACGCCCGTGCCTGCCGCTTCAAGTAAAAGGTACTGTGACCGAGTCTGTCTACGCTGTGTTGGCCCGTCTCGACGCGGTCAGCTGGATTTGTTAGACTCTGTTTGTTCTCGACATCGCCGTAGCCGGAGGAGGCTACCGACTCGCACAGAACCTTGAATTAAGCCTTTTTGATCAGAACTAAGTATTCTTAACAGTATTGTGGATTATTTTTGTCGTTTATGGTCTTGTGATAAATCTATATAAAGTATACCTATTTTTATAAATATATAACCTGTGTGGTGTCCATTTGTAGTGTTGTCACTTGATTACTGTATGTGTTCACAAATGCTTTACACACTGCCTCTGAACTAAGCCTGTCTGCTCGTGCCAAGCTACCAAGAGGGTGAGCAGGGGTTATTTCGGGAGTGTACCTACTTTCCCTGACTAGACGCAAGGGTCCCTATTTGGACAAGGGTACATACCTCTGCCAACTAGAGACCCCCAAATCTAACAGTCAGTGAGCCACATAAAAACTTTTTTTTTAAAATGTAAAAGCATATTAAAAACATTTCTAAGAGGGGAAAGATGTGTAGAGTCAGTTTTTGAATTTGTACTCAACCTAAACCTCTAGATGAGTTCATTTATAGAATTTAAAACTTTTACAAGCGTTCTAGAAGGCCATGCTTTCTCTAGCGATAGTGTCAATTTAGTAGGAAATGTTCCAAAGTTAATCAGAGTCGAAATGAAAAAGGAAACTCCGAATTCTTTCCCAGCACATTATGAGCCAATTGAAGATTAAGTGTCCTGGCTGGGAGACGCAACATCACAGTCACTTGCTGTAGGGGACGGAAATTGTAATATTTCACACAGTACGTCGATGGAGCACAGATGATATTCAGTACTGCCCATAGTGTGTATATCGGCAGCCGGTGCTGTAGTCGATACCTCAGTGCCTGTAGTGCTAGTTGTAGCGCTTGTGCTGGTGTCAGCGCTAGTGGTGGCTGAGCTGCTGCTCACCCCAGTTGTTAAAGGCACCTGCGGGTTTTCAAGGAATGCAGTCATCAGGATAGGAATACACTGGGGACACAGCCGAGCGTTGGACCTCAGTGGTTCCAGCCTTGTGTTCAAGTCCGCAGGCGTCTCTGACTCGAGTGTCAGACAGATGTCCAACACGCATTCTTCACCGCAAAACAGGCATCGAAAAAACAGGTAAGATGCAGTCCATCCAGACTGGTCTAAACGATAAGAACCAAGAAGCACTCAGTTCTCATAGGCGAGGCGCGCCCAGATGTTGTACCATGCACTCACGGTATCTACATTCCAGAAGAGCTTTCGCCATTTTGTTCGTGATTGGGCCGTCCATTGCGTATCAGGAAAATTACGATCAGGATTCCAGCTATTAAAAGCAGTATCAGAGGTCAACCTCCAAAGATGCTTCCAAATACGGAGTGTATAAAATTTGGGATAACTCCGAGGACAGTTTGGAAGGTGCTTAGAAAACCTGACCTTATGATCTTAAATAAGTGTACAATACCATTCGTATCAGACATGTTAAAGATACGACCCACCATTTCTACGAAATGAAAGGGGCAGTTTGTACGAATAAGTGCTTGTATCTCGGTCGAGGTCCTTGCAACTTGAAGATCAAAGGTCTCTCGAGCGGAGGTTAAGGGTACAGTTTGCTGTAAAAGCATGGCTTTCATTCTGCTCAAAGCGTCAAATTTTATAAAAGATATCTCTAGCGAAGGCCACAAAGGCGCCTCCCTGAATGTACTTGTTGGGGGAAACAATACTTGCATACAGCAAGTAACCCTGGCGTTCACGGTGACCAGATAGGCGATGCCCGGAAGCATGCCACAGCAACCTTGATCATTCAGCATCAAGTAGCTCCCATTCGAGAGTAACTCGAAAACCGGCATGATCATGGCAGCTGGAGTTCCTTTCATGTGGCAAGACAGATTCACCACCGAACCATTACAAGCTCCGTGTAAAATAATGTCTTGACACATGAGAGAGCCACTTAAAGCGTTCCTACAGTTTGTACCACTCAGGAATACTTCACGGTCCCCACTCCGGCACCAAAATTTATATGGTAATTCCCAGGATTCCTTAATGTATTCTTTACCCAATATTTCATATCTGACTGCCTGCCTTTGCTCAAGGCAATACTGAAACTGAAAGGTCATGACCGGGAGAGTGATATGACCGTGGATTAGCCATTCTGTTGATAGTGATCCCGCCACTGTGAATGGTAGCCTGTCCAGTTTTTCAATACGCAGCATTGTATATTTAGCTCCCCTTTGTGCCATTTCTATCTGTGTATCTGTTAGATTGTATTCAGAAAACAGAGACGTACTGTTTATGAAACGACAAGGCACAAAGCCTGCACGCAAAGATTGCAGCGTCCAGCTTAATAACATAATAGAACGTAACTGAGATTGGCCGTGTTGTAATATGGCTAAATCCTGTTCCAGTATGTCGATAGCAGAAGATACAATGTTGCCCAATGAATATATCCTGGAGGTCAAAGTTGTTAACCCATTATCTACCACAGCTAAAGCATTTTCTAAGTTTATACGGTCTATTTCCTGTATTCACTCTGCGGCCTCTTGTTGGGAAATCTTCCAGTTTTTTTTATAGGCAGCATGTATGCCTGCATATATGAAACGTTTTTGACGTGTTTTCCTTGGTCCTCGTAAAAAGTCCCTAAGATCCATGTCAAGTGAGAGTAAAGATAAGTGTTGTTTCACTTCTGCAAGTGTTGAGGTTTCTAGCCAACCGAGGCACAACTTCCCAACACTATAGGATGTCACTGCCCCTGGATGTTCTCTCTGTACATAATGTGGGTCTGGCCTATGGATACTGAGTCCTTCGGTGATGTTCAGGAATCGCTTATGACAGCTATTCGTGTCTAAGGGCCAAACCACCCACTGTTTCCAATTTGGGTCTGTTCTATTGTACTCTAAGATGTCATCCACTGTTGCCCCTTCTTTTGTAGTTGAATTCTGCCACCCCCCATATGTCGGTGTTGGAAACCTAGGGGTGTTCAGGTTCTTGCTCTTGGCTAGTCCAAGACAGGATGTCTGTTGCACAGTATCATTTAAAAAGATCATCTGCTGTGGAATGAGGCATGCTCTAAATAGTGCCTCCGTACCCTGGACTTGCCAGTCCCTTGAACCCCAAACTGATTTTAAGTCAATTTCGTCTTTCCATAGGTGGAAACCCTGTTCAGACAATTGGGCCAAAAAGGAAGCAGAGTAAATCTGTTTAGTGTCTGTCAACATAATTTTCAGTGCTGATGTTGGTGCAACCTTGTAGTAATATGAGGCTGGATCTGTGGTGTTAAACCCTGAAAAGTATGAAACTTTCTGTGCAAAAGTTTGTGAACTACTTTTTGGTGGTGTTGGGCAATGTTCCCACTGATGGTATTCAAAAACATTCCTAGGTGAAATGGATTTGTGCAGGAAATGATAACCATAATGTTGGTAACAGTACAATGTGTCATAATCTGAAGAACCCTCTAACATTTCATTATTAGAAAATGCAGCAGTTTTCTCTAAATCAGACAACATATTATTAACTGTTTCAGAGTCCCAATCATCAGAAAATGTACTTGAGGTAATGATATCACTTAATGAAATTTTAAATATATGATTAATTTTTAAAAGTTCAGTCGGACCGAATACGTTAAAATCAACCTTGTCCCATACTATACCATCCGGTATAGGAACTGCTGTAATGTTCACTGATGACAAGTCTCTTTGCTCACGATGTTATGATGGATGTGGCTTCAGTAGTATGTTGACCTTTTGGGCTGTGGAGCTTTGTTGAAGATAGCGTCCATTAATAAGCATACTAAAAGTTAGTACTTAGCCAAGCCAGAAAAGAAAAAACAATATCCCAGAAATTACCCAGAGTTCAATCCAAGGCGATACCAGGTATGTCTTTTTTAGAAAGTGAAGAAAGTTCTGTGTTTGTTGCTTGAATGGTGTTTTGGCTGGAGTCGTTTCCGGCTCGCTTGGATCCAGGGAAAACGTATCAAAGTTCATGAAATAGCCAGAAGCAGTTCGATCAATTGTAGGAATTGCATCGGGATTAGTTGAAATGTTATTTTGCTCTTGACGAGGCATGTTGGCGTAGACTTCTGTATTAGGTCTAATTGCAACTTGTGAATTAGTCTGATGTTCATTTTGAATTTGAATGTTCGGTTCAAGTGGAACAAGTTCCATAGCATTGTTGCTTAGTCCTTCATTCCTTACAGGTGGCTCTTCAAACGTGATGAGTCTTTCTGTTTGAACTTCTTGGATTGTAGCTAGAGGAAGGCGTCTGCTACTGTGGAGACCACGAGGCCTACTGCTTATTATTGGCCACATAGTGTGGTTTGATTGAGTCAATTGAGACAAATCTTTTCTCTTTTTTCCTGGCAAGAGGCGGCAATAGTACAGTTCTTGTTCCTTGTACTGCAAGGACTGGTACAGGTGTTCTGTATGAAGGTCCAAATTCCTTTTTGTCTGCAATTTTCTCTCTGACCATATCCCCGACTTTTGGGATCCAGACAGGTCTTGCCGTGTCTGCCTTGACTTCCCCAGTGGCGGTCTGCTTTAGTCGGACATTGCTTTGTTTTGTCCTGGATTCATTTAGATCCTGTAAAACAGCCAAACGATCATGGATATCAACTGGTTTTTCATCCGCCACTGCGCCTTCACAATCAAGATCAGGTACCCACATTCGTGTCCCAAAGAGGACTTCATATGGAGTGACACCCCCTAGAGAGTTTCTTGGCTGGTTGTTTAACGCCCGCTGAACCCCATAAAGGTGTTTGACCCAACTACCGCCCTTGCCTAATACCCTAGCTGTTAAAGATTGCTTTAAGTCCCGGTTTTTCCTCTCCACAACCGAATTTCCCTTGGGATGGTATGGAGAGGAGTACCGCAATGCTACGCCCATTCCTTCCATGGCCTCTTTGTAAGCCCGAGAGCTAAATGCAGGGCCGCAGTCAGAATGTAACGTGCTAACTGCGTATGTGCCGATAAAGACTCGCAAATCTTTGATAACAGTTCGAGCGTCAGCCGAGCGCTGAGGCCATATCCATAGGAACCTCGAGCAGGAATCCACTGCAACCATGATATATTTGTAAGCCCCGTCCGTTTGTAAGGGGCCGCAGTGGTCCAAGTACACACATGCAAGAGGTTTGTCTGATTTTAATAATGGCGTCTGCGCGGGTTTCGCTACCGTGGAGCCTTTCATCTGCTGGCAGATGTCGCAATTTAAGACATAGTCTTTAGTTTGCTTAGTTAACCCTGGCCACCAATAGCGCTGTTTCAATAAAGAAATAGTTGCTGTAACGCCTGTGTGCGTAGAGCCTAAACCCTCATGTACTGCTAGTATTAAACCTTGCCTACGATCCATATTTGGTATTACCCTATCCCCCACTCCAGGAATCTGAGCATATGGAATGTTACTTGCCTCTAACTTGTAGGAGTATTTGAGTGGACATTTTTTAGGTACTGCTGTGCTGCCTTTGCGTGAAGCAATGACAACTACCATAATCTCACCCTCTATTCTCGTTTTGGAATGAGTGAGTGCAGCTACGGAAGCCGTGCGAACAACCCTTTTTGCGGCATCATCAGCCAATGAATTCCCTTCAACGTGAACGCCATCACGTTGATGACTCAGTGTATGGATCACGTGAGTCCTTGGTAGCTCGTTTTTCAACTCTGCTACCTGTTCCCATAGCATTTTATGCTTAATTGTGCCACCTTTCGCATCTTTAAACCCGTTTTGCTCCCAATGGTCTAGGTATTCATTATATGACTGAACACAGTAAAACGAATCACACACGATTAGTGTGGGGAATTCATGATCCGTATTTACCAGTGCCAGTATCAGTGCTTTTAACTCTGCCAACTGTGCCGTGCAGTCTCCTAGCGATTGCGTTTTTGTGCAACTCGGATAGAACTTTCCATCCTGCATGTGACCTTTAATGATAGCACACGCTGCGCTGTATTGCTGCTTACTTCCTATGGCCGGTTGAGCAGATCCATCAGTATAAACAATATATTCATACTGATCGAGAGGCAAAATTCATTTGGTAGAGGATATTCGTGTTCATATTGCAGGAATGCCTGTGTTTTTAAACTTGGATCAAATCTGTATTCAACATCCGTTGCAGTAAGGGAATTAGCCCATTGTATCCATCTTGGATGTAAGGCTTTCGCATTTGGAATGCTAGCCTTTGTAACAGCTTCTAAAGCTGGTACCGGGGTTATGACAATAATGCGTTTCCCCTGTGCGAGTGCTCTTTCTCTTGCTACAGCGGTCTGAACAGCTGTCAGGATTTTCTCTGTTGAAGTGAAACGCATTTCTGCATTTGTGTACAGGTGTGATTTGTATGCGATTGGTACTGTTCCTCCTTCATTGAAGGTTAAGTAAGTGTACCCGCATTGACCCGCAATTATACCGATCACCAAGTGGCGTACGTTTACGCGTGTTTGCAAGTGTTTGGAAGCTATCATGTCTTCCTGGAGTGAACGAAGAATATTAGTATGTTCTTGTGTCCAATTTCTGGCTGAAAAGTCAGGTTTTATTAGGTCGTAGAAAGGTTTTACCCTTTGTGCGTAATCTAAAATGTATGTTCTGCCGAAATGTAGGAATCCCAGTATTGATTGTAAATTTTTTAATGATTTTGGAGGCTGGAGCAGCGCACAATTTTCTAAAAAGTTTGCTGCTAGACTTTTCCCTTCACTTGACAGTTCATATCCCAAAAATAGGACATTGAGGTGGGCTATTTTTGATTTTTTAAAGTTACATTTGTAGCCCTCAGTGGCAAATCCCATAATAATGGTGCTTACCCTGGTCAAGTGCCTCTCTAAGTCATCGTCCGTTAGATAAATATCATCCACGTAGGACAATGCTTCTTCATCAAATTTTTGAAGTAACTCTGTTACCCTTCCTGAAAATACCCCGGGCTATTCTTATACCCTTGGGGGAGTCAACAAAATTGTCGCTGTGACCCTAACGCTGAGAATGCGGTCAAATACCTGCTTTCAGGCGCTATATTTTGGCAGAAAAATCCATTTGAGATATCAAGTGTTGTTTTGTATTTTTTCTGCACAATGTTATTCATTAATGCGACACTATGTGCATTTTGGACAGCAAATGTCTTTGTGCATGAGTTTAAATGTCTGTAATCTAAAACTAGACGATATGTATTGTCGGGTTTCGAGACGGGAAACAAAGTATTGTTCATTGGAGAGGTACATTTTTAAATGACCCCCTGGTATTCAAGTTGATCTAAGATCTCCCCGACCTGTTTTTTAGCTTCTTGCTTTATTGGGTATTGCCTCTGAGCATTAGGTGAAACTTTTAATGGGATCACGTGGTAGGTTGAATCCTCATCCCACCCAGCATGATTTTTGTACAATGCTAGAGCTTGGGCTACTGCCCACTCCCGTGCATATGTATGTTTAAGGTGAACGGGAATATGGTCGGAAAATGCAGGAAAAATTATACTTTCTCCCCTGGGGCACTCCATTACGAATGCTGGTGGCCAATCTTGTTCGGCTAACAGGATGTCATACCCAGATGATAAGTTCTTCTAAAAGAGACCTTTAACTTTCCTGGGCTTGTCCCCCTCCATCTGGAGTGTTATTTCATGTAACTTATGTGGGACGCTCCCTTTTGTCTGGTGTTTCCACCGTGATGTAAACATTCAAGTCCGCTGTCACCAGAAATTCCTTCAGGTTCTGGCGAGCTATTGTTACTTTTGCCGCACTGTCTAGCATCGTCAGAGCCCATTCCCCGTTCAGAAGTTATGTCCTCAGAATTCTGGGCATGTCTGATTTTCAGACAGGCAACTTTCTTTTTCTTAAATTGAGGTTTTGATTTTGGCTTATCTTCTTTTTTTGGAAGTAAAGTCTGGAGCACGCTACTTGTCTCTGGACTGTGTGCGCTCCTCTCTGTGTTCTGACTGTCCTTCTCTCTCTGAGTTTTTCTTCGAGTCCTGAAAGGAACGAGAGGAACGTGTATCAATATCCTGAGACCTGTCAGGTTTCCTAATATTATCCCTATTCCTAAGGTTGTACCTCTTTTCAGAGGGCTCCTGTGGAGGAGACCTACCTCGGGACTGAGATCTGTTGTCTTTAAATTTTTGTTGTTTTTTATTATCCCACTTCTTTTTAGAAGAAGTCGGTGTCTGCTTAGAAGTGTCCTTTTCGGGACTGCCCATTAGTTGAGGTTTTACAGCTTTCCCCCCAAACTATCCCTGCCTAACTCTGCATACGCAGTTTCAATTATTTTGGGTAGTTCATTCTCCTGTTCTAATGGAGAGAACTCCCGTAGGCGTTGGCGGATTGCCACTGATGCTGCTTCCCCTTTAATGTTAGCTAGTATTATGGTTGATACCTGGTCGTAGTTATTTAATAACTTCATCCCTAAGTTCAGAGCAGGCTCTGCTCCGTACTCATTTTGTATTTGTCTTAATACATCTGGTATCACTGCTAATGAAGGAATACCATGAGTTCTGGTATATATGGCAGCAAAGACTGTACCCCAAGAGGTACAATCCTCTAACTGTGGTGTAATCCCCATGGGCAAGCAGATTGTTAACATTCTGTGTTTTTCAAATGGTGTGGTATTTGGGAATACTGCTTCTAACTGGGTTATTTTCTGAGCTACCCAGAAAGGAATTTGTTCACGTTTTGTGGGCAATTTACCCATTACCGCGTGTAATGTTTGTGGAGTAATTTTAGCAGCTGTGCTCTGTGTAGGAGCTGTATTTGGTGTAATTACTGTTGGTTAGAAGGCAAGTGTCCTCATGACGAATTGTGTCATGTTTCTGTAAAGTTTTATCAACTCTTTGTGTTGAAAAAGCAATTCATCATTTGGCCTTGTGTCAATGTCAGGATGTGGTGCATAGGTCGCTAATATCGGTCATGTTGCTCCTGGTCTTCCTAATGGACCAAGTCTTGCTCTTCTTCTTAAGTGGGGTAGGGCGCCATTAAACCAGAAATTATGTACCTGGTAGGTAAGCGGAATCTCAATCTCCTCAAACGGAGTGTAGACTGCTGGGACTTCTTCATGTATATAATAATGAAAAGTTTTTGTTATAGCATTTGCTGCTGGGAATGTAACCCATGAATAGAACATCTCTGTTTGGAAATCTTCGTGTGCCTCTATCACGAATATTACTTCACCTCCTCTGGCTGGTACACCATTTTTGAGGAGTTTAACTGTCAGTGTGTGTCTTACATTGGGTGCAATTTGTACTGCATTGGCATCTTCCTCCCCATCTGACTGACCTACTTGTGCCAGCGGGTCTAATTCTCCGTTTTCGGTAGTCATTGTGTTAGGGACACAGAATAACTGTTCAAGGAAATTAAGATAAGGTGTTTTGCACAATTTTGGGAACTAAATGTCCCTCAAGCTTGATTAACCAACAGCCAATAAATAGGATATCTCGCCTACTCAGCTGTCGCGGAGTTTGTGCCCACCCACTCCATACGTCTCTGGGTTTTGTGAGTAGGGGTCTCTGAGAATAAGCACGACTGAACTACTCAGTTTCTACTGTTAAATAAGTACCAAACCAACGTTGGGTGCCATGTAGTGTAGTTCCTATAGTACCCCTGCAGGACCTGCGCTTGTGGATAACATACACTGTGGGCCTGGTGGCAGACTGATTTTGAGCACCCCCACCGCGTATGTTAGCCTGTTTGCATTAGCTAGCTCACAGTGCCACTAGAATCTCCTTTTTATCAGAGAGATTAGTTTTTGGCAACCTCAGAACACGACAACCCTGATTCCTCAGACTCGTGGAAACAATGTACTACTTTTCGCTCAGTCACCCGTGCTTGCTCATTTGGTCTCAGAGAGTTACACAGAAGAAACAGTCGAGCATGTTTACAATAATAATTTATTGCACAGTTGTTCTTCTAGTATAAAATATATGTGCTGCGAC
The DNA here is from genome assembly GCA_963921515.1 of Calotriton arnoldi. NCBI lineage: Eukaryota > Metazoa > Chordata > Amphibia > Caudata > Salamandridae > Calotriton > Calotriton arnoldi. The sequence continues at coordinate 51,543 of CAWUFW010018470.1, read as the reverse complement.
AACTGTTAAACAGTAGTAGAGATATATGATCAGCAGTACAGTGAATAGAAAAGGATAGTACAGTTCTACCATTTTGCAATAGTCATGAACATATACATGAATATAAAATGCATTTATAAAATAAAGCGCATACTCCTACGATGCCTGTCTAGATGTACCTAAGTGTACCTAGCATGTGAATAGGTGCGAAAGAAGCCAAGAATCCCGCTAGGATTTAGTCAAACCCCATTACCTGATTAATGAGAGTGTGGGACCTCGTCCTGGTCTCTAGTTGGACACCCCGCAAGGGATGATTAGACCACTGTGAGCTGGAGCGACTGCATGCAAGAGCCTCAGCGTCTCTGGTCAGCGTGTCGGCCTGGAAGTCTCGGTTCCCTCTAACTACTGATAGCAAGAGGTGCTGTATTTATACAGAAAAGTTTAGAGTCCCTTTGTCCCTTGTGTCTTGTGTTAGCCATTGTTGGGTATGAAGGTGACGTATGGGATGAACCGGTTACATAGATGTTTATGCAGGTGGATTCTAGCCCCAGCCTGGTTTCCTAGAACTCTTATGAATATTTCATCATACTGGATGAGCACATCGAAGATGGTATAGGAGGCCATTGTGCGGGAAAAACCCTCCTTCTGTACCCAAACCACAGTCTAGATAAGGTTCAGCCCTCAGCGCCCGTTATTGTGGAGAATAGAGAACTAATGTAGGTGAAAGATTATGCCTATATTAGGGCATCTCAAACTATGCCTATATTAGGGCATCTATATGAAACATAACAATAGCTAAATCTTGAGTGTGTTTTGTCATCCATTTAATCCCTACTGGAGAAGTCCACTGATATTTTAGATATTCTGTCAGTGATACTTAAAGAATTACATTTTAAACCAGTAGGTGATAGTAGTTTGACGAGTGTTAAAAGTCCTGTCCCAAGTTGTAGGGAGATGGGAGTCCCAGCGGGGGGTTCCGAGTTTGAAATTGAAAGGAAGGTTAACAACTGTGATATGTTGGTTGGCTTATCCCAGCTGGAATCCCTTTTCAAAGAACAAGATCTTTCTGGACAATTTGTCCCCATTAAGAGAGAGGAATTGCCGCGTCCTGCGTGGGATACAGGGAAAAGTAGTGACGTTTTCCAAAGATTTAAAAAAGTTAAAAAAGGTAAAAAGTCAGTCAAAATAGAGGAACAGGGTATTAATCAGGTATAAGGAAGAGAAAAAGGAAAATTCTAAGGTTAAAAAAGAAAAGTGCAAGAAGACTTAAATTTCGTATGAGGGCTCTGCAAGGAGAGGCCCTTGTTGGGCAATTACCAGTAGTAGAAGGTTGTGTTGATGCCCTGGCTGAGGCAGTCCCTCTATCATTAATCCCTAATTCTCATGAGGTGGCGGGGGCATCTGATGGCCCATGGTATGAATCTGAGCAGTTGGCCCAGGACAGATTGGTGCCCATACATGGCAAGTTCGGACTCCTCCTGAATGCAGGAGCTGAGTTTAGGTCTGAGGCCGAACAAAGATGGGGCAAGGAATCTGTAGTTAGCCCCTACCAGGAAACACAGTGGGTTCTGCAATTGGTGGGTATCTTTGCTGATATGGAATGTGTTCTTAATAGATCATGTATTTTATCTCTTTTTGAGTCAATTCCAAGGTTGTCCAAAATTTATTCTAAAGACATTTCTCTGGTTGTTCTTGCGAAAGCCAGAGAAATAGCTACATCGTGGCCATTCACTTGGGCTTATTTTTATTCCAGGATGGTGGTGGATGAAGTCATGAATTCATTGCATGACCTTTGAAGGTCAGGATTTGACATCTATAACTCATTTATCCATAGGCCTGTCTCCTCTTGGGTGTTGCCAACTCAGGTGAATGCACAGGGGGAGAGTGCGGGGCTCTCAATTAATCAGTCCAACAATGTTCCCTCATCGGGGGGCATGAGTTTGTTGGCTTTGATAACATCCTTATCTTGAAATATGAAAAGGTAGGCAGATCTTCTCTAATTGTGAAGAACTATCAACCCATTATGACAACACATGGGAATGGATTGCCAGGGCAATAAATGATTAAAAAAAAGGTGATTTCTAAACCCATATTTTCTAGCTCCTGATGACATTGGGGTTAACTTGTCATAGAACATTGTGGGTCTGAAAAGGAATTCTGACTCTTTGCGGGCTGTTATTGTTGAGAGAAATGCTATGATTATTGCATTGCAAGAGACCTGGGAAGTGAATGATGTATTGATGAGCAACTATAGGGTTTTTAGCATTAGAGCAGCTAAGCGGAAATTCAGTCAGTCTGTGGGAGGACTAGCCGCAATACTAGGTGTAAAATATGAAATTGAGGGGCACATCTTATTTCAGGAATTTTCTGATTTCTTGACAATCTCAATTTTTGGCTTGTCATCGGAAAAGCAGGGTGAGATGGGGACAAAAGGCTGCCCAAATTTAATATTAATCAATACCTATTTTCCACCGAAGAAAAGGCTGGATAATCAGTTAAAGGAGCTGGCAGTCCCGATGGATAAGGTGAACTCATCTTTCCCAAAGGTATTAATCTTGTTGACGGGTGATTTTAATGCTAAAATTCCCCATAATCTAGCGAGGGATGAGTTCCAATGGGAGAAAGAAAATGTTTTGGGCATCCCGTGTCAGCTTCTGCACCATTGGGGGGATGTGAAACGGAGACAACTGGGTTTGTTGCTTGATCGCTTGAACCTGACTATTAATAAAGGTAGATGCATAGGGGATCAGCCTGCTCAGCAGACATTTGATAATGGAAGGGTATCTACATTGATACATTATGCAATGATCTCTACAGAAAGCTTTGGTATAGTTATGAACGTATTTGTAGGTGATCTAGAAGGCAGTGATCACAAGCCCCTAATCCTTACGCTGCATAGGACTTCACATTTAAGAGATCTTTGGCAAATTAGCACGCCAACCCACTGCCTGAATGAGCGTAGACTGACTGGTATAGACCAGTAAATTAAAACTTTATACTCAAAATAGAATGAAGGAATTACTGAAAGATCAGTTTACTTTACCACATCAGCACATTGTGCGGGAGTATGAGAATTTAATTCCTTCTATAAGTAATATGGCGACTACAGGCTTAAAGTGTGGTCAGGCAGGAAGGTTTCATCTGCTTTGCTCAAGCACATGCCAAGGCTACACTAAATAAGAACATTGGGGAGGTTTAAAAAAGAGGTGGGGTTCATCAGGAACGCCTAATTAAATGTTATAGGAAAAACTATAGGAAAGAGCTTAGAAGAATTACATGGAACGATAGGGAGAGCATATGGGAGAAAGCAGTTGTCTCCACGAGATCAGGAAGTACTAAGGGCTTTTGGAATATAGTAAATAGAGTACCCGGAAATGACCAAAAATATTGTATCAGGTATGGAGGAAAAATGGGTGAGTTATATATCGGAGTTCTATAAACTTAAAGAGGCAAATGTTGGAGGGTTGGGGAGCACGCAGGTTAGGGCCTCAGATACGGGGGTGGTGGAGAGCCAACTGGCTGCATCAGTAGGGAGTATTGAATCCATCATAAAAGGCCTAAAAAACTCTAGGGCCCAGGGCCCTGATGGTCTTTCTTCTAATATAATTAAACTCAACCCTAGTTTGTGTCCTCAAGACCTGGCCCCGGTATTTGGAGCAATAATCAGTGGTCAGGAGATACCGAGAACCTGGAAAGGTACTATTAGGGTCCCACTGTATAAAACGGGGGAGACGGACCTTCAGTCAAGTTATCGTATGATTACACTGCTGGATATCTCCAGCAAGGTATATGCAAAACATCTCCTGGGGTTGCTAGAAGATTGGGTAAGCAATGCTAATATCCTACCTAAGTTCTAATTGGGTTTTTGTAAAGGCTATACAACAATGGACGGTTGTTTAATATTAAATCTTTTGGCTGAAAAATATGCATTTAAAAAGAAACAGACTCTGCATGTGTCATACATCGATTTGTCAACAGCATTTGACACTATAAATAGGCCTGTACTTTGGAAGAAGATGAGGAAATGGAAGTACCCTATAGGATTAGCAAAGTTGATTATCCAACTGCACGAAGGCTCATGGACCAGGGTTGAACTAGGGGGTAACGGAGCACTGTCTAGAACAATTTACACCCCTAATGGATTGAGTCAGGAGCGTATGTTGGCCCCGCTCCTGTTCTCTATATATATTGTGGATGCCAAGGTAAGATTAAACCAGGTTCCACCAAAATTAGGTAACAAGGCCATCTCAGTAATGTTTTATGCCAATGAAATCGTTTTGTTGTATCTGACACCAGTTGGCCTTCAGAGGCAATTAGATGTTTTAGCTGAATATTGTAAGTCCAACGTTCCGAAAATAAATACGGGTAAAACCAAAGTGATGGTCTTTCCGAAAGGAAGGGTTCAGTATAAAAGGTTTAAATCGTGGCTAAGTTGTGTCCCAGTGGAGGTGGTCAAACAATATCATTAGCTTGGTCTTCTTTTTAGATAAAAACTTAACGTTATGCCTCATATAGACCTCCATGAGGCACCTGCTAAGGCCATTGCAGGAGCTTTATATAGGCTGGACTTAGCATTGGTACTGCATAAATAGGGACCCCCTCTCAAGAGTTTACTTTAAGGCCAGGGAGAAGAGGGGAAAGCCACCAACATACACTAAGAAAGCTCCCTCAAGGCCTATATTTCTATCATCCTAAAGACTGTATCATATCTGGGCTCAATAATCAGTTAAATCACATCAATGACAATTTGGTTCTCATTTTCTTTATTATTTCATTTCATTATCTATTTCATATTCTTTCATTTCTCTTTTTTCATTTTTAAAACTTTTTTTTGATTGAAAACATATATATATAATAATAAAAAACAAATCTTGTTATCACATCAATACAACAAATACAGAGAAACATATATAATATGTAGCTTAACAAAGAGACCTCTGGACACAACATATCAATACATCACTTTAAAAACCAACCTCATTCAACCACATTCAAACTCACACAACCTTCATACAAACTGTATCCGAACAAAGGGAGACTATAGATAACAAAAAACCTTCACGACCAGATTGAAACAATATGTTCATAAAGGGTCTGAACATAGGGTCGACGCGCGTTTCGATGGTATATGGACGATAGTCACACCACCTTCATCAGGACCTTTTCAGATACCCACATAACTATCACAACACCCAGAGGACAAAGATGAACGATTATCAGACAGTCACTCAACTTAAAGATTCAGCCAATGGTCTATTTCTAGAGGGACGATGTATCCTCTAAACGTGCTCTTCTTTTGGCCCTCAAATCATTAGACAGCCACGTCTTTCTTATGAAGAAACCCTCCTATCAAAGACAGAAGAATTCGAAAAATGCGTTGATATAATTTGAAGAGAAGCCTTCGTTTCGCTCTCCTCAATGTTTCAGTAGATCAAGTTGATTTTTCTTTACAAACTGGTTTACCGAGCAGAGCAACCTCCTCACAATAATAATTACTTGATGGGGGTCTTTTGAAAAAGACTCTGCCTACATACAACGGACGCCCAACATCTACCCAGCAGGACTTAGCATTGGGCCACAAGTCTATTGATGTTTTCAGAGAGACCTATAATGCCAAAATTGTTAATCTGCTACTGTATGGCTGTGAGGTTCTGCCTGTAAAATAATTGAGGAGGGTTCAGACCATTGAAATGAATATCTGGAAAAAATGGCTTGGCCTGCCCAGAGATCCGTAAATAGTGCGCTGAGGTTAGAACTGGGCCTTACTAGCGTACTATTTAAATACAAACAGAGGTTCCTTAATTATTGGTCTAGTCTCCCTAAAGCTGCGGAGGGCTCCTTATGGCAAATAATAAAATCCTTCCTGCAGGAGAAGTATACTGGTGAATGGGCTGCTAATCTCTTTGATATTAAGGCCTCCCTGGATGTTCCAGTAGGGGTAGAACTTCAAAATATTTCTGCAGTTCAGCAGCAACAAACATTAAAGCACTTAGGAAAGGAGTGCTCCAGGAGGAGTGATATAGAGGACGTGTGTAATACAGATAATTTGTATCATCTTAAGGAGTCATATTACGGGGGCATATTCAGCCTTACCTGCGGGATTTAAAAACGGTTATATAAGGAGGTGGGCCCTGAAGGTTAGGCTGGGGAAGGTCCTAGCCTTTCTAAGATGGAAGTTGGCTAGACAGGTAGGGGCAGAAAGAGTAAAGTGTCCCTTTTGCCAAAATGCACCCTTAACCTTTTTGCATTTACTTATATTTTGCACATGCTTTGATAAAAGTAGAATATTGCTGCTACCGGTTTTAAGAAGGCTACAGGTTCGCCTCACAAGTGATCTAATGACAGTAATCTTAAGGTGCGATAATATATCATTGTGCTATGCGGTAGGGAAATATTTGTCTATTGTGGACGAATGGTCAACAGAGCGGAGTGGTCCATTGTATTAGAGGTATAGTGGATTTATTTTTGTTTAAAAGGAACTGTACTATGTTTGATGATAACTGAAGCTTGTTGAAATATGTGATTCATCACATTTTTAAAAAAAATAGGTAATACAATAGGTAAAACCAAGTTTCTTATATGTTAGAATATCTTTTATGAGGAGTGGGAGGTGTCTGGATGTAAAAAAAGAATTTAGTGTAAAAATGTATATGTTTATAGGATGATTGGAGTTCTCTTTTAAGCAGTATGGTGTATTTTAATCCTATGATCTGTATGAATAGAAAATGTTTTCATTGCCTTATTGGCATGTCATCAAACTGATAATAAAATCAATCAATCAAAAGACCAATGATATTGCTTAACATAGATTACAAAATTCTGAATATGATCTCATTGTTTGGCCACATTTATTAGACGATTCAGAGAGACATGGCAGGATGCATCTCAGGCAGCATAACATTGTCTAGCACACATTTTTTGCTTTAGGCAATAGATTTCCCTGAGACAAGGCAAATCAATATGTTGGCTTCTTTATGAGGCACAGAAAAGGCACATCTGATGGTGAACTAGAAATAGTAAGGACTTTCCCATGGAGCCAAGCTATTTGTATTAATATCTTTGCTCTGTATGACTAGTAGTGGGATCATCAATGTAGATAATTTGTTTATGTCGGTGTTAGGGTCAGGATGGAGACGATATTTGATAAATGTGCATTTTATTATTTACTGCTTTGCTACATGTTTACGAAATACAATTATGCAGTATATACTGCCTTGCCTTATTGTATTATTGGTGTTCAAGGTGTTTTGCTGGAGGATTTTCTGTTTTATCCCTTTTTTACAGTAGTTACTGGAAACTTTGAGTTTCTATAACCAGGTTGTGTTGACTAAGGTAGTGCTTTGGGTAGCTGATGACATTGCCTCAGAGAATACATAGTTTGGGTTAAGAAATGGTTTAAATATGTGTGGCAATACTTGTGCAGCGTCAATAACTGAAAAGCTAAGCAGATTGGTTTTGTTATTTGTTGCATAGTTAAGATCATTAGATTTTAATGTAGTAGGAAATGACAGATTCTTAGGGCGAATTTTATTTTATTGTTGTTTTGCACACTTGTGAAAAATACAATACTAGCAACCATTACACACTTAAAATTGAGCAGGACTGGGTCAAGGAATTGGGCAGGAAGAGAGTGTACCCAAAAAAATGATGCAGGCTCAAATGGGCAGACCTTTTATCTGGCTGCTCAGATGATGTGATGATTGAGGACACTGCTGATTCTGAAACTAAGGAATCCATAAACTCTGTAAAATTTATTGAATTGGATGTTCTAAAAGTGAAAAGTGAGACTGAATCAGGTCTCCACTCCACTTTGTAAAGGATAAAGGATAGTAATCAGAGGCTGATCCCAAGTTAGAAGTAAACAGAGTGCCCAGACTGAAAGAGAGATTGATGTCTACGGGCAGGAGAACCTCACTGAGGATGGTAACATGTAATTGTGTACTCTTTTGAGGGCTCCTGCAATGGTGAGAAAGTGGATTGCAAACAATGGTTGCTCTTTCATCACAGGAAATGTACGGTCATATTATGTTTAGAGAATATCAGTTTCCTAAGGATCCAGATTTGTACAATGAAATTTCAAGGAGATTTCAAAAGTAAGCTTTGCTCTTCGCATCCCGTATGTGAGTTTGTGAGAAAATGCAGCAATAAATGTTATGTGGAGGGAGGTCGACAATTTGCCATGTAATAACATTACACTTTCTCAACCAACTGATGCAAGCACAGCACAGCACAGATATACTAGGGTGATGTCAGTGGGAATGGAGGTACTACAATACACAAACTCTGAAATATACAAGAAGCAAGAATTATTGAATTAAGAAAAGCTACCAAGACCTAAATTGTAATCCCCTAATTCTTTTTCTGACAGGGTATCCTCTGCATTCCTATTGTATACACACACATTACAGGCATAAACACCCACGCATGTGCATGCACACACACATAGAAACACACATAAACATACACCGACAGAGACACAGGCACACACACAGATACACACAGACACCCATGCAAGTACGCACACACACACACACACACACACACATAGGGCCTGATTATGAGTTTGGTGGTGCGGCGCTGGATCCTCCCTGCCGCGGCACTGCCAAACCTGTGGTCGGGCCGCCCGCCAGATTACGAGTATTTCTCATGTCTTGCTGGCTTTTGTTTTACATTCCCACAGTGGTGCCATGAAAATGGGCACCACAATGGGAACGTCAAAAACAGTTCCTGCACGGCAATGACTGTAAAGTACATGCCGTGCAGGAACTGGGGTGCATGCATACAAGGGGGCACATGTTGTCCCCCCTGCATGCATCCACATGGCGTGAGGCACCAGGGGGCTCTGTAGGGCCCCTTTGTTTCCTCTCCACCACAGTTTTGAGGGTGGTGGAACAGCCATCAAAACCGTAGTGGAGGGTAAACTCGTAATATGCTTGGCGGGACCACGGCCGTCCCGCCAAGCATATTCCAGTCTCCTGACCGCCGCAACACTGCCAGCGAATGGCGGTTCCCTGTTGACGGGGCAATGGCGATCCTACTGCCCTAAGCCACCGCCTCACCCGCGAGTCTGGCGGTCCGTGGACCACCAGACTTGTGATATAGCCCTTAAAGTCACACACAGAGACACACACATAAACACACCACATACACAATAGCTAGTGAAGAGATGAAATCTGAACTAAGGACGAAAAGCTGAGTGTGGCTATGCAGCTGTATTTTTACCTACTGTATTCTATCTATCACATTTGTAGCATGTTTGAAAACTATTTTAATTAGATTTCATTATTGTGGTTGTAATGCAGCAATACATAAATATTCACATTACTTTGCAAATGCACAGAAGCTGTCAAAGACAGTCACAAGTTTAGTCAGTCAGAGAATAACAAAATATTGCAACGGCAGAAAATGAATCAAATAATCAATAAACAATAACCTTACCTAATATAGAAGGGCAAAACCAGCACAAAAGAAGAAGCACATGAAACAAAATGCAGCGCTGTATTATGTCACCGGCAATAAAGTGAGATAAAAGGGTTTACTAAAATCAAGGATACATACGGGTTAACGTATTTGCAAAAAAAGTCATAAAAATAAATAAACGCAGTAACCTATGATGCTGAACTTGGTTCTGAGGCATACATTTGTTGAGAGCTTCTTCTTTGTATTGAGCAGACCTATATAGACCAGCTCCCCCGACCCCTACTTAATGGCGGCCGCTGCGGGGACAGGCGAGCAAGACCACTGACTCACTGTCAGTGAAACTGCTTTCCCACCCTCACAGCTCCACCATTAAGTGTGGCCTCTCCGAGCCCTGCACTCCCGTAGTGTTGGTGTTCGAGGCCCTCCTCCACCCGCAGGTTATACCTGCGCCTCATCCCTGGTGGTCCAGTGGACCTCTGACTCCTTTCTCTCGCTCCGCTTCTGCCCCCTTCTGCTCCGTTTTCACCTTTCAGCTTTTTCACACTCTTTAGCACTTTTTTCCTGCTTTCTGCCCCGTTTAACACTTCATTCTTCTCATCCTTGTACTCCTTATACCTTTTTCCATAACCTTTTCACCCTTTTACTCCTTTTCCTCTTTTGCCTGCTTTTCACCCGTTTTTCCCTCCGCTGCTGCCCCCGCGGTCCCTCCCCCCAGCGCGACCAGCCCGAGCCAGTTCCCCTCCCCGCTCCCACCTCCTAGCTGTCCAGCCCTCCCCAACCCCTACTTAATGGCGGCCGCGCTGCTGGCGCGCCAAAGGCGCGCCAAAGGCAAGCCCGTCTGCGCCCGTCCACAACCCAACCGCGACCCGACCGCTACCAGCCCCAGGAACCCTGGACCTCTGCACCGCCAACGATACAACCCAGCGGCACTCCACGCAATCAACCCAGGCCACAACAACAACTGCAAGCTAGCATCACCAGCCGACACCCACGGACCCTTCAGCTGTCACCGCTGCCGGCACACTTGCAGCACTGCCAGGAACACGGACCCAGCACAACCCGCCCGCAAGAACTCAACCAAACCGAAGACCCCGCAATGCATCCTCCTCAACGTCCGATCACTCCACAAATACGCCACCGAAATCTGGGACCTCCTCAACAGCACCACCCCAGACGTAGCATTCCTCACCAAAACCTGGATCAACACCATCTCGGGACCAGACATCGCCATTCCCCAAGGATACAAGATCTCCCGGAAGGACCGCCCCACCCGCCCGGGAGGAGGAATCGCCACCGTCCACAAATCCACCCTCCGCCTGAGCACACTTCCCGACGAGCCCACAGACCTGATGGAACACCTTCACTTCAAGATACAGGCCAACCCTACCACCACCCTCCGGGGAACCCTCATCCACTGACCCCCTGGATCCCGCGGACCATTCACCAACTCCATCACGGACATCATCTCCCCGCAAGCCATCGCGTCCACCAACTACACCCTCCTGGGAGACCTCAACTTCCACCTCGACAACCAACTAGACCCTAACACTGCATCCCTCCTGGACAACCTCCACAGCATTGGACTTCGCCAGATCGTGACCGAACCCACACACTCAGCTGGACACACCCTCGACCCCCTCTTCACAAAAGGAAACTCCATCACTTTCAGCCACACCACCGAACTCCCGTGGACAGACCATCGATGCATCCACTTCACCTTCAGAACACCCACCACCCACAGACACCATCACCTGGTCCCACGGAGAAACTGGAACAAAATCACCGACGACCAGATCACCTCCTCATTCGGCAACTCCACCCCAACCACCGCCGAAGACGACGACCCCAACACCGCAGCCCGAATTCTGCACAGATGGATCACCGACAGCGCCAACACCATAGCCCCCCTCAAGAAGAACAACAACACACACGCCAAGAAAGCCAGATGGTTTACCACCGAATTTTGAGAGTCCAGGCGCACCTGCCGCCACCTCGAGAAGGCCTGGAGGAACTCCAAATCCACAGAAGCCCACAACAACTTCAAAGCCGCCACCAACGCCCACCACCAACTCATCAGAAACACGAGGAAAACAGCAATCGAAGACAGAATCTCCACACAAGCACACAACAGCAAAGAACTCTTCGACATCATCAAGGAGTTCGCCCAACCCACCAGCGAGTCGACTGACATTCCTCCCTCACAAGACCTTTGCAACAAACTCAGCACCTTCTTCCACCACAAAATCAAGGACATCTACGACAACTTCGACGAAGACAACCAACACACTGAACCCTTGCCAGCCACCCCCAACACCCTGAAGCCAACGATTGACAGCTGGACAGCCCTCATTACCGAAGACACACTGAAGACGATGAAGTCAATCCACTCCGGGGCCCCCACGGACCCCTGCCCCCACCACATCTGCAACAGAGCCACCAACACCATCGCACCCATGCTTCGCCACACCATCAACCGTTCCCTGGCGAACGCCTCCTTCCCCGACGACTGGAAACACGCAGAGATCAACCCCCTCCTAAAGAAGCCATCGACAGACCCCACCGACCTCAAAAACTACAGACCCATCTCCCTGCTCCCGTTCCCAGCGAAAGTCATCGAGAAAGCCATCAACAGCCAACTCGCCACCTTCATCGAAGAGCACAACATCCTCGACCTGTCCCAATCCGGCTTCAGAAAAAACCACAGCACAGAAACCGCCCTCCTCGCCGCAACAGACGACATCCGCTCCCTACTGGACAAAGGAGAAACAGTAGCCCTCATCCTCCTCGACCTCTCAGGGGCCTTCGACACTGTATCCCACCGCACCCTAATACGCAGACTCCACAACGCAGGGATCCGGGACAAGGCCCTCGACTGGATCCACTCTTTCCTCTCCGGCAGAACACAGCGGGTCAGACTCCCCCCTTTCCTCTTTGACCCTACACCAACCACCTGCGGAGTCCCCCAGGGGTCCTCCCTCAGCCCAACGCTCTTCAACGCCTACATGGCTCTGCTCGCCCCCATCGTCAGAACCTACGAACTCAACATTGTTTCATACGCAGACGACACCCAACTCATTCTCTCCCTATCCAACAAACCCAACGCAGTCAAACACAACTTCCAAGAAGGCATGGAAGCTGTTGCCAAATGGATGAAAAGCAGCTGCCTTCAACTCAACACCGACAAAACAGAAGTACTCATCATGGGCCCACACCCCGATGCCTGGAACAACACCTGGTGGCCCCCGCCCTCGGAAGCCCACCCACCCCCACGGACCATGCACGCAACCTTGGAATCATCCTGGACTCCGAGCTCAAAATGGACCGCCAGATCAACTCCGTCACATCCTCCTCCTTCCACACCCTCCGCCTCCTACGTAAGACCTTCAAATGGATCCCCCTCGAACACAGAAAAACCATCAGCCACGCCCTCGTCACCAGTAGACTCAACTACGGCAACGCACTCTACGCCGGAATAAACAAAAACCTCACCCGCAAGCTACAAAACATCCAGAACGCCGCTGCAAGACTGGTCCTCAACCTGCCAAGACACTGCCACATCTCCCAGCACCTGCGCACACTCCACTGGCTCCCCATTGAGACTAGATTCACCTTCAAGATCCTCACCCACGCACACAAAGCCCTCCACAACACCGGGCCAGCATACCTGAACAGCCGACTCAACTTCCACGCACCCCAAAGAACCCTACGATCAGCACAGCTCTCCTACACCGTGGTTCCCCGCACCAGAAATACCAGATCGGGAGGCTGCTCCTTCTCCTTCCTCGCGGCCAGAGCCTGGAACGCCCTACCGCTCCACCTCAGACAGACAACATCACTCCCCATCTTCACGAGAAACCTCAAAACTTGGCTCTTCGACAGACCCCTTCCTTGATGGACTGGATCCTGTCCCTCCCCTCCTCCCCAGCGCCTTGAGACCCTTACGGGTGATTAGTCACGCTTTACAAAACATGATTGATTGATTGACCTAGCACCTGCCAATTCTTAAATCTCTGATTAAAGTTAAATTAGATTATGAGAACATCTTTCGGTGGTCACCCCAAAGTTACCCTGGCAGCAGGGCAGAATGTGCCAATTCTCATGATTTGAAAGGTCATCATGATTTATTAGGGTTAATGACTTTTCATTATTTGCTGATCTCTAACGAGATTATGTTTAAATTACTTTGTCTAATGCACAAATATTTCAAAGGAATTGCCTCGTATAAAAACATCACTATTTACTCTCTATGCTTGCATGTTGTGATTCAATGGTCTGAGACGGCTGGTGATTCCACAAGCATAACTAAGGCCCTCATTACAAACAGCCTAATAAATTGCGGCCCTTGTACAAATACCTCTTTGCATAGAGGTTGCAATTATAAACTAGTCAGAGTTCAACTCCAGAAGTTTAATTTTGCTATGTAAAACCTGCCTAAGTTTAACAGGTAATAAATGCCTAGTAAGCTCTGAGACATGTAGGGTAGTAGCAAAATCTGTATGTTATTCCTCATTCAGATGGGGCACTTGTGATAGGAGGGGTTTTAGCGGGCCGATAAATAACATTTCCCTGCTGGGCCACTATTAATGAAGCCTCAAGATAAAAAGAAGAATAGAGCTTTTTTGTTTTAGGTTTTAGACTTTGGGAATCTCTGTCCATGGACATTCTGGTTCAAACCACCAGTATTGTGCTCTAAGAAAGCAATACAACCTTTCCTCATCAATCAGTGATGAATATCCTTCATTGAGTAGGCTCATGTCATATTTAATTTTTCACTTGTATTGGCTCAGGTGATAGGTCACCTACAGACAGTTTAGTTAGTGGTCTGGAGCATACAAATAGATACATATACTAAATATAATGCCCTTGTGATGCCTATGTGCTGTCATAGCAAATGAAGACGACAGATGATGAAGTTTGGTCACCTAACCTGCAATCTAGAGTCTTTTCTGCACAGTTCTGGAAGACAAATTTCCTATCAATCACCTCATATAATACAGCCAGAAATGCCAGCCAACCATGGGAGCATTTGTTATAAGCTACGGCAATTCTATATTAAACCGTACCAAAAACCAAGCATGAGATGACCAGCAACTGGCCACAGTACAAAGAGTGAACCGCGAAGAAGCAAAACCAGCACATTTTCTGAAAAGTGAGCCATGTTTTCAAAGCAAACACAACATAAGAGTTTCTAGGATGAAGCCTGTGATAAAAGAAATCTGATCATTGTCAATGTGAAGAAACCCGCAAGTATGCTTTGATTCTGAGAAAAAGGAGTAATGGGAGTTGTCTTATGATATTACATTTGGAGTTCTAATGTCCCTTTGTAGAAATAACAGAGATGCCATGTAGGACCATCCCAAGAAGAGGGTAGCTATGGCTCTTTGCCCAAGATACTATGCTTTGATTCCCATTAATGATTACACTTATTTACATGATTAAACGTAGGCCTGAACCATTCCTTTGTGATAAAGCTATCTCTGCAAAAGCACTATGGGCTCCTAATGATGTTGTTTCGATTTCGCCAGCATACTTGTTTACTAAAATTAAATGTTGCTTCTGGCATGGGAAACCAATACAAGCCCCACAATTTATTTGCTGTCAGCCCTACCACAACATCTGACATGACTGAGGTCATGCACCCTGCACTACTGCAAGACAATTCCACTTTGTCCTCCAAAAAACTCCAATCTCTTTTTTATCTGCCAAAAAGTTATACATGGAATGTCTGCAAATTTGTCAAGGGTTCCAACCACTTCTATCTTTGAAGTTACTAATTTAATGACACATTCCTTACTTCTACTGATCTCTCCTCTACTTCACATGCCATCCGGAAATACGATGTGCATTTGGATCAATGGTTTTTAATCCTCCAGAAAATAAAACCATATTGCTGTTAGCATCAGATCAATTTATAAAAAGGCCCCACTTTTAGGAGTCCGGCACACCGCAGAGCAACGGTTGCTTACGCTACTCAAATTCACAATGAAACACTTGTTACAGATTCAGAGTGACCCTTTATCAGATCACCATAACCCAGCTGCCCTCTGTCCACCCCTGGCGGTTCCTGTGAGGGAAACATCAGATATGGAATAAGTCTCAAACACACCTGGAGAATTGCAGCAATAAATCACATATGGCCCCAGGATGTAATATCTAAAGAAATGAGTCAGAAGCACACACTCATAAACACAAACAAATGCACATCCGGCCCAAGGACATGATACCAGAACAGCCGGTCAGTTGCATTCATCAGAAAAGGCCTAAACAATGCCCAATAGTAAGCATCACCCTAGATAACCCACACAACACACCTGGCCACCTGGACCACCTCAGAATGTGACCTCCAGTTGGTATTTATGGCCCCTTCTATCAGGGTGAGATCATGAATCTAAACACGCAATTTATGGCCCACTATACCAGTATTTCCTGCCAAAAGGGGGAGGAGTTTCTCTTTATTGCACCCGCAGTACAGTATAAAGCATGCCATGTACATAATGCAAGTTGAATTCCAGCACGCAACTGTAAGAGATGTGGCTGCTATTCCCAGCTGATATTTTTTAATTAAACTTAAACTGTTCCTGATTGCCAAGCCTCACTGTTCTTCTTTTTGATAGTCAGAACCTGATTCAACCTTGAGAGAAAGAATTTGGAAGATCCTGTCAGATGAAACCTGAGAGAACCATCTTAAACTGATTCCAGTGATTAGCCATGCACTTAATACAGTTTTCACTCATTAATATATGCTGTTGAGGATGTTCCGGACAACACTGAAAATGTCTAAATTGAAATTAACAAATATCCTATCCTCCTGGAGATGTAGTTGTGAAAATTCTTTGCTTTCTCAAAAGATATACATTTGTTATACATTGCAAGAGTTCTGGAAAGACGTCTGTGTAGGTGTTCCCAGATCCTAGGCAGGAACATAATTATGAACCCACTCATGACCTTGTTCAATGAAGTTTTATCTGCCATATCGCTTCCATACTTCGAAAGAATTGGAAATCTGCACTGAAAGTTCATGTTGGCAATTGCTTAATATAGAGGTCATCAGAAGATAAAGGACATTATGTCATCTAGCTGACAAGCAACAATTGTTCTACTAAATCTGAAATACTTCCCATCTCTTTGTGCACTCTATGAGGGTCTGTAATTCATATTTTGTATTTATATATTACTATTATTACTCATGTGTAAGTGTTACACTTGTATATTTGTTGTCATAGCATAGTTTGTGACATCATTTTTGATTGTTAAGATTCTTAGGAAACCTTGTTTCAATGTTTTGTTGTGCTAGTGTTCTCACACACTTTAAAAGGCTTGTTCGTAGAAAGAAACATAACTGGGGAGGAAATAACTTACCTCGCTGTTCAAGAAGCAGTAGAGAACTGCAACAACCAGCCCCTGCATGAAGAGATTTTCATTAGAAAAAATTAAACAATGAACCATTATAATCAGTTGCAGAAAAAAGTTAGTATTTTAGTTACCTGGAAAGATCCTATGCACAATTCAAACCATATCTGATATAAACTGAAATTGGGGATTGGTAGTACAGCAAACACTATGTAGTGGACTCCAAATAGTGGAATCAAAAGCAGTGTTGATTTTGCAAGTCTCCTGGATAATGAGAAGATAAAATACAGTTTCAGTCAGTCAGAGGGTGCTGTACGCCATTTGTGAAGCAAAGTGTAATAACAACTATATATATTTCGAATTTTAATACCTCGTACATGAAAGGCACCATCTTTTGACAAATGATCCTTAGGAAATTTGAGGAAATGCATGTGAAACCATATATAATTATAGCTGATTGATTAACACCTTATCATTAAGATCAACAGGCCACAGGACGCATCAACAACACAGTATTAAGTTTGAAGCTGTATCCATGCTTATACATGCACCGTTCTCTAGAGACGCCATGTCTAAGAAAATACCAGGAACATTCAGCACGTTTTTTCTAATCACACACAATGCCCAGTTTCATTGATTCGTTTTTATTTTCTAAAATTGTAGATTATTATGTCTTTTTTTCTAGGCCCTCAGTGAAAGGAAGTGTGAATGAAGTGATCAAGTAGAAAACCTCCCCAAAATTTACTTTTTACCACCTCCCACAGTGGTATTTTTGGGGCTGATTCACAAAAGCACTTATGAGTATGAGAAGTAGTATTACAGGAGTACTCATTTACATACTTTTACAGGACTTTGTTAGTCAAACCTCCAACTCCCTATCAATAAAAGTGCAAATAGAACATAGTTCTTTCAGTTTGTACTAACTGTACATAAATATTCCTGGAGTATTCAAATTTTGCTCCCAATTTAGATGTTTTGGGCCAGTTCAGAAAGGAACATAAATCTACTGGGGTACTAATTTAGTTATTTCAAAGTGCTTTTGTGAATATAGTCCATAATTTTTCTAGTAGACCAAATATGTACCCAAAAATGAATCTTCAAGCCCACGCAGTTTAATTTTTCTGAAGCACAAGGAATAGCACAAGGTTTTCCCTGAGAAAAATGGGTGGCTAATAAACAGTTAAGAAATTAAAGGTGGCAGGTATACACAGGCAAAAAAGAAAATACTTTAAATTAGCTCACAAAAATGCTACACCGACATATCTTGAGCAAAAATGCCTGATTCACAAAAGTAAACTTACACTTTTGTTTAAGTTTATGATCATTTGCTATTCACAAAGGAAATTACAAGTCGTATCCTTACGAGTGTGAAGTCTTAGCACATAAAAAGAAAAGACTGTCCTGTGTGTTGACAGTAAAAAACCATCAAGCGGTTCTTTCCCGGAACAGTAGTTTGACTTCAAAACCAACCAAAATAAAGGCATTGCTGTGCCAGTATAAAATCTGGCACTGACTGAACTGTGGAAATGCACACTAACACAGTAAAACAAATCGAGAAGTGTGTGTGCAAAACACAACCGAGTGTCATGATTTAATTTGCCACGATTTGATTACACACCACAAGGACACAAGCATTGGAGATGACAGCAAGTGTATCGTAATAGACACAAGACTGATGCCACATAAACAAAGAGAGTAAAAAGATATATTCACATTAAACAATTGGAACCATGCAAAATGGGAGCAAGAAAATGGAACTGAAGGTTTCGGGCAAGGTGCAGTACTTAGGGGCCGATTCCGATCTCGGCCGGTAGGGCACCGAATCGGATTCGGCTGAACCGGATCCGATTCGGAGCCCTTTTTCCCGACCGATTCGTACGTGCGTCCGGCCGAGCGAGTACGATGCGAGCGCGTGCGAATTCGCCGACCGACTCGTTCGCGGGTCCCAACCGCTCGACCGACTCGCACGGATGCGCCTCGCACCGCGCAATGGAGACGTACCCCGACCGGGCAAGTACGATGCGCGCCGCGAGCAGTCCGACCGACTCGCGCCGTCCGGCTCCAAGAAGCAGTCGGAGCCATACTTTAGGGGTCCATGTCGGACCCACCTGTACGCGTAGCCGCGCGAGTCGCACACAGGGGGGACCCATGGGTCCCCCCTACCTGTGCATGTACGCCGCGAGTCGCTTCGAGGCATACCCGCTGTAGGGGGTGCCCTTGTTCACCTCGCACCCATTGAGTCAATGCGAGCCCGCGTACGCGTTGTACGACCGGCTCCCATTGACTTCAATGGGAGTCCGACCGACTCGAGTCCGATAGCATACGTGCGCATCGTACTCGTTCGGTCGGGCTGCTGGGGTCCGATTCGGTCGGAAATCTCTCCGGGTCCGGCTCGGTCGGAGAGATTTCCGGCCCGAATCGGAATCGGCCCCTTAGTGTATTTAGAAGGTGGCGTGTGACGGTTCTTTCTTGGATACACACACACATTTGCCTTACATCTAATAACAGGTCTGCATTCTCCATGTGTACGATAACGTTTTCCTAGATGGTGGTTGAAGAAAAATACACCAATGGAAAGATTCAAAATTCTTCATGAGAAAAGGTCATCTCGGAAAGTTGCCAGCATTGCTCGGTTATAAGAGGGCAATTGTGAAAGAAGAGTCTTCGCAATGTTTCTAGTAGCAATGTTATCTAGGTCAAGATGGTCATGTTGTCTTATGTTAGAACACTAATTCTGAGTCCAGTGAGGTTCCACCTGTTGCAGTCTCTCCTTGACGGCCAGCCTGTCCCCTGCTTAGCAGTACATCAGCATTTTAGAGTGTTCCAACCTGTCAATTTCTGTTGCAGTCTCTTTAGGTTTGCTTTTAACCTGACCATTACAGCCAGTATTTGTGGAAGATCCATGCATGCAATTGGAGACACCACACTTTACTGGGAATCTACAGTCTGCCAGCACCTCAAACCACACCCTCTGATGGTTGCTGTAATTTCTCCACTGGTTGTGTGCATTCACTTGTGTACACCGCCTGTTACTGGGATCACTTCCTTCTGTATATTTGTGCACCACATCATAGAATGTGTATATCTCTAAACCTTTGTTGCAATTATGGGCCACATGTACAAAGATTCCCGTTTGTGATTTCCTAATAGCGAATTTTTGCAATTTGCTATCAGGAAATCGCAAACACCTGTGTACTAATGTGTCTTTGACACATTTAGCGATTCCTAATGGGGGTCGCAATTGACCTACCTCATTAATATTCATGAGGTAGGTCGCAATTTGCTACCCATTGTGAATCACTAACAACACAGGGATTGTGGATTCTGGGGACATCAGACCAGCATGTCTTTGTTTGCTTTTAAATAAAGCAACGTTCTGCAAATCAGGATGTTTGCAACAGGCCCTACGTTTTTTAAATATTTATTTGCTCCAAATATACACACGTAACACATTATTAGGAACTCAAAAACATGGGCCACTCGAGTCCTCATTCTAAATAAGGAAGAAAACTGTTCCCTGATAGCGTAAATACCAGAATCGGATAGTTTAGGATAGTTTCCAATGGAACCTGAAGTTGGCCTGTGTGCCCATCGCTGGAGATCGAAATGCTGTAATGTAATACATTGAAGCTTGTGGTGCGCTGTAAAATATGTATTTCCAATTTTCTTATTACATTGAGGAAGCGTAAAAGCTGATCTTGCCTTTCCATGACACACACACACACACACTGAATTACGACAATAAGAATAAATGTGCACCTTGCACACGTCCAGAAAAATGAAACAAAAACATAGAAAAAGTGATAAGCCAGCACCGTAAAAGTATTCTTGACTAGGTAGAAACAGTAGGATTAATCAACTAGAGAATGTAAGATGTTTAAGTAACCAATTACTTTATATTTTTAACAAGAAATGTTTTGAAAGATGATGATTCCTTAGAATTGCTATTTGACTTCAGTGCAGTGTCTTAACAAACTCGAGTTTGGTGCAATTTCTAAATGAAACACAGTGGATGTCTGAAATTTTCGGTATAAGTGCTTAACGGTATAAAGACCATTTGCATTTAGGAATAATTTTATTTTAATGATATTTAGAGTTAATTTACATGTTGCTACTTTTCTATAGTAGTGGCAGTAGACCATACTTGATGTTGAACATTTCTATGTAACATTTACTGACAACCTTACAGAAAGCTTATATATGATATGTGTGATTTATTTCATTATGCCTAAACTTAATTAAGATTTTATAGTACTAAAAGATGACATGTTGAATTAAAAAAATGTTAAGATTTTTTTCTCCTTAGTCTGCATTATTTCTGACCTTGTGAAATGGACTTGATATGTTCCTCAGATGTTGCTTTTTTTGTTCTTGGTTCATGCAACATTACTTATGATAACAAAGACAGCTCTTCACCCCTTATGTGTAAATGGTGAGAAGTTGACTTTTTCCCTATATCCATAAGATGTAACAAGATAAACAAACTCTTTGTCTATTAACCTGTGACGATGGAAGGACAATCGTTTCTCATGATTTATTTGGGAAATGATGTTGGAGTAACAATTTGTACCTGGAAAGACGGAAAGAACAATCACATGACGATCAGACCACTGTGGACCGACCATTGATGTCATGATGAGAAATATGAACTATTTAACCAAGATACAAAGGAGGAGGAGGATGGTCTGTTCCCTCATTGCCCTTTTTGTGCCTTTTGAAGAGAGCTTATGTTTAAGCTCAAGCTGCCCTTTGACATTTTTCCTTGCCTCTAACCTGCCTCCCGAACTATTTCTGTTATGCCCCTTTTGATTTTTGCCCTTGCTGTTGAACTTGCCCGTCAGACGATTTAAAGCAGTTTGGTGAGATACCAGACTGAACTCTCCTGCGTTATGCTCTATTCCCCTTTGCCCATGGATTTTGCCCCTAGTGGACTTTAACTTGATTTTTTTCCAATGCTTAGAGAACCTTCAAGAACCAACTTCTTGCTTTGTTGGTGGTAGAGATAGTATTGCTGACCGAAAACCATCCTCTTATGGATCCTTTTATTTAGGGATAAATTACTTTAACTAGAGGTGGGATTTTATATTTCGAACTCTTAGATTTATGACTGAGCCAGTAATTGAACTTCCTTTATTTCCGCCAGCGGCAGCATCAAGCCTCACCAAGGACTACATTCCCTGATAAGCAAGGCGCCAGGAGGCGCCAACGCCACTCTCTTCATGCTGGGGGCGCATAAAGGTAGCTTTGGGCTCCCGCGGCGCAGGAGTTCGTAATTTAACTTTCTTTCTTTCCGCCAGTGGCAGCAGCAGCATCAAGCCTCACCGGGGACTACATCCCCCGCTAAGCAGCGCACCAAGAGGCGCCAACGCCACTCTCTTCGCACCGGGGGCGCATAAAGGCAGCCTCGGGCTCCCGAGGTGCGGGATGCGCGGGCGCGCCCGGGCCAAGTGCGGGCCCATCTGCGTCCGTCCGTGGCCGGACAAGGCTGGGCTGGGCCACCCCTCTTGGCTCAACGGAAAGGGAAAAGAGCCGGTAAGGAAAGCTGTTTTTTACCCTGTCAAAAATAAGTTATAAATTGTAGCTTGGGAACACTCTTTAGAAAATGGGTAAACGAAAATTAACGCCGACCCCTTCTAGTACTGGAAAGCCTGCAGGTACAAATGTGGCAATAACTAATTATCTGAAAAGCGCTATCGGATTAATTAACAACGAAATTGTCCAAGTGGAAGAACGCCTAGCCGCTACAAAAACGGCACTAAATGCAGCTCTAAAAGAGTCCAGGACAGATCTAGTGGAACTTGAACCCACCTCGAATGACCAGGGTAATAGTAAAAATAAGGGGAACAATGTATCAAATACAGAAATTATAAAAGCGGGCCCATGTATTTCGACTCTCCCACTCGAGATATCCATACTATCAAACAACATCGATTTGGTTTCCCCACCTGCTAAAAAGAGTAAACAACAATCCGTACAAAGGACAGTAGTACCCCCAAATCAATCAACAAATACGAAAACTAAGCAAAAGAAAGGGAAAAAAACCCTAGCAGAGCCAAGAAGAACAGGGGCGGACGAAACAACAAATTATACTCAAGGCATTGAAACACTTTTTAAAAAACCGCATGGGAAAATTGATAACATTGAAAGGCGATTAATGATGGAAATTAAGTCAGTGCAAAAAGATGTCACCCATTTAACCGATTTGGACATGGATTTATTGCCTCCTAAAAACCCCCTTAAGGTAATGCCTGGCAGAGAACCGTACATGAAAACAAATGCTGGGCATAGTCTTTATGCGACATCTGAAAAAATTCATCCTATGACAGTGCCACAAATAAAGGAAGGTTCTAATATACAATCTGTCGCACAATCGGGAGACCGTAATTTACCCAATGTAGTACAAGCAGGAACGAGAATTGAAGGCAACAACCATGAGATTGAATCCTCTGTGAACTGCAGATCAATGAAGCACGGCGAGGATTCTCTCCACCAACCCCCTCAGGCAACCCCCTATGTAATCATTCTGAAGAATGTCCCGAAGTTGGCAGCTAATACAATAGAGACCTGGGGGACTTTGAAGAATAAGGTTGTGCATTGGTTTGCTTTAAATACCAACTGTAGCCCCAACCTACGTTTCCAGAACATAATTATGTTAAGAAGATGTAAATTGGGTTGGCAGTACGAGGAAATCCTGCCAAGGAGATTGTGTTGTTGTGAACTTTCGTTGTCCTGTGATTGTGGGGACTCTGATTGAAGAATTTTCAGTTAAATATACACAGTCATTAAACCACCCTGATGAAACCATTATTGCCGCCCCACTAGGCTATTTTTACAAACCTAGAAATGAGTCAATACCACACATTAGTAACAAACTCCATCGCACAGATTCTTATGGGATACAATCCATGCCCAATAGGTTTGCACCCTTAAGAGGCTGTAGCGAAACAGATTGACTGCGGGAAGATGCTGAGCAATCGACAGGTGTTAACTATGTTATTCCCCCTATTACCACTATTAATAATAATTTAAATAGACATTCATCAGACGGATTTTTGACCATCATGTCATGGAATGTAGCTGGGGTGAAAAATAAGTTAAATGATAGAGAATGGCTTAAGACGATACAGAATTGTTCACTAATCTTATTCCAAGAAACCTGGCACACAGAACCTTTCTAAACCTAAAGCCTTAATAGAGATGGCTTTAAAACTATCCCTACACAAGCCATCTCTACGAAGGCAGGGATAGCAAAAGGAGGTTTAGAGGTTTTAGTCTCAGTAACTACACCCTTAATTCTACAGAAAGATTATATTAAATCACAGTTTTTCCAGTTTTTACATTTCAACACAAAAGGAAAACAGCGCATAGTAATAATACATTTTTATAACAATATTTTTGACAGCACTAGACATTACGTATTTGTGTAATTGGAGGAGGAGCTAGACGACTTTTTAAAAGGTTTCAGGGGAGATTACCTGCTCATTTGGGCCGGCGATTTTAATTGTGAAAAATATAAAATTCTAAATGGGGTACATTGCGGCCATAGGGATGTATATGGTGACCCCTGTCCTCACTTCCCCCATATTCCATATGGAGATGCGATTAATATTGTAATGTATAAACATAATCTAGAAATTATGGAGATAGGAGAAGAAAAGGGAGAAACTGCAGTCCAAACAAAAGAAAATGAAGGAGCGAGATCCTCATCGAATATTGACCACGCCTTAGTATCAGGGAACTGCAAGGGTCTTGTTGAAATATTTTACGTGCAGGCAAGCCCTTATAGTGACCATCATCCACTATTTCTGGTATTGAAATTAAGCCGGCCACAACAAGAAAAGGTATGCGTAGCTGCCGCTAACATTAAAACACAAGGGGAAAATGGGATATTTCCATTAAATGGTCAGGCATTAATCCCATAGTATTTATGGATAATACAATTAAAAAAAATCAAGAACACATAAATATTTGTTTGGAGAGATCTTCCTTAAATATAGATATAATAACAGCTTTCCATAATATTGCGGCCGCAATCACTGGAGATTTGAAAATAAAAAATAAGAAAAATGCCGGTCACCACTCTAGATGGTTTGACCAGCAGTGCTCCAAATTAAATCAGGACCTAAAGATAGCACTGAAAGTTAGACCCAGGGATAGAGAAAAAGTTCGCACATTATGGAAAAAATATAAACAAACATTAAGCATAAGGAAATCAGAAATCCGGGAAAGGGCATGGGAAAGACTGATCCAGGCAGCTGAGACGCGTGATTCTATTTTATTTTGGAAAACAATAGATCATCCATTTTTTAAGGATTTATCAGCTACTAAGATTGAAACTCTAGTAACCCCTGAAGATTGGTTAATCCACTTTGAACATATCTTTAACCCTAATAATGAGGATCCCTTAATCAATGACAATAGTAACTTCATTTTAGTGGACACGGTTAAGATGGCACCTATCACCCTAGATGAAATTAAATCTGCCTTAAACAAAAGCGCAAATGGTAAGGCTGCAGGACCAGATGGGGTTCCCATCAATATTCTAAAGTCTAGCATTGATTTTTGGTCCCCAATCCTATTAAGAGTTTTTTTTAACACATTTTATTGGGTTTTTCAGGTTTTGCATATTACACAAAGAGTATATCTTATGCAGACATAAGTCCGTACAGTATATATTACAGTGGTATGTAGTACAATTGCATTTAGACTTCAGTCCAGACTTCGATTCGCTGAGGCAAAGCAATCTTGTTGCGTAGTATAGATTGAAGAAATAGTTTGACTGTAATTGCAGCAGGATGGCTGGGTACATATGCAGGTTTATTAACATTATTCCTAAAAACCTATTTAACTACCCCTCCCAACTCTCCCACCCCTACTGGACCCACCCCAATACATGTCATTATCATATAAGTCCGTCCTATTGCCCCCAGTATCTCTTGTGAGGGCAGCCATGTTTACGTGACACTGATGCGTTACAGTACTATGCTTTCAGTAGTTCTATTATGTGTGGGAAGGGACTGGTCTATTGTTTATAACTACTCCTCTTGGACTGTTGGGACAGGTGTAGGCTCATGTGATTTAAATGTTTCCATTATAAGTTCCCATTCCATTGAGATAGGCCTTTTACCTAGGCCCGAGCTTCTTCTGGCCTTATAGCCGCGCTTTCCACGCCCCCCAACCTCACCACTTCCCCGTGCCAAGTGTATTCAGTTGGGGACCTGGTAGACTTCCACCGCATTGTTATGCAGCATTTCGCTATTAGCAGCGCTAAGTCAGTGAAGCGTAGTTGTACTTGCTGCGTTTTTGAGCGTCGTGTCATACCCACCAGGCAGCTGCCAGGTATTTCCCGTATGGATAGGCCTGTCGCTGATCTAATGCTCGTGATTATCTTGTTCCAAAATTCAGTAAGCACCGGGCACGACCATAGCATATGGAGAAGATCAGCTTCCGCCGTTTTGCATCTAGGGCAATAATGTTGTGTATCGGGAAACATTAAGTTGCAGGCGGTGCGGAGTAAAGATAGGCTCTATGTAATATCATGTATTGGATGTATTTGAATTTGGCGTTGAGGGACACCTTTTTGGGGTATTCTAACATCCCCGTCCATTCTTTGTCAGTCAGATCTTTCTCAAGATCCTCAGCCCATTTGTTGCGCACATTAGTAAGGGGAGACCCTGTATGTGCTCGAATGCCTCTATACAGCCATTTTGTAAGGTGGCGCCCTGTCCCCATTAAATAAATTGCCTGTACCAGTGCATGAGTTGGGGGTTCCACCCTAAGCGGGGCCCAATGCTTTTTGGTATAGTGGAGTGTTGCAGCATGTGTTAAATATAGGTTACCTGGTACCCCGTTTTTCCTGGTAAAGTTCTCATGATCCATTAGGGCTCTGTCGCTAAACAGCGCTCCCACTGTGGTGACCCCACCCTCAGACCACGCAAGGATTCTGCGTTTGGTGATTAGGCCCGTGTGCGTGGGAATACCGAGGAGTGGTATATTATCTGCATATGGGAGACACCCGTGCGTATATTGCAGAGTCCTTCTCCAGTATGCGAGCGCCGTACGTAATAATATTGGGGCACCCGGTGGTATTGTGGCCCGGGGTAGCAGTAGCGTGTGCAGAGTGCCTTGGTTGATGTCTTGGGCCGTGTAGCCTAGTTCATGCAGATTGCGGCCCGAGAGCCAGTACAACAGCCATTGAAGTTGGCTCGCATAACAGTATGCTCGAAGATCAGGTACACCCAGTCCTCCCTTGTCCATGTCTAGTTGCAGTTTAGCTAGCTCTATCCTTCGGCAGCCAGTTCCCCAAATCAGCTCAGATAGCATAGTGTCCAGTGATTTAAAAACAGGGGTGGGAATTAATACCGGCAGGTTGGTAAAGAACTATAAAAGCCGAGGGAGGACCACCATTTTTGATATAGCCACCCTCCCCATCACAAACAAAGGTAGCGATGTCCAGAAGGCCGTTTCCAATCTAAGTGGCCTCAAGGCTTTGGTTAAGTTACCCTCTATTAGGTCTTGTGGGCTTCTATATATTTGGATTCCTAGATATTTGAATGTGTGCGGTGCTACAGCTAGGGATAATTGCCCAAATTGTACCGCGTCTGGACGTTCTCCAGGGCAGAAGAAAAAGGCTTGGGACTTTGTCTCATTTATAGTAAGGCCCGAGATCTGTGCAAATTGTGAGAATATCTCCGGAATCGGCTCCAGGGCATTAACCAGGTTCTTCGCATGAATAATTATGTCGCCTGCGTAGGCAGACATCACATGTGTGGTGGTACCCAGCCTGATGCCCAAATGTTCAGCAGATGACCTCTACTTAATGGCCAAGGTTTCTTCCTATTAAGAGTTTTTAATGCAACAACTGGAGGGGTTTTACCTTCAACTTGGGTGGAAAGTGTCATAGCCCCAATCTTTAAAAAAGGTGACAGAGGGGGCGTAAAATGCTACCGCCCTATATCCCTACTCAATTCAACATCAAAACCAAATCCTTTTAGAAAGATTGGAATGCTGGGTAACCGAGAAAAATATCCTAACTGACTCCCAGTATGGATTCAGAAGGGGTATAGGGACAGTAGAGCAGTGCGTCAATCTTGAATTATTGATAGGGAAATATACCCTTGCTAAAGAAGGTCAACTAAATCTTTGTTTTGTAGATCTCACAAGCGCATTTGATCTAGTTGCCCACGCAAAATTATGGCAAACGTTGCAAGGGATGGGCGCCCCACATGATATTATAATTTACCTATCACAAATTCACGCTCTTCTAACTTCAAGAGTCCGATTCGGCCCCAATGGTGAATGCACTTCTCATTTTAGAGTTACTCATGGCATTAGACAAGGCTGTGTCCTTGCACCCCTTTTATTTTCTCTTTATATTAACAACGATGACATATCCTTGCAGAGCCTAAAAGCTGATGCCCCTAGAGTCGGAATGCGTGTAACGCCTGTAGTCTTATATGCAGACGATGCAGTCCTGTTATCAAGGACTGCTCACGTGCTCCAATGTTTAATCAAAAACTTTGCACAATTTATGATTGAAAAATACCTAATACTGAATCTTAGTAAAACCTTCATCATGACCTGTGGAAAAAGTAAAACAAAGAGCAGGGACCACCACATGGGAGGTGAGCACATTGAAAGAATAACATCATTTCCATATTTAGGACTTCTTTTTAATGGGAATGGAACTTGGGGTGCACACATTGATTTATGTAAGTTGAAATTTGTACGATCAAGTGAGGGTATTTTTAGATTTTCAGAAAAAATTGGGAATAAGCCAGTGCGGGAAATCCTGACACTATATAGGAGTAAGTGCATCACAGGTACATGTTATGGAGCGGCGCTATGGGGAGGGCAAATACCATTTTATTGCAAACAAATGAAAATAAGTTTTTTAAGAAGGCTTTTAGCAGTGCCTAACTCAACCCCCTCATATATAGTACATAAAGAGCTGTCTGTACCTCATATCAGTGTTTATATCAGCACAGCAGTCATTATGTTCTGGCATGGGATTTGGACTAAGGAAGAGGCTAAATTTACTAAGGAAATAGTAATGGATTGTCTTGCCCTCGACTACTGCAAAAAAATTCCTTGGCTACAGTATATATATAAACTTTTATTAGAATGTAAGGTGGATGTTGATTTTTACGATCCAAAGCTTATCCGGGATTATAGCAAAGGGGATCTAAAAACGAGGTTAGCAAATTCAAGGGAATCTGCAAGAGATGCAGGAATAAGTTCAAAATTGACTGTTAGAACATTCTGCGAAGGCTCGCTTTTGCCGGGTACCCAACCATACCTTATCTCGATAAGAAATTTGCAACACAGACTTTATTTAACAAAGTTAAGGATGGGTACCCTACATTACCAGATCGCATTTCCCACAATGGGAAAGTGGTACAAAAACCTTCCAAATTGCCCTTGTGATGGAAAGTCATTACAGACCACACTGCATTTCATACTTTTTTGCAACTTCTATCGAGATATTAGGAAGCATGTTTTACGACCCTTATTGATTGCTAATAAATTGTATTTTTATAAATCTGCTTTTAATTACATCTGTAGCCTGGAAAATGAAAAAGTTTGCAATGCTGTTATTGTTTTTATACAAATGGCAATTAGGAGAAGAAAGGACAATTCTCATTTGGAAGCCTTAACATATGAAAATAATTAGGCCTTCTAACATTCGTTAAGGCTCGAAATATTTCTATAATATCTTATATTCTATTTTAAAAATGTATTTGAATCATATTTTATAATCCTCTACAATGCCTGAATATAGCTATTGCACTGTACTTTTGAGCCCCGCATCTCTGAGCCCTGTTTTACATAATTATTGCAACTAATAATTGAGTAACCTTTTAGAATGAAGTTTTACTATGCACTGCACTTTGTACTGTATTATTGAGTCTTGTTTACATAATTACTGTAATTAATAGTTGAGAAATCTTTTAGAATGAGTATTACTATGCACTGTATTGTTTTATCTTGTTTACATAATTATTGCGATTAACAATTGAGAAATTTTTAGAATGTTTTTATGGTTGTATATTATATACCGAATAAAGCTTGTTTGATTTGATTTGACTGAACTTCTTAAAATGTTACTTATATGCATTGATTTTGGATCTTTAATACAATACCTAAATTCTCTAAAAGTTGTCTGAGTCTTATTTTGTCTAATGCTATTTTACAGAAACTGCAAATTTCTAAATGTATAATAGAGACATTTATAGATTATTGTCATAACATCAGGTTCTTTTGCTCTTGTTCTGTGTAGCCACAGCCGAGCTTTTAGTTTGCATGAGTCTTACTGGACTAAACTTCTCCAGGAGGGTCTGTCTACCAATTGCCATACTTTATTTCTATAGCATGGTCTTGAGAGTGATTTACTTAAACCTGATTACCAATTTTTGAATTGGCAACCAATTAATGGGCCTCATTGGGTAGCTGGCAGTTGGACATCCTGTTCCTCACCCCTCACTATGACAGAGAAAGTTCCATCGGAGGACCATCACCTCTGAGGTGAAGTTTTGAGGCTGAGTAAAATCCTACTCCATGGGCCCAGTAGGGGTGTTGAGATCAAGGTCATAAGAGAAAAAGCTACCCACGCTAACACAACCTACTTGTGCCATCCCTCCTCACCTCCATTAAATAAATACATAGTTATTCTACTGTAATATTCTAGGTGTGTAATGCTTACAGTATTTATTTATTGGGGATTCCGGTTGTGATTTTTCTACTGTTTTGCTGACTTTCAAAAATCAGTGCTTAGCATTATTTCTACACCTGCCCACCAAATAAAGAGACACATAACAGTGGTTGCCAGAGTTTACAGGACATGATGCTTTTATTGAAGTGTATGTTACAACAATCATATTTCATTTAAGGTAGGAATATTTCTGGATATGTAAGGTTCCACCATTGTCTGTGTGTGCAATGAACTGATTGTAGGCTCTGCTAATCACAGCCGTTATGTGTTTTTCATAGGTCGATCAATCTCACTAACATTCTGTCTCTCTCTTACACTCACTGACTCCCACTCCATCTCAGCCAAACTCTCTTCAATGATTACTGCCTCTTACACTCTTACTCTCTTGGGATTCTGTGGGGTTTACAGGACTATTAATGGTATTCTTAAGACATCATTTGAGTCCTACCGCCTTACAATCACTGAGGTCTCCTTGCACAACACTTTAGTACTTGACATAGACAATAGAGAACCCATCCTCTTTTTCACAGTGAAGGAGCTGCCTGTTTAGACACTAGTTCTGCCCACATTAAGCAAACCGAGTCACCCCAATCAAATTTACAGCTGCACAGACAGAAGAATAGAATTATTTGTAGAACCGTCTTCAGAATTAACGTACACTAGCCTGTTCTCGAATAAAAAATAACTTTAGGCCACATTTAGGGGATTGTGTACCGAGGCATGACAAGAGTTTCATACTCCTTTTACAGAGCATCAGGATTGCAGGTCTTCTGAATACACACAGCTGGTGCTGGGACAAACTTTTGCAAGGAAATGTGACCTAATTTGTTAGCAGTTTCTGATGCTCAAGAGAAAATGTTCCACAAAGATACAACAAAGAAGACCACCAGCTCATTTTCAGAAATAAGAGTAGCAGAGCACACCAAACTAAGATCTAAGATCTGGTAGTAAACGATTTTGATAAAAAACATTTTTAATGGTATATATAAATATTATCTACTGGCGGTCGCCAGTAGATAGTTATAGTTAGGACCTATTTTCCATAGGAAATCCGCAACATTCTATTTGAAAAAACTCTTGCGTCGGTTGACGAATCTTCGCGAAATTTTCAAACTTTATGGCCCGCTCCGGTCCGCTCCTATCCTGAAAGTCTCGGGGTGATTCGTCAAGCGGGGGCCGAGAAAAAAGGGGGGTCCCAAAACGTGTTTTCCCCATTCATTTTCCCATAGGAAACTTTAGCCACGGCTACAGCCCGAACTGCTGAACGGAATTACACCAAATTTGGCAAAGAGGTAGTTCTTAGTTCAGAAAGAACCCTTTTTGTTAAATGGTGTAAATCCGTTCAGTAGTTGCTGAGAAAATCAAAAGTAAAATAACATATATATCTATGGCCGCTTAGGGTCCGCGTACCCTCCCGATCACGAGCTGCATGCTAATTGGCTGTCAACACTCCAAATCAGGAAGTGTTGGCAGCCATTTTGTCCCTCGGTAGAACCGAGGCAGAGAAACAAGTGCGCAAAACGCACAAAGGGGGCAGGGTAGAAACACCCTGACCCCTAGGTCTGCTCAGGGGTCCCACAAGGACCCCCTGGGCAGAAAAGCATTTTTTTAAATCGGCGGGATGCGCTTAGGGTGCGCGGATCCCGCCGATAAAAAAAAAAATCACAAGTGCGCAAACGCACAAAGGGGGCAGGGTAGAAACACCCTGACCCCCTAGGTCTGCTCAGGGGGTCCCACAAGGACCGGATGCGCTTAGGGTGCACGAATCCCGCTCTCTGGCGCATACTGGAGGTACCTGGTGGGCTAGTTGGCCCCTAGGGACCCTCGGGATTGAGGAGGAATTAATTCTCCAACTTAAAACGCGCCACAGGGCGTGTTTGCAGACATGTCACCTCAGGACCCACCCCCTTCCTTCACCATTGTGCAAATATTCCTCTAAAATCAGCCGAACTACGAATTCTGATTTACTCACCTGTTATCAGGAGAGACCTCAGTGCTGCATCTTTGCGCCCAGTACTGATCCTGAAAAGTAATTCTAACCGTACTTACCAGTAACTTGAATTTCCTTCCATAGGCTAACATTGACTGGTTTCACTTGGAAATTCTTCTAAGTGTGGAGTTTTGGAACTTTATAATATTCCTCTAAAATCAGCCGAACTACGAATTCCGATTTACTCACCTGTTATCAGGAGAGACCTCAGTGCTGCATCTTTGAGCCCAGTACAGATCCTGAAAAGTAATTCTAACCGTACTTACCAGTAACTTGAATTTCCTTCCATAGGCTAACATTGACTGGTTTCACTTGAAAATTCTTCTAAGTGTGGAGTTTTGGAACTTTATAATATTCCTCTAAAATCAGCCGAACTACGAATTCCAATTTACTCACCTGTTATCAGGAGAGACCTCAGTGCTGCATCTTTGAGCCCAGTACAGATCCTGAAAAGTAAAACTAACCGTACTTACCAGTAACTTGAATTTCCTTCCATAGGAATCCATTGTCTGGTTTTCAGCAGAAAAGTTTCAAAGTGTCGATTTTCACAAACTACAAATATTCCTTAAAAATCGCCTGTATGACTTAAACGCATTCTTTCAACTGTTTACAGGAGATGCACCAGTGCTGGATCCAGGATCCACCACTGAGTAAGAAAAAGTAACGATAACACTACTTACCTGCTAAGTGAATTTCATCCCATAGGATAACATTGGTGATTCTATTTGAAAAAGTTTCCAAGTGTCAACTTTTAAAATACAATAATATTCCTTAAAAATCACTACTGTAACCAAAACGCTTTTACTCAACTGTTTACAGGAGATGTCCCAGGACTGAATCTAGGATCCAGTCCTGTGGTTAGAAAAGTAATCCATAAAGTAACTAATTGCATTTAACTAGAAATTCACATTGAGCTCAATGTTGCATTGTGTTTGAAATTGTGTTGCCCATTGCAACAACTGTAACTACTGTACTTAAAAGTCTATTGCCTATTTGCAAAGTATTTAAACTAAAGTAATTCATTCTGAGAAAGTATATTTTGTAATGTAATGTATAATGTAATTATAATGTAATTTAAAAAATAAAATATCTAAAAATAAATAGTTTAAAAAATGTAGTAAATCAGTATCAAAAAAATAAATATAACAATTAATACATTTAAAAATTGGCATTTACAAAACCTTTGAAATTCACTGAAAAAACCATAGGTTTCAGGCACGTTATAGTTAGAAATTAGCATTTAAAAAACCATTGAAATTCACTGAAAAAACCATAGGTTTCAGGCACGTTATAGTTCGAAATTAGCATTTAAAAAACCTTAGAAATTCACTGAAAAAACCATAGGTTTTAGGGACAGTTATAGTTAGTTGGACATTGCACTCGTACAAAACCCGTGAAATTCCCCCGTTATAGTTAGTTCAGCTAACTATAACTCGCGCCCCGCAATGCACTGCTGATGACGTCACATATTACATCACTCATGACATGGGCAGTGACATCACTGATGACATCACTGAT
The DNA here is from genome assembly GCA_963921515.1 of Calotriton arnoldi. Taxonomy (NCBI): domain Eukaryota; kingdom Metazoa; phylum Chordata; class Amphibia; order Caudata; family Salamandridae; genus Calotriton; species Calotriton arnoldi. The sequence goes on along the minus strand of CAWUFW010018470.1, from coordinate 17,575 downwards.
GACATCTCAAATGACATCACTGATGACATCACTGATGACATCATCCATGTGATAATTTCATGCATCTTCTCACACCCTAATATAACTTTTGATAGACCCACTCTAAATTACAGACTGCCATTCTCAAAACCATAGACACTCCAACCCCAATAACTACATACCCACTCACTGATTCTTAGGTCTACACACACATCCACTCACTCACCTGTACAGTCACTCATACTTACGGTCACTCAGTACAGGACTATCATATGCACTCATACACCTACATAGACACTCACACACTGCCACTCATCCATAGAGGTACTCACACACCTAGTCAGTCATGCAAATAATTAATCACACTGCCATTTACTCACCTATACAGTTATACACACACCAGCTCACTTACTCATACAAATACTAGCACATTCTTAGGCTCTTATACAATCACTGATACAAGCACACACTCATCCATACAGTCACTCTCACAATCACACACTCTCGCTTATAGCTATTTATATACTCCAACACACATATATACTGCCTTTCACATATGTAGTTACTCACACATGTACCACTGGGACATACATTCACTCACTAACACACTCTTACACACACTTACCCACCCATACAGTCTATCACAGATGCACTCTTGAAACCATCCACCCAGTGAATCACCCACTCACAAATCTATGCACAGAGTCGCACACACCCCACCCACACAAACACTCAGGCACCCATACAGATACTCAGACAACCAATCAATAACTCATATAGACACTCATGAAGCTAATCACAAACCCATGCAGCCACTTACACAGCAACAGACAGACGGATACAGACATTCACCCAGTTTAGTCACTAACCCATGCATTCAGTAAGATACGTTTAATCACTCACTTATAGAGTTAGTCACGCAACTATTAAATCATCCGTACAGACACTTATACACCCACTCATTCTTCAATACGCCTTTCCCTATATATATTAAAAATATTTAAACTTTACAGAAACACACAGTCACTGCATGATGTCATTTGAGATGTCATCAGTGATGTCATCAGTGATGTCACTGACCATGTCATGAGTGATGTAATATGTGACGTCATCAGCAGTGCATTGCGTGGGCGTGAGTTATAGTTAGCTGAACTAACTATAACGGGGGAATTTCACGGGTTTTGTACGAGTGCAATGTCCAACTAACTATAACTGTCCCTAAAACCTATGGTTTTTTCAGTGAATTTCTAAGGTTTTTTAAATGCTAATTTCTAACTATAACGTGCCTGAAACCTATGGTTTTTTCAGTGAATTTCAATGGTTTTTAAATGCTAATTTCTAACTATAACGTGCCTGAAACCTATGGTTTTTTCAGTGAATATATATATATATATATATATATATATATATATATATATATATATATATAATGAAATATATACGTGTGTGTGTATATATATATATATATATATATATTCACTGAAAAAAACAAAGGTTACAAGGACGTTATAGTTAGGTTGACATTTTACCCACACAAAACCATGGAAATTCAGCACCTATAGTTATCCTTAGGTTAAGAAACTATGGGCCAGATGTACAAAGGTATTTTGCATTTCTTAATGGGCCTAATCGCAATTTCGGCCCATTAAGAAATGAAAAACATCCTTTTCGTATGTAAAAAGGCCTTTAGGGAATCGTAAAATGCTATTTCCACCCAGTAGAAATCGCATTTTGTGATTCCCTAAGTAAATTCGCAAATAGGGATTTCCTATTTGCGATTTCTTAGCACATGTACAAGGCATTTCCTATATACAAAATAAGCATTTAGGAAATGCAATTACCATTAACTCAAAGTCGATGGTAACCATGTGCAATTTTTAAAAAAGCATTCCAAGATGCTTTTTTTAAGGTGCAATAGAGCCCACACATGCCCCTAGGGCATATGTGTGCTCTACATGTGCACCACTAGTTTTGGGGTGCATTACGGGGAACCGTCTTTATGCCCATAACCATCCTTGGTTATAATTTCCTAAAGAGCAATTTCCTACTTGCAAATTACTAATTAGGAAATGTAAAATCGACCCATTGGTATGAATGGCATGGGTTTTCATAATTGCGATTTCCTAACAGCGATTCCTACTCAGTAGGAATGGCTAATTAGGAAATCGGTAATTTCATACATTTCATTTTGCATTTACAAAATCGCGATTCCTATGGAGTCGCTATTTAGGAAATGCAAAACTGCATTTTCATACATCTGGCCCTTTAACTCATGGCCTAAAGTTACTTAACGGCACGAGTTAAAGTTTCTTCAAATAAGTATAACTAGAAGTATAATTATAACTGCTGAGTTTCTATGGTTTTGTGTGGGTTAAAAGTCAACCTAACCATAATGTCCCTTTAACCTTTGTTTTTTTGTATGTATATATGTGTGTGTGTGTGTGTATATATATTCACTAAAAAAACCATAGGTTTCAGGGACGTTATAGTTAGGAATTAGCATTTAAAAAACCTTAGAAGTTTACTGAAAAAAACACAGGTTTCAGGGATGTTACAGTTAGTTGGACATTTCACTCATACAAAACCAGAGAAATTCAGCCGTTATAGTTAGCTGAGCTAACTATAACTCACGCCCCCGCAATGCACTGCTGATGACGTCACATATTACATCATTCATGACATGGTCAGTGACATCACTGATGACATCACTGATGACATCTCAAATGACATCACTGATGACATCACTGATGACATCATCCAGTGACTGTGGGTTTCTGTAAAGCTTAAATATGTTTTATATATATATATGCCAAGGTGTATTGAAGAATGAGTGGGTGTATAAGTGTCTGAATGGATGATTTAGTAGGTGCGTGACTGACTGTATAAGTGAGTCATTAAAAGTGTCTTACTGAATGCATGGGTTAGTGACTAAACTGTGTGAATGTCTGTATCAGTCTGTCAGTTGGTGTGTAAGCGGCTGCATGGGTTGGTGAGTAGCTACATGAGTGTCTATATGGGTTATTGATTGGTTGTCTGAGTATCTGTATGGGTGCCTGAGTATCTGTGTGGGTGGGTTGGGGGGTGTAACTCCCCACATGGATGTGTGAGTGGGTGATTCACTGGGTGTATGGGTTCAAGAGTGCATCTGTGAAGGGCTGTATCGGTGGGTGAGTGTGTATATGGGTGTGTTGGTGAGTGAATGGATGTCTCAGTGGTACATGTGTGAGTAACTGCATATGTGAAAGGCAGTATATGTGAGTGTTGGAGTATATAAATGACTATATGTGAGAGTGAGTGATTGTGAGAGTGGCTGTATGGATGAATGTGTGCTTGTATCAGTGATTGTATAAGAGAGTAAGTATGTGCTAGTATCTGTATGAATAAGTGAGGTGGTGTGTGTATAACTGTATAGGTGAGTAAATGGGAGTGTGATTGATTCTTTCCATGACTGACTAGGTGTGTGAGTAACTCTATGGATGAGTGGCGGTGTGTGAGTGTCTGTATAGGTGTATGAGTGCATATGATAGTGGCTGTATTGATGAGTGACTGCATGTATGAGTGACTGTATGGGTGAGTGAGTGGATGTGTGTGTAGAACTGGGAATCAGTGAGTGGGTATGTAGTAATTGGTATTGGTGTGTCTATGGTTTCGAAAATGGTAGTCTGTATTTTAGAGTGGGTGTATCAAAGGTTATATTAGGGTGTGAGGAGGTGAATCAGATTATCACGTGGATGATGTCATCAGTAATGTCATCAGTGATGTCATTTGAGATGTCATCAGTGATGTCATCAGTTATGTCACTGACCATGTCATGAATGATGTAATATGTGACGTCATCAGCAGTGCATTGCGGGGGCGCGAGTTATAGTTAGCTCATCTAACTATAACAGCCGAATTTCTCTGGTTTTGTACGAGTGAAATGTCCAACTAACTATAACGTCCCTGAAACCTGTGGTTTTTTCAGTGAATTTCTAAGGTTTTTTAAATGCTAATTTCTAACTATAACGTCCCTGAAACCTATGTTTTTTTCAGTGAATTTCAAAGGTTTTTTAAATGCTAATTTCTAACTATAACGTCCTTGAAACCTGTGGTTTTTTCAATGAATATATATATGAACAACCCCTGCTCCACATGGAAGAGAGCACGCACACGAGGAATGCTGGGCATAGGCATTTTTTTATTCCATAGGGTCTCCTCCGACCCGGCAAACAAAAGAGACGCGTTTCAGCTGGCACAGCAGCCTTTTTCAATCTGGTGAGCGCCATTTACTTTGCACATTTATATTATGTCACTGTCATAGTCATAGAAAGCAGATCTAAGTTCCAACTCTTAGAAAACAGATACACACTGTTTAAAACTAAGAAAAAGTACACGCAAAATGCATACATGTAAAATACATTCAATCAAATAAGTGGTCACAATAATAATTAAACAGAATTATAACAATCCATAGTGAATTTGACAAAAATCCATTAACTGCAAAGTGCATCATCGGACCACTGAAATATGCATGCAATGTAAACAATTACAATTATACTGGAAATGTATCTATTTCAAGTCAAGTCAAGGAAAGCTTTATTCGACTGTTGTATTTGACAATCATAAAAGCACATAAAACATACAGATAAAATTGCATTTAAAAGTGCACAAGTTAATAAAATGATCAAATAACAATATTTACAGAATAAGTATAAGATTAACTCAACTCTGTTAAAAGCCACATACAAAAACAGGGGGAATATGCAGCAGTTATAATTCATCAGTTAACATACTCTTCCTGAATAGAAGCACCTTCTTCAGGAACATTGATAACCTCCATGCTACATGTTCGTGCTCCAGTAACTGCAATCGAATTAGAGCTGGTCGGCATTGCCTCAACCCCTGTTGTTTTAAAAGTGGTATTATCCACACTTTCCTCAACTCTACATAAAATTTACAGAAAAGGACTAAATGGATGGTAGATTGCTCAGATCGTTTATCGCACGGGCAGGGTATCAACGTTCGTGATCAATCGTTCATTTTTGAGAATGTCACTAGTCTGTGGATATTGCATAGTCTGAATCTTGTTAAAAGCAACCTGTCAAACCCGCGGGGTACAAATAATAAATACGGCTCCATTCCCAAGGTAGTGAGCGTTAGTTGATGTTGCATGACGTTAGGCTTTAGAATTTCCTCTGACATTCTTATAGAGCCCAATAATTGAAGACCCTCTTTCTTTAAGGCCTTTCTAGTAGTCACCAGCATGGAGCTCGGGTTGGTGAAATAATCTGGATGACCCAGATCATTCATGAAATCCCGTACAAACCTCACCCAAGGAATCTTAAAGGCCCCCTCCAATCTGAGAGTATCTTGCAGAATCTCCCTATTTAACTTGGTCTGATCCTTACTCCATAACCTATACCATAGAAGTATAGGTTCCAATTTAATGAGGTCAGAAATAAAGGGGGGACCCAACTCCTCGTGACAAGCGTAAGAGGAGGTACTGGGTGGAACAGATAGGATGTACCTCAGAAAGGAGTTTTCCACAGTTTGGAGTGCAGAGGAATTAACAAAACCCCATAACCCAGCCCCATACATCGCGGTGGAAATGCACTTGGCCTTATATATTTGCAGGAGTTCGCCCGGTGGCTTCCTGCCTAACTTCTTTGCAAAAGATGCAAGTGCAGTAGTTGTCCTGGAGAACGCCAATTTTTTGATAATTATTGTTTGGGCCCATGAATCATTTTGGCTGAATAGAATGCCAAGGTAAGAAAAACTCTTAGTTGAGGATAGTTTCCTGTCATCCACAAACATATCTCTCAACCTCTGGGTCCCGTGGCCACATCTCATGATATACGTCTTAGAGATGTTTATACTTAGGCCAAGATCCTTCATGAAGTCGTTAAAACTATCTAGGACCCGCTGCAAGCCAATTTGTGTACGCGCCATCAGAACGGCATCATCCGCATCAAGCACAGCCGGTATCGGTCGCCCCTTAACTTGGGGATAGTCTTGGCCCTTCTTAAGTAGGGCTTCACCCAGACCATTAATATAGAGATTAAAAAGGAAGGGGGCCAGCACACAACCTTGCCTGACCCCTCTCCTGATAGGGAAGGCTTTAGTGCGCTCACCGCCCAGGCCATAACGCACACTAGCAGTTTCTCCGCTATACATGCGCTGTAAAAAGCGATTATATGTGGATCCACCCCCGCAGCCTTAAGGACCTCCCATAATCTATTGTGCCTTACCGAATCGAAGGCCGCAGTGAGGTCCACAAATGCCAGGTATATTTTGCCCTTTTTCGCTCTTGTATATTTTCCTATTAAAATTGCAAGGTTTAGGCTTTGTTCTATTGTGCCGAGCCCGTCCCTAAAGCCATACTGTATGTCAGATAGTATATATGTATCCTCTGCCCAATCTTGCAGATGTTCCAAGATAACGCGTCCAGCCACTTTGACCATCGAGTCAAGCAAAGAGATCGGTCTATAGCAACCGGGGTCATGGCGGTCCCCCTTCTTGTAAATCAGAATGATAATCGATTCCACCCAGGTCTTAGGAATTATTGTCTCGCAACTCGCGTTAATAACTTGAGTTAGTATAGGGCCCCATAAGGAGACATTGGATTTGAACAAATCTACTGGTACGCCATCAGGTCCAGGGACCTTACCACCCAGACTGAGAGCGAGAGCTCTATTCACTTCTTCCAGCGTGACTCTCAACTCCACCTTGTCAGTATGTTCAAATGGGGTACCGTGCGAATGCGAGGCAAGATTTCCTTGATCGTTATAGACATTAGAAAAGTGCTTGATCCAAGATTCCTCGGATATAGCGATCTCAATTGAGGGACCCTCACCAGCTGTTAAAAAAGGGGCCCTCACTGCTCTCCAGAAAGCAGCACTGTCTTTCTGTTTCGCCGCGGTGTGGAGGGATTCCCACGCTTCGTCTCTCATAGTGCTTTTTCTCTCTTTAATAGCCCGTTTGTACTCCAGTCTAGCCAGTCTAATGCTATTAGGAAATCTAGGCTGCCTATGTAGCTCGTGCTTCAAGTTTGAATACGCTTGAGTACATTTCTTATCAAACCACCCAGAATCCTTAGGTTTATTACGATGTTTTACAAATAATAGATTCCTAACCTCATGTATCTATTTCATTGTATAAGAACATCTGCTGACGTTGTCTTATATCTTTAAAAAAATAGCGCAAACCCCTTTCATAAAACATTTAAAAATAAAACATGCTGCGTAAACATGAGACGTCGGGGAGATGAGATTAACTGCAGCTGATCCCTTAATTAGCATTGAGACCGCTCCAGGCTAAGACCGTGAACCACACTCGTAATTGAAATAAACTGCATGGCTGCTCAATGCCCAGTTAAATATCAACAAGTAGGCACGATTGAAGCTGTAGGTCAATAGAACAAATGTCTGACTTTCGAAATGTAACACATAGGACCCGATTCTGATGCGGGTTGGAAAAGATTCCCGACCGAGGGCCTGATTCTGATGCGGTTAGGAAGGCCTCCTAACGGCATTTGCTCCTTCCAAATCGGATCGGGAACGTGTCTTCCCGACCGAGGGCCCAATTCTGATGCGGTTAGGAACAAATGTTCCCATTGAAGTCAATGGGAGTTCAACCAAATCGTATCTGGAAGCATCCGGATGCATCCTACTCCGCCGGTCGGACTTTCCCGATCCGAGTGGGTCGGACACCATTTCCCAACCGATTCGGTCGGGAAGCTTTTCCAACCCGCATCAGAATCGGCCCCCTAGTGTGTGTTGAAGATCTCAAGTGCTGCTCCATGAGTAGCATGATGAAACAAGCGGGACTGCAAACCCCATAATGCCTCATTGTAATCACTTGCTAAAATGTGAAACAGACACCGAAAAGTCCAAAGGCATAAGTGATATAAATAGCGTCCATATTCCACAATCAAAGCGTAGCCTACAAAGTTATGCTAGTATTCGAAATCATCACATGCCATGCAACAAACTAAAAGTGAATGCGCAGCTTCATCTCTGAACTTCGGACACGGGCTCCAAGTGGATTCCGGATGGAAAGGAATGTGAATTAAAAAACACCCTAATAGAGTTGATGTCCAATGTTCTCTGCTATAGACGTATATATAAATATATATATATATATATATATATATATATATATATATATATATATATTCACTGAAAAAACCATAGGTTTTAGGGAAAGTTATAGTTAGTTGGACATTGCACTCGTACAAAACCCGTGAAATTCCCCGTTATAGTTAGTTCAGCTAACTATAACTCGCGCCCCCGCAATGCACTGCTGATGACGTCACATATTACATCACTCATGACATGGTCAGTGACATCACTGATGACATCACTGATGACATCTCAAATGACATCACTGATGACATCACTGATGACATCATCCAGTGACTGTGTGTTTCTGTAAAGTTTAACTATGTTTAATATATATAGGGAAAGGCGTATTGAAGAATGAGTGGGTGTATAAGCGTCTGAATGGATGATTTAGTAGGTGCGTGACTGAGTCTATAAGTGAGTGATTAAATGTATCTTACTGGATGCATGGGTGAGTGACTAAACTGTGTGAATGTCTGTATCCGTCTGTCTGTTGTTGTGTAAGCAGCTGCATGGGTTTCTGACTAGCTAAATGAGTGTCTATATGGGTTATGGATTGGTTCTCTGAGTATCTGTATGGCTGCCTCAGTGTTTGTGTGGGTGGGGTGTGTGTGACTCTGTGCATAGATGTGTGAGTGGGTGATTCACTGGGTGCATGGTTTCAAGAGTGCGTCTGTGATGGACTGTATGGGTGGGTGAGTGTGTGTATGGGTGTGTTAGTGATTGAATGTATATCTCAGTGGTACATGTGTGAGTAACTACATATGTGAAAGGCAGTATATATGTGTGTTGGAGTATATAAATGGCTATAAGTGAGAGTGTGTGATTGTGAGAGTGGCTATATGGATGAGTGTGTGCTTGCATCAGTGATTGCATAGGAGCGTAAGAATGTGCTAGTATTTTTATGAGTAAGTGAGCTGGTGTGTATAACTGTATAGGTGAGTAAATTGGAGTGTGATTAATTATTTGCATGACTGACTAGGTGTGTGAGTACCTCTATGGATGAGTTGCGTTGTGTGAGTGTTTATATAGGTGTATGAGTGCATATGATAGTCCTGTAAAGAGTGACTGTAAGTATGAGTGACTGTACGGGTGAGTGAGTAGATGTGTGTGTGTAGACCTAAGAATCAGTGAGTGGGTATGTACTTATTGGTATTGGAGTGTGTATGGTTCTGAGAATGGCAGTCTGTAATTTAGAGTGGGTGTATCAAAAGTTATATTAGGGTGTGAGAAGATGCATTAAATTCTCACATGGATGATGTCATCAGTGATGTCATTTGAGATGTCATCAGTGATGTCATCAGTGATGTCACTGACCATGTCATGAGTGATGTAATATGTGACGTCATCAGCAGTGCATTGCGTGGGCGCGAGTTATAGTTAGCTGAACTAACTATAACGGGGAATTTCACGGGTTTTGTACGAGTGCAATGTCCAACTAACTATAACTTTCCCTAAAACCTATGGTTTTTTCAGTGAATTTCAAAGGTTTTTAAATGCTAAACCCTAACTATAACAGGCCTGAAACCTATGGTTTTTTCAGTGAATTTCAAAGGTTTTTAAAATGCTAATTCCTAACTATAACAAGCCTGAAACCTATGGTTTTTTCAGTGAATTTCAAAGGTTTTTTAAATGCTAATTCCTAACTATAACATGTCTGAAACCTATGGTTTTTTCAGTGAATTTCAAAGGTTTTGTAAATGACAATTTTTAAATGTATTAATTGTTATATATTTTTTTTTATACTGATTTACTACATTTTTTAAACTATTTATTTTTAGATATTTTATTTTTTAAATTACATTGTAATTACATTATATATTACATTACAAAATATACTTTCTCAGAATGAATTACTTTAGTTTAAATACTTTGCAAATAGGCAATAGACTTTTAAGTACAGTAGTTACAGTTGTTTCAATGGGCAACACAATTTCAAACAGAATGCAACATTGAGCTCAATGTGAATTTCTAGCTAAATGCAATTAGTTACTTTATGGATTACTTTTCTAACCACAGGACTGGATCCTAGATTCAGTCCTGGGACATCTCCTGTAAACAGTTGAGTAAAAGCGTTTTGGTTACAGTAGTGATTTTTAAGGAATATTATTGTATTTTAAAAGTTGACACTTAGAAACTTTTTCACATAGAATCACCAATGTTATCCTACGGGAGAAAATTCACTTAGCAGGTAAGTAGTGTTATCGTTACTTTTTCTTACTCAGTGGTGGATCCTGGATACAGCACTGGTGCATCTCCTGTAAACAGTTGAAAGAATGCGTTTAAGTCATACAGGCGATTTTAAGGAATATTTGTAGTTTGTGAAAATCAACACTTTGAAACTTTTCTGCTGAAAACCAGACAATGGATTCCTATGGAAGGAAATATAAGTTACTGGTAAGTACGGTTAAAATTACTTTTCAGGATCAGTACTGGGCTGAAAGATGCAGCACTGAGGTCTCTCCTGATAACAGGTGAGTAAATCGGAATTCGTATTTCGGCTGATTTTAGAGGAATATTATAAAGTTCCAAAACTCCACACTTAGAAGAATTTCCAAGTGAAACCAGTCAATGATATCCTATGGAAGGAAATTCAAGTTACTGGTAAGTACGGTTAAAATTACTTTTCAGGATCAGTACTGGGCTGAAAGATGCAGCACTGAGGTCTCTCCTGATAACAGGTGAGTAAATCGGAATTCGTATTTCGGCTGATTTTAGAGGAATATTATAAAGTTCCAAAATTCCACACTTAGAAGAATTTCCAAGTGAAACCAGTCAATGTTAGCCTATGGAAGAAAATTCAAGTTACTGGTAAGTACGGTTAAAATTACTTTTCAGGATCAGTACTGGGCTGAAAGATGCAGCACTGAGGTCTCTCCTGATAACAGGTGAGTAAATAGGAATTCGTACTTTGGCTGATTTTAGAGGAATATTTGCACAATGGTGAAGGGAGGGGGCGGGGCCTGAGGTGACATCTGTGCAAACGCGCCCGTGGCGCGTTTTAAGTTGGGGGATTAAGTCCCCTTGAATCATGAGGGTCCCTGGGGTCCAACTAGCCCACCCTGTACCTCCAGTATGCGCCAGGGAGCTGCGTTGCAGAGAGGTGTTCAGAGGCCACGCCCCTTTTTGCACCTCTCTGCAATGCAGCTCTGTGGCGCTTTCTGGACGTACCTGTTGGGCTAGTTGGCCCCAGGGACCCTCAGAATTGAAGGGGATTTAATTCCCCATCTTAAAACGCGCCATGGGGCCTGTTTGCACACATGTCACCTGAAGCCCCGCCCTCCCTTCACCACTGTGCAAACGCGCCCGTGGCGCGTTTTAAGTTGGGGGATTAAGTCCCTTGAATCCTGAGGGTCCCTGGAGTCCAACTAGCCCACCATGTACTTCTAAAAGCGCCACAGAGCTGCGTTGCAGAGAGGTGTAAAAAGGGGCGTGGCCTCTGTACACCTCTCTGCAACGCAGCCCCTGGTGCATACTGGAGGTTCCTGGTGGGCTAGTTGGTCCCAGGGACCCCCAGTATTCAAGGGAATTACTTCCCCTTCTTAAAACGCGCCAGGGACGCGTTTGCAGAGTACTGCAGGGAGGGGGCGGGGCCTCCGGCACGATGCCGGTCGTTTTTCTAATTTTTTTTAATGGGAGGGGGCTGCGTGGCCCCCTTCCCTTGGCCACTTTTGGCCCCGGGGACCCCATCCCCCGGGGCCTGAGCATTTAATTTTTTTTTAAATTAAAAAAAAAAAAAACGGGAAGGGGGCCGCGTGGCCCCCCTTCCCTGGGCCTGTATTGGCCCCGGGGACCCCATCCCCGGGGCATGCCCTCGCTTTTTATTTTTTTTATTTGGAGGGGGGCTGCGTGGCCCCCCTCCTCAGGCCATTTAAGGCCCGGGGACCCCATCCCCCGGGGACGGCCTTGCCCTTTTTTTTTTTTTTATTTGGGGAGGGGGGCTGCGTGGCCCCCCTCCCTGGCCACTTATGGCCCGGGGACCCCATCCCCCGGGGCCTGGCCTCTGGTTGGGGACTGTGGGGGTGTCCCCAATCCCCCACAGTCCCGCCGGCTCCCCGTGTCCTACAGGAGCCGGCATTGCTTTTCCACATGGGGAGCAGCTAACATGCTGCTCCCCGTGTGGAAAAGCAATTAGTTTGCATTTTGAAAGAGAGAGCAGGTTTCCTGCTCTCTCTTCAAAATGCAAACCAAGTTTGCTATGACAGGACGGGAGCCGCGAGGCTCCCGTCCTGTCATAGCAAACTATAGTGTCCCGGGGTAGGTACCCCGGGACACTGCAGGAGCCGGCCCTGGGGGTGGCGGTCCCCAGGGCCATCAAGGGCTCCAGGAGGGGGCCGCGCGGCCCCCTCCCAACCATTTCACAGCCCCGGGGAGGTGGCGGTCCCGGGCGTGTGGGGGCTGGAGCCCCCCACACAGGTCAAATAATTTTTAAAAAAAGAAGCCCCGGGGGGTGGCGGTCCCCGGGGCTGCGGGAGGGCCAAGAGCCCTCCCACACCATTATTTTTTGATAGCCCCGGGGGGTGGCGGTCCCCGGGGCTTGGGGGGCCTTAGAGGCCCCCCACATTAAATTTAAACCCCCCCCACCATGCCCCCGGGACTTGGCCCACCCGGGGGCAAATTAACATCGAAGCGCGGAAGACCGCGCTTCGATTTTTTTTTTTTATCAACGGGATCCGCGCACCCTGAGCGCATCCCGCCGATTTTTTTTTTTTTTTAAATGCTTTTTTCCACCCAGGGGGTCCTTGTGGGACCCCCTGAGCAGACCTAGGGGGTCAGGGTGTTTCTACCCTGCCCCCTTGTTGCGTTTGGCGACGTGTTTCTTGTGCTTTTTTTTTTTTTTTTCTCTGCGAGATTCACGCACCCTAAGCGCATCCCGCCGATTTAAAAAAAATATATGCTTTTTCTGCCCAGGGGGTCCTTGTGGTACCCCCTGAGCAGACCTAGGGGTCAGGGTGTTTCTACCCTGCCCCCTTTTGCGCTTTGCGCACTTGTTTCTGTCCCTCGGTTCTACCGAGGGACAAAATAACTGCCAACACTTCCTGATTTGGAGTGTTGACAGCCACTTGACAGCCAATTAGCATGCAGCTCGTGATCGGGAGGGTACGCGGACCCTACTCGGCCATAGATATATATGTGACTTTACTTTTGATTTTCTCAGGAACTACTGAACGGATTTACACCATTTAAGCAAAAGGCACGACACTGAACCAAGGGCTACCTCTTTGCCAAATTTGGTGTAATTCCGTTCAGCAGTTCGGGCTGTAGCTGCGACTAAAGGTTCCTATGGAAAAATGAATGGGGAAAACGCGTTTTGGGACCCCCCTTTTTTCTCGGCCCCCGCTTGACGTATCACCCCGAGACTTTCAGGATAGGAGCAGACCGGAGCGCCCCAACAAGTTGGAAACTTTCACGAAGATTCGTCAACCGGCGCCAACGTTATTTCAAATAGAATGTCACGGATTTCCTATGGATAATAGGTCCTAACTATAACTATCTACTGGCGACCGCCAGTAGATAATATATATATATAATATATATATTTTTTTCACAACCCTTCAAACTGTTTTCACCTGTGATCAAGGCTGTAATGGACGCCGAAACGCGTAAGGAAATGAAAACACTATGTGCTGCTGAGTTTTGGAATAAATACATTGTCTCTGGAATTGGGCCTCAAAGCTGCTTTTTTCATGGTTGGAATTGATGGGCTGCTCCGTGCCCATTGTATTGAGGCCGCCCTGTAGGGTCGGGGGCTCCTGACTCAGAGGATTTCATGTGTGGTTAAATGCAGGAGCATGACCCACTTGCTCTCACATGCCGAAAGGAGGAGTATGCTAATGCAGCGAAATTGTGACTGCGAGGAAGGGTTTCAGAGAGGATGACCTCCTGCTCTGATCTTTCTGGAGGACAGGTATTTTCCAAAGCAATCGTAGTAATAGAGCACTACGCCAATATGTGATTTCACATGACTGTGTCGCAAAGGATTTCACTTAAACATCACTGCATTTAAAAATAATAAATGGAGAATAACGACATCAATAAGATTTTCATGTTTTACATCTGAACTGATTTTAAAATGCACTATGGGAAATGTATTTTTTACTGAGTCATGTGACCAAAGGGTTTTTAAGCATGCATGACGCACTTTGCTTTTCAAACTGTTTTCACCTGTGATCAAGGCTGTAATGGACGCCGAAACGCGTAAGGAAATGAAAACACTATGTGCTGCTGAGTTTTGGAATAAATACATTGTCTCCGGAATTGGGCCTCAAAGCTGCTTTTTTCATGGTTGGAATTGATGGGCTGCTCCGTGCCCATTGTATTGAGGCCGCCCTGTAGGGTCGGGGGCTCCTGACTCGGAGGATTTCATGTGTGGTTAAATGCAGGAGCATGACCCACTTGCTCTCACATGCCGAAAGGAGGAGTATGCTAATGCAGCGAAATTGTGACTGCGAGGAAGGGTTTCAGAGAGGATGACCTCCTGCTCTGATCTTTCTGGAGGACAGGTATTTTCCAAAGCAATCGTAGTAATAGAGCACTACGCCAATATGTGATTTCACATGACTGTGTCGCAAAGGATTTCACTTAAACATCACTGCATTTAAAAATAATAAATGGAGAATAACGACATCAATAAGATTTTCATGTTTTACATCTGAACTGATTTTATAATGCACTATGGGAAATGTATTTTTTACTGAGTCATGTGACCAAAGGGTTTTTAAGCATGCACGACGCACTTTGCTTTTCAAACTGTTTTCACCTGTGATCAAGGCTGTAATGGACGCCGAAACGCGTAAGGAAATGAAAACACTATGTGCTGCTGAGTTTTGGAATAAATACATTGTCTCCGGAATTGGGCCTCAAAGCTGCTTTTTTCATGGTTGGAATTGATGGGCTGCTCCGTGCCCATTGTATTGAGGCCGCCCTGTAGGGTCGGGGGCTCCTGACTCGGAGGTTTTCATGTGTGATATATATATATATATATATATACATTATCTACTGGCGGTCGCCAGTAGATAGTTATAGTTAGGACCTATTTTCCATAGGAAATTCAAAACATTCTATTTCCAATAACTTTGGCGCCGGTTGACGAATCTTTGCGAAATTTTCAAAACTTATGGCCCACTCCAGTCCGCTCCTATCCTGAAAGTTTTGGGGTGATTCGGCAAGTGGGGGCCGAGAAAAAAGGGGGGTCCCAAAACGTGTTTTCCCCATGCAATTTTCCATAGGAAACTTTAGACACGGCTACAGCCCAAACTGCTGAACGGAATTACACCAAATTTGGCAAAGAGGTAGTTCTTGGTTCAGAAAGAACCCTTTTTGTTAAATGGTGTAAATCCATTCTGTAGTTGCTGAGAAAATCAAAAGTAAAATCACATATATATCTGGGCGGAGCCTAACCACACATGTCATCGTGAGATCTGATTGGCTGTCAGCACTTCATCCTGGAATTGCTGGCAGCCATCTTGGGACCAATATAAATGATAGTACCCCATTGAAATCAAAGATTTTGAGGGTTACCAAAAGGAGAACTATAAAGGGTGATAACAGACTTTAGTTACATTAGAATTCATTTGTTGATGGTACCATACTAATTTCAGGAATTGTGGTGTGTTCTAAGGTGATTTTACCCTGTGAAAAACCTTCTGCTGGGATATCATGAATCATGTTTGAGAGAAAACTATTTTCACATGCTTGTCCCATAGAGTTTTGGAAGGTGCTCCAGAAGCTAAAATGAGAGCATATTTTCTGTAAATTCACATTATCTTTCTCAGTCATGTGAGAATGAAGTCTGACATTCTCAGTAAAACATGTACATCCAACAAGGGCAGAGACTGTCAGTTGATTCCTTTGTGTTCTACTGCAGCTTCCCAGAGTGTTCTAAAGAACAACTAGAGTGCTAACAGCCTTACTTGTGACAAAAGTATGGCACACCTGAAGCCATCTTGATTGGAATAAACTGGTAACACTTAAAACATTTAATTTAAAAAGGAACAAAATGATGGGGTTCATTTTATCATAGAAATTATGGTTAGTGCTATAGAAAGAAAAATTAGGACATGTTTCAAGTGAGATCTCAAATATCTTCCTGTTATATTTCAACAGGAGCAGCCTGTCAGTTGATGCCTTTGTGTTCTACTGTGATACAAAAGGGGATGATGGACGGAACGTTTGAGCCAATCAAACACTCACCCCCAGTCAACTGATCTGGGTTTAATCCATCATCATTCTTTAGCTCACTCCACCACCCCAGTTCAGACATGGCCATATGCAAATCAGTCTGACCCTGTGCCTCATGGGAACAGTCCAGCCCGAACTGCCAAGCCATGTCTTCCCTGGACCGGAAACAAGCATCCTAGGACCGGTTTCTGGCATTCCAGCCGTCATCAGCCAGGCTTGCTTGAATCCAGTGGCAAAGTGAGCAAGGGACCCACGTCTGGGCATACCCCCGCCAACTTAGGGCGAACAAAGCGATACAAAAGGGGATGATGGACGGAACGTTTGAGCCAATCAAACACTCACCCCCAGTCAACTGATCTGGGTTTAATCCATCATCATTCTTTAGCTCACTCCACCACCCCAGTTCAGACATGGCCATATGCAAATCAGTCTGACCCTGTGCCTCATGGGAACAGTCCAGCCCGAACTGCCAAGCCATGTCTTCCCTTGACCGGAAACAAGCATCCTAGGACCGGTTTCTGGCATTCCAGCCGTCATCAGCCAGGCTTGCTTGAATCCAGTGGCAAAGTGAGCAAGGGACCCACGTCTGGGCATACCCCCGCCAACTTAGGGCGAACAAAGCGATACAAAGGGGATGATGGACGGAACGTTTGAGCCAATCAAACACTCACCCCCAGTCAACTGATCTGGGTTTAATCCATCATCATTCTTTAGCTCACTCCACCACCCCAGTTCAGACATGGCCATATGCAAATCAGTCTGACCCTGTGCCTCATGGGAACAGTCCAGGCCGAACTGCCAAGCCATGTCTTCCCTGGACCGGAAACAAGCATCCTAGGACCGGTTTCTGGCATTCCAGCCATCATCAGCCAGGCTTGCTTGAATCCAGTGGCAAAGTGAGCAAGGGACCCACGTCTGGGCATACCCCCGCCAACTTAGGGCGAACAAAGCGATACAAAAGGGGATGATGGACGGAACGTTTGAGCCAATCAAACACTCACCCCCAGTCAACTGATCTGGGTTTAATCCATCATCATTCTTTAGCTCACTCCACCACCCCAGTTCAGACATGGCCATATGCAAATCAGTCTGACCCTGTGCCTCATGGGAACAGTCCAGCCCGAACTGCCAAGCCATGTCTTCCCTGGACCAGAAACAAGCATCCTAGGACCAGTTTCTGGCATTCCAGCCGTCATCAGCCAGGCTTGCTTGAATCCAGTGGCAAAGTGAGCAAGGGACCCACGTCTGGGCATACCCCCGCCAACTTAGGGCGAACAAAGCGATACAAAAGGAGCACACAACTGAACGAAGTACAC
>CAWUFW010018469.1:0-220614 GCA_963921515.1 Calotriton arnoldi | reverse complement strand
ACAAACTGTGACATGTGATTGTGTGTAAGGTGATGACAAAAGTGGTGCGTGCAGTGACAATGAGCTGTCGGTCATGGCTGCGTGATGCTCAGGGTGTACCCACTGGTTCTATGTCCATAGTCCAACACACACATGCCATCCAGATGGCTGTGTGGAGTGGGATCGTAGTCCAAGTCAATGCAGTGGCTGGTCAAGGAAGGCTGGCGGAAGGCTGGCTGGCTGCCTCACTTGCGTTTGGAGCGTGCGAAGTCCTCCCGGGAGATCTGTTTCCACTTCGGACGTCCCCTTCCACGTTTGCGAGGGGGGGTGCCTGCTTGCGACATGCTGGTGGTTGAGGTGTGCTCACTGGCTGTGGACGCAGGGGAACTGGACACTGCTGCTCCACCCTGCGCCCCGGCAGGTGGTGGCGGAGGGGGAGCTGCTGTCCCTGGCTGTGACCTCACCGCCACCACCAGCTGGCCCATGAGGTCCACGAGTTGGCCCATACGGGCGACCATGGACCTCAGCACCCCCAGCACCTCACGCGTGTCTGAAGCAGACCGGACCCATTGTCCTTGGGCCTCTTCATAGGCCCCAAGGACTCTGGCCATTTGAGGCAGGGCATGGCTCCCAGGGGAGGCTGGCGTTTCCCTGACCCTGCTCCTCCTACCAGTCCTGCTGCCACCGGCCTGCCCACTAGCCACATTGCTCACCACGGTCCTCGCTGTGGCTCCCAGGGTGGATCCAGTCGGCCGGGCCACCACCTGCGCTGGGGCTGGTGCCAGCGAAGACGTGGTGGTGGTGGCGGCGGTGGTGGTCGGTGCGGCGATGGTGGCGGTTGCGGCAGTGGTAGTGGCCACAATGACCGTGGGTGTGGCCGCAACGACAGTGGCAGCAGGGGGCTGGGAATGTTCAGCAGCCCTGGATGATGGGTTGGTGGGTAGGAGGGGTCCTGGGGAGCGGCTGGGCCCTGCCACACCAGATGGGCCTGCTTGGTGGTCCGTGTCCGAAGAGGAGGACAGATCCTCCAGATCCGTGTGTCCTCGTTGGGGGCTTGTAGGCTGGCTGTGCTGGCTGCTGGCTCCATCCCCAGCATCCAGCAGTTCGTCACCTGTGGAGAGAATGAGATTTGTTATTGTGTTGCACCTGGCGAAGTATGTATTTGTCGTCTGACATTAACAGTTCGTGCAATCTCGTACATGGGTTTCCCGGAGGCGTGTGTGTGGCTGTAGCATCTGTAGTTGTGTGTGCTTGGCAATGGGACTGTGTGCTGTGCACATGTGGCATGGGACGGATTGGCCATACCGATGGGTGTGTTGCTGTGCCCCTACTTATTGTGACTCTGGTGTATGCGGGCTCCTGGCCCATCCTGGGTCTGGTTTGTACTTTGCTTTTGGTGTTCAGATGGGACGCTTAGGAACGCATATGGCAACATGGGGGCCATGCCCCAGATTCGCATTTGGGAGAGGATATGCTTTTGGGGTTCAAATGGAACGCTTAGGAACGCATATGGCAACATGGGGGCCATGCCCCAGATTCGCATTTGGGAGGGAATATGCTTTTGGGGTTCAAATGGAACGCTTAGGAACGCATATGGCAACATGGGGGCCATGCCCCAGATTCGCATTTGGGAGGGAATATGCTTTTGGGGTTCAAATGGAACGCTTAGGAACGCATATGGCAACATGGGGGCCATGCCCCAGATTCGCATTTGGGAGGGAATATGCTTTTGGGGTTCAAATGGAACGCTTAGGAACGCATATGGCAACATGGGGGCCATGCCCCAGATTCGCATTTGGGAGGGAATATGCTTTTGAGGTTCAAATGGAACGCTTAGGAACGCATATGGCAACATGGGGGCCATGCCCCAGATTCGCATTTGGGTGGGAATATGCTTTTGGGGTACATGCTGTGAGCCATGGGTGCCGAACGTGACATGTGTTGTGGCAGCATGACAGTGCATGGTTTGAGGTGTGTGCATGCTTGACATGGCCTGCATATTTGCTGTCTGTTGTGATTACTGGACATGGCATTGGACACATCGTTATGAGTGAGTGATGGTTGTGTGCCAGCCAACGTATTGCAGTTGTCCCATCTCCTTGGTGTGCGTGCTGCCCTGTGCCATGTGCATCACTGCAGTGCTCGGGGGGTGTGGCCCATGTTGTGTGTTGTTGCTCACAGTGTGTCGTGCGCTTCATTGACTTCTGGCACATGGTTGGTCATGGGCATGTATCTTAGCGTGACTGCTGTATGTGTGGCAGTTGTGCGGATGACATGCCTTTCATGAGACTGGGGCTGACGGATGGGATGGATGGGATGTTGTATGTGCATGGTGTGTCTGTGTGTTTGATGGGTTCAGTGGTGTTCGTGTGCATTTATGTTGTTCCGCTCTGTTACGTCTAGTGTTGTTTGTCTTACATAGGCGTAGTTGTGGGGTGTGTGGTTGACAGGCAGTAGGGGCTACATGGACAGGACTTCAATGGTGTTTCGGTTGTGTGTGATGAGTTGCACAGTGGCTGCCGTGTGGTACTATATTCAGTGTGGCTTGTGCATGCAGACGTGGCTCCTTGGGTGTTGCTATGTCTGTGATGGGTCATGTGGGGTGTGAGTCTGTTGTTCATGTCCGTGTGCACATTGTTCACTTGTTCGTGACGGTGGGCGGTGCTGCGTGTTCGTCTGCTACGTGACATGTCCCATGTGTTGGTCGTGTTCCGGTCCTCATGCCTCCAGTAATCCAGCCCTGTCCAGTTTCCCACCTGCAAGTTGTTCGTGCGTGCACTGTACTGGATGCCACATGGCTCTAAGCGGGGGGTGCTCCATGTTGCAGGTCTGTGGGGGTGGGGGGTGTTGTGGGTCGTGGGGGTGGCTGGACACCCACTGACACCGATTGCTGTGGACCGTGATGTCTGCCTTTCGGCTGTCGTTGTGCACTGCGGTGGCTGACACGTGGCTGTGGGGTGTGGGGGATGCTCCTCCTTGCTGTGCTGTGGGACTAGGGGCCTGGTGTGTGTTGTACTTGGGCTGTCCACCGTCCCACCCACTGCACTTTGTGTTCCTGCCACTTACCTGTTACTTGTCGGTTAGTGCAGCTGTGGCGGACACATGGGTGTGGTGGGTGCTCGTTGTGGCGCTTCTGGCATATTTGGGGACCTGTTGGTGGTTACGTGGCTGGCTGAGTGTACACATGTCCCCACGTATGTTACAGTTGTTCGGTTTGGGCTGTGTGTGGTGGTGTCTGTTGCATGTGTGTGTGATGTGTTGTGTATTGTGTGCTGGACATGGGGGTGTTTGTCCCTGGGAGCTGTGGCATGGTGGTAGTGCATGTGAGTACATAGCGGTGTGCTGGTATACATTAGTTTGTACTTACCAGCCTCCACTCCCCCTGCTAATCCGGCGAGGATCTCCGGATGTATTATGACTCGCACCTTCTCCTCCCACGCTTTGAAGGTCTTGAAGAGCGCGGGATTCCCTCCGCCAGTGACGGCAGCCAGCTCTCTGTTTTTGCCCTCCTTCTTCTTGACCAGGCTCTTTACGTCATTCCAACGTTTGTTTATTTCTCCTCTGTTCCTGGGCAGGGTCCCGACTGCATTGACCTGGTCTACGATCCGGTTCCACATTCTGTTTCTGGTGGCTAGTGGTGTGTGCTGGACCATGTTCCCATAGATTTGTGGGTACACCTTGATGATCTCGTCGACCATGACCGTCAGCTCAATGGGCGTGAACTTGGGCATTCTTTGTGGTGCCATGGTGTTTGTGGTGCTGGTGCGGTGTGTGTTGTGTAATGTGCAGGGGTTTGTGGTGCAGGTGTTTGGTGGTGGTGGTGGTGGTGGTGGTGGTTGTGATGTGTGCGTTTCTGTGGTGTGCTGCTGTCCTTGCTGTGTCACTGTGTCCTCTCCTCTCCTCTCTGGTTTGCAATGTAGCAAGGGGTTGTGGTCTGTGGGAGTGCTGCTTTTGTACTTACCTATGTGGGTGTGTCCTCATGGTCTGTTGTTTTCAGGTGTGTTGTGTCTGGGGTTCTGGCCTTTGTATTTTTTGTTTGTCCGGGGGGTGTTTTCGGGATGTGTACTGTGCTTGTGTATTTGTGCGTGCCTTGCTGTGTGGACTTGTTGGCCATGTTGTGTGCTATTGGTTTTGTGAGCGGATGGTTTCTGTGCAGGTACGTGGGCGCCATGGCTTCTGCCGTGTCGATTCTCATCGGCGTTGTTTGCGCTGGCGGGCGGTATATTTGTGGTTTTCCCGCGCTCATGGCGGTGCGATCGTAATTTCACGTGCGGTGTGTCGGCCGTGAGGGCGGGCGGTTTTGTGTTGTCGTGCGTGTTTCCATCCGTGGCGGGCGGTTTGACTCCGACTCGGACGTTGGCGGGCGGTATTTTGTGTGATTTTTCCGCCGATGGCGGTTTTCGGTTTGTGTAATCGTAATGGCGTGGTCGGTGTTCAGGCGGTGTGTGCGGGCGGATTTTTGCCGCTTCCATGCCTGGCGGATTTTTTTACGCCGGGTATCGTAATGGGCCCCTATATATCTAATTTTTTTCAAATATGTATGTTTTATTTTTTTATATATTACATTTATTGTTTATCATTTTTAACTATTTTAAATAATTGTAACTATGTTTTTATTAATTATATTTATTTTTTAATTAATTTTACATTATTTTTAAGACATTTAAAAAAAACGATATTTTATACAACAATATTTTAAACGACGATATTTTGGTTTCGATATTTTTGTACTTACCTTCGTAGAGATAGGATGTCGATATTCTGTCCATTGATATTCTGGACTCGATATTGTTGTAGGTCAATATTCGGTCCGTCGATATTATGTCAGTGATCCAAGTAGTGCACCTTGTTACACACTCATCATCAAATAATCTTTATTCATGTTGAAAGGGACCATAAAAGCACAATGTAAAACAAGTTACAATCTTCACACACAATAAAATCACAAAGATAAAATTACTCAGTTACACATCATCAAAGCCTGTTACACACTCTTTTCATCTTGCTAACCAGACAGCACTAACTATAACTCACCATTCTACCATTTACTCCTTGTATTGTGACAAATGGCGTCATTTGAGAAGTTATAGGTATTGTGACTGGTATGATTTCACATGCTGTAAATGATGTAGTATGCAGGGGTATAACTAGTGCATGGAAAAGGCATGAGTTATAGTTAATGTAGTGTGGCGAGTGAGGTGACAAGACTGTTTTTGGAGATGCGTGACATATTAATTTGAGGTGGTGCATAAATTATAAATTGTGGTTATAATTATAACTTTATAATTTGTAATGTTTGTGTATTTTAAGTTGGGTTTGTATAGACAGAATACATAAGGTATTTCTAGCTATAAATTATCGTTAAGCTTTGTTTTTTTCATTGTATGTTAATGGCTTTTATTTTTTAATTTAAAAATGTGTTTCCAATCACAGTTTGGAGTGTCATTGATTGGAGTGCCGTAAAGTAGACTTTATTACAGTACAGTAAAGGAGAGTGTTTTAGAGTCTAGTGTTGTAGCTTGGAGTATTGCAGAGTGGAAACAAGTGGAGTCAAGTAGAGTGGAGTGATGTAGCATACAGTAAAGTGTGATACAGTGGAGTGGCGTGATGTTCCGTATCATGGTGTGGAGTATCACAGGGTTTAGCGGTGTGTTGGACAGTGTAATGGTGTGTTGAGAGTTGAGTGCTGTACGGTGGAGTGTCGTTGATTGGAGTGTCATGAAATGGAGTGTGGTGCAGTGGATTGCCATCAAGTAGAGCAGTGTAAAGTGGCATAGAGTGTAGCAGTATCTTGTAGAGTGTAGTGGCAAAGAGTGGAGTGCAGTAGAGTAGAGTGTCATAAGGTTCAGTGATGTTGAGTACAGTGTTGTGCAGCAGAGTGGTGGATGATCTGTTGTACAGTGGAGTATCATTATTTGTGAGAACAAAGTGCATGGTAGATTGGCAAGTTATAGTTAGTGTTGTCTGGTTAGCGAGCTGAAAAGTGTGCAATGAGGGACGCTATTTATAATAATTTGAAGGTGGTGGATAAATTGTAAATTAAAATTATGACTAACTGTAGAATTTTTAAAGTTTGTGCAGTTTAAGCTTGGTTTGTATAGGGAAAACAACGTTTTTCTAACTATATCTAAGCTTTAAGCTTTGTTTTTGTCTTTGACTTTCAATGTTTTTTAAAATATTTAATAAAAATGTGTTTCAAATAGAGTACAGTGTTGTGAGTGAGGAGTTGTTATGTGGAGTGTCATACAGTTCAGTGGAGGAGAGAGTTGTAAAATCTATTGTCATAGAGTGGAGTATTGTAGATTGGAATAGAGTGGAGAAGAGCAGAGTGGAGTGGTGCATCATACACTGTGGTAAAGTTCTATAGTGTAGTGGCATGGTGTCTCATACATTGGTGTCAATTATTATAGACTGGAGCAGCTAGTACTACAGTGAACTCGCATGTCAAACTGTAGAGTAGGATATCGTAAACTATCATAGAGTAGAGTAGCGTGTTTTAGAGTGGAGTAGGGTCAAGTAGAGTGTCAGAGTGGAGTATTGTGAAGTGGTGTGTCATAGAGTACACTGTAGGAGAGTGTTGTAGAGTGGAGTGCTGCTATAAAGTGGAGTGGCGTATCATAGAGTGAAATTTAGTGGTGTGGTGTCAAATGTCATACAGTGTTGTACAGTAGCCTAGAGTGAATAGGCATAGAGTGGAGTAGAGTGTCATAAAGTGTAGTACAGTGTTGTAGATTGAAGTTGCGTACAGTGGAGAAGATTGTCGGACAGTGGAGCGATGTAGGGTGGATTATGATACTGTGGCATTGAGTGGGATAAAGTGTAGTAGATTGGAGTATAGTGGAGTGGAGTATATGGGAGTGGGGTAGTGTACAGTGGAGTAAAGTGTCATAGAGTGGAGTAGCGTGTCATTACCTATAGTGGTATGGAGTGCAGTAGAATGGGGCGGTGTAGCATACAGATGAGTAACGCATCTGCAGGTGTCATACTCAACTCCCACACTGTGCCACATCACACCACCACACCTCAGGAAGCTTCACTGGCTTCCCATTCACAAGTATAACCAATTCAAAATTCTCACGCACACATACAAAGCCCTACACAGGGCAGGAAGGACCAGAATACCTGAACAGCTGCATATACTTTCACCAACCCACCAGACACGTACTCACTGCCTCACTCTCACCCGCATCTCCAAAAGCAAAACTGGAGGCCACTCATTCTCTTACACCGTACCGTATAGACATGGAACGACCTCCCTCAACATATCAGAGCCTCCTCCTCATTTATTGGGTTTCGCAAGAAGCTGAAGACCTGGCTTTTCATATAAGCACCTTGGGACCACACACCTTGCCTAAGTGCCTGGATACCCTCTCAGGTGATTAGTGCACTATACAAATCATCATAACATAACATAGTACAACACAACATAACATGACTGTATGCCTGATGGTTGAACACTTACACTCAGTACAGTAGCCAAAGCTTTTTATGGTGTCAAGGCAATGATAAAGGCTTGTTTGGTTCTTTGGGAAAAGTTATGTACTATGCCATAGGTGTAATCTGTTTATAATGAAAAGTTACGTCAAACACAGTAAGCCAGGCTTATTTATTTTAAAATGAATATTTTAAAGACAATATCATTTTAAGGGTGCGTTGTTACAGAACTGTGCAAAAACACATAGACATATGTAGATTATTACATAGACGCTCAAAGG
The DNA here is from genome assembly GCA_963921515.1 of Calotriton arnoldi. Lineage (NCBI taxonomy): Eukaryota > Metazoa > Chordata > Amphibia > Caudata > Salamandridae > Calotriton > Calotriton arnoldi. The sequence goes on along the minus strand of CAWUFW010018469.1, from coordinate 212,920 downwards.
TTAACAAAGAAGGCTAGTATTTTGGTTTTAGTTACATACTCGGACAAACCCTGTTTGTAGATTTGCACTTGGCTAATCCTGTTAGTGATTCTTAGGAGGGACAGTAATTTGTTTTGGCAACTGCAATTGTGTACATATTTGTAATGTTATAACTTTATACCTCTAATTGTCTTGTGGGAAAGATTGTGCTCAATACAATAGTCTTGAGGTAGTTATGGTGACAAATCAATAGCAACGGCTATAGGCCTGATTGGTTCAACTGGAAAAGTTGTGTCTGACACGATAGGTCTGAACTGTTTATTGTGAAAAGTTACAACAAAAGCCGTCGAGCAACCTACCCCAAGCTCTGCTGCCACATGCGGTATCTTTTTTGACATTTGATAGGCAAGAAACATGTTTGTAGGCATGTATGCTGGACTTTCAATTGCCCTCCATCCCTCCTTTATATAAACTAACTACATCTTTAGATCACATGTAGACCTACTTGAAAGGGGGTTATTATGTAACACTTGCTGCTTTTAGTTAGTGAATACCCAAGGTTTTACCACCTTACAAGCACAAACAGTGTTTTTCATGAACTGTATGCAAATCAGAACTTTATTTCTCATCAAGAGATTGAGAGCCCGATTTAGAGTTTGGTGGATGGTTTACTTAATCACAAGTGTGATAGATATCCCGTCCACCTTACTACAAGTGCTATAGGATGTAATGCACTTGTAATAAGGTGGATAGGATATCTGTCACAATTGTAATGGAGTAACTTGTCCGCCAAAATCTAAATTAGAAATAAGGCCCTAAGTGGGCAATTTACTAATTTGTAATGCAACTAAGTGAATCAGAAAAAGTAACTGTGCTGTGTTGCACTAGGAAAACATAACATGGCAGTACCATCTACTAAGATATGACACTGAGGCTGTAATCGCCAGAGCTCTTTCAGGCTATTTCAGGGACTGCCTCTGGCTATGCACGTACAGTGTTGTGAGACTTCAATACTTGTGCCTTTGCAATCTAGTCATTGTTGATTTGTGGTACACCCTTTAACGCATTTCACATTCCATGTCATAATTTTTCAAATTATTGTCTTAATCATTTATTTCCCTCAATTTCATTTACTGTTAAACACATACATGCTTTGACTTGCATTTGTGCTTTCCTTTGATTATAGTTTTCATGCATAATTTTTGATAAAATGTCATGAATTTACTTAGCCTCTCTATTTTTTAGGTCTCGCAGACCTAGTGCTGGAGCGCGCATGCGCTCCTCGCTCTGCGAGGCTTATTGTAATCAGTAAGATTTCAGAAGTGGTGTTTAAGCCCCGCCCCTGCATTTTATTGGCTTGCGTCATCATCCATGCTAAACGCTGGTTTTGGATTGTACAGAAGGCTTCTTAGTTCATCCTTGTTACCGCCCTGTCTAATTTTAGCCCCGCCCATCCGGACTGCACGGTGTACTTGCGGAGGTACACTATTGACTTTATTAGTTGGTGTAGGCACTTTTTTCATTAAAGTGAATCTGCTTTCACGTCTATGCATAGCATACAGTTTTGCGGTGTTACACTGTTTTCTTTATATTTATTATTGGTTGTAGGCAATTTTTCATTTAAGTGAAGCTGCTTTCACGTGTTCGTGTTGTGTTGGTGTGTGGCGAAGGAAGCGCCGAATGTCCTTCGATTGTCTAATAATAAGCCACGGAGAGGTTAGTACGATCGGGGCAATACGCTGCGTGTTCAATTGTTGCTCTTCTGCTTTCACGGGAGAGGTTAGTACGTTCGGGGCAATACGCTGCGTGTTCAATTTTTGCTTTTCTGCTTTCACGTCGCTGTGCATGTTTATGTTGTGTTGATTTGTGGCGAAGGAAGCGCTGACTGTCCACCGATTGTTTAATAATAAGCCACAGACAAGTTAGTATGTTCGGGGAAATACGCTGCGTGTTAACTAGAATGGTGGCAAGCCATGAGACAAAGAGGGAGGTAGAGGCTCACGGGGAGACAGAGCGAGAGAGACACAGAGGCAGTAAGAGCTTTCACGTGTTCGTGTTGTGTTGATGCGTGGCGAAGGAAGCGCCGAATGTCCTCCGATTGTCTAATAATAAGCCACGGAGAGGTTAGTACGTTCGGGGCAATACGCTGCATGTTCAATTGTTGCTCTTCTGCTTTCACGTCACTGTGCATGTTTGTGTTGTGTTGATTTGTGATGAAGGAAGTGTCGACTGTCCACCGATTGTTTATTAATAAGCCACAGACAAGTTAGTACGTTCGGGGCAATACACTGCGTGTTAACTAGAATGGGGCAAGCCATGAGACAAAGAGGGAGGTAGAGGCTCACGGGGAGACAGAGCGAGAGAGACACAGAGGCAGTAAGAGTGAGTGATATGCGCCAGTACTCGCCAGTGTGACAGGGAGCCACGGACAGGTTAGTACGTTCGGGGCAATACGCTGCGTGTTCAACTCTTGCTCTGCTGCTTTCATGTCGCTGTGCATCTTTGTGTTGTGTTGATTTGTGGCGAAGGAAGCGCCGACTGTCCACCGATTGCCTAATAATAACCCATGGACAGGTTAGTACGTTGAGGCTTCTTAGTCCCTCCTTGTTACCGCCCTGTCTTCTTTTGGCCCCGCCCACCCGGACTGGATCTTTCACTTGCGGCGTTACACTGCAGATGCCAAGCTGAGTCTTCAGGGGGAGGAAGGGAAACGAAGAAGATAAACAAGCCTTCCAGCTGCCCTCTCGTCCCTCCCTCCCAGTCAGGCGCTATCCTCCAAGCGTGGTGTAAATACACCGATGGCCTTCTGTCCGACCCCAGGGGTCAGATTTTCGCCTCTGCTCTTCATCCTTCTGTAGTAACTGAAAGGTGCCACTGAAAAATCCTCCCCCTTTTAGGTGCTCGTGTTTTTTATTTGCATGGAAAGTAGAGGGACAAAACTCTAGGGTGCTAAAGCTAGCCTCTTCCTCGTTGTCCAGTTTAACTGCTGACGTCATCACAGCTCATAAAATGGCCAAGGCGTCCTTAGAACAGGGCTATGCCACCAGCGGGCAGTGGGCTGGCAGCGTCGCAGGACCGTTTCTCGGGGTGAGGAAGATCATCGAGGACACAGCACGGCTATACACCAGCGTAGAAGTATGCTCACAGCCCCGAGTGTGAGGAGGGGGTCGGAGTACTTGCAGTGTATTTGTCTCGTGGCTCGGGGTGTCAAGTTAAATAAATAATGTAATTCTTTTGACGGCTTGTGTTAGCTTCAGATGGATAATCAACAGATTGCGCGTTTCTGTATCCCAAAACAAAGTATAATTATCACGCCCCCTTCTATTAGGGCAAAGAATACAAGTTCCAAAATAAACAAGGCAGGATTTTGTTTCGTTTGAAAGCTACGTGACTCTGCGGTCCAGATGTGTGAACAATACAAGCTAGAACAAGCATTTGCAATGCAATAGGTCTTGCATTTACGCGAGTTTGAGCTATTGACATTGCAAATGACAATGCCTTTTATTTTTGTTTTCGTTTTTAAAGCATAACTAACAGGCATTGTAATTTACAATGCCAATAGCTTAAACTTGTGTAAATGCGAGACCTATTGCATTGCAAATGCTTGGTTTTTAAATGATAACTTACGAACTTGCTGACAAGTCTTGTGTCATTATGTGTAGAATGGTTCCATAAAGTTCTAAGTGGTACTTTAGTGCACTCTAGTGGCACATAAGAAAATTGCCAAATTGTGTGGGTCATAAACTGCTTTTCTTTCTAAAACAAGCAGGATGGGGGATGGGTGGGGGAAGCAACAGAACAGCTGGGAGAGGGTGAGGAAGCAGTATGGGGAGTCAAATAAGTGGGATAGGATAGTGAAGGACCATTCAGAGTGAGGGAATGAAGGAAAGTGAAGGGGTTAGCAACACACAGGGGAGACAAGAAGAAATCACAGGCACTGAGTAATTTCCAGATTGCAAACAAACATCAGCAATAGAAGAATACAAGATAATCAATCAGAAAACTGTGAGACCCAAATGCTTCTGAACAGGACATACATATAACTAAAGAGGAAAGCCACGGAATCAGGAATAGGGAACTGTGAAAGGTAATAAAGCTGACTAATCATGAGGACAGAGCTGACCCAGAGCAGACTATGAATATTGGATACAGTAGGTCTGAAAAGCAGATAACTGAAGCTGTCTCTGTAGCTGACACCAAAAATGAAAAGAAAAAAGAAAACAAATTACAGAGAACATGAGAGTTGGATGAGTCGGGAATTATATGAGCTGAGAGTAGGAGGAAGGAACAAAATAAGCAGGTGGAGAGAGCAAGGAAACACGTTCTCTTATGGAGTGCTGAATGCAAAATTAGAAAGTCACTGAAAAATGCAGTGGAAGGATACAACTCATCGAATCAGAACGCTGAGAGACCGAAATGCTCCCGGGTGGGACAAACACAAAATTAGGGAGGAAACCCATGAAATCAAAAGCAGACGACTGAAATTGTCAACAAAGCCATTCAATCATGAGCAAGGAAGGTGCTGACCTAAAGCCCACTCGAAGTATGTGTTATGTACAGAAACGATGGGCCTGCCTAGAAACTGCTATTGCGGCCGAGACCTAAAAATAGGCCATGGAATCCTTGGTCCCCATCCTGCGATTTATTCATTCTATGTTCTGAAAGCATTAGGTGTTAGTCATGGATAAGAGGGTGTTGTTTATAAAGATTTTTTGTCAACATTCTTTGTTATGTTATATGGTAGGGCTATGAGTTATGCAAAATGGTATGTGTGGACAGGGGGATGGATATTGTTCACTTGCATTGGAAAGTCAGAGATTCTCAATATGTCAATATTTCATTCATTAGCATTGATGTCTGAACATCTGCATTTAAGAGATGACAATCTTCACTCCTTCCCTCTTTCAATGATCAATCTTCAATCAACATCCTCTCCTACACTGATGTCACAAGACTTATGTTCTCCCTCTCAAACAAGACCTTCAGCCCATTAAACAAATTCACCGTCTGTATAACTGAAGTTGCTGACTGAGTGAAAGCCAACTGTCTCAAGTTCAACACCCACAAGACAGAAGTAGTGATCTTTAGCAAGAACACCTCACCATGGGACTTCAACTGGTGGCCGAACAAACTCAGACACACACACAGCACCCATGCCTGGAACCTCAGAATAATCATTGACAGCAGACTGGACATGACTCCACAAGTCAACGTCATCACTGCACCCTGCTTCCACACCCTGTGGATCCTGAAGAAGATCTTCTAATGGTTCCCAAGCAATGCTAGAAAAATTGCTACTCATGCTCTAGTCACCAGCAAGTTGGATGAAGGGAACATCCTCTACATCGGGATTTCCAAGTTAATCACTCAAAGACTTCAAACGATCCATCCAGAACTCGACAGCCAGATTCATCCTAAACTTCCCACATGGAACTGACATCTCACCAAACCTTCCAGTACACAAACACACTCATTTCAAACTTCTCATGCACATATTCAAGGCACTACGGCACTACATGACTAAGGCCCCACCTACCTGATCAGTCATATCACCTTCCACCAATTGCAGGGCTCCTACATGCACACATCCCACAGATACAGAGAACAAGGTCAGGAGAAACAGCGGTTCTCTTACATCACTCCTAAAGCATGAAACAGCCTCCCACTTCATATCAGAGCCTCCTCCTCTCTTGAATACCGCAAAAACCTGACTTTTCAATTGACCAATCTACCATAGGCAGGGACAGGTATACGCATCTGCTTAGCAACAGGGTACCCTTGTGGGTGATAGTGCACTTTACAAATACATTTAGCATAACAAAGGGTCATGCCAGAATATATTTTAAGACTAATCAGGGACATAAACATTTTGTTTGGAAAAGAGGAGCTGATGGCATGCTTAGCTATGACCCCTAAAGGATGGTGATTAATTTCCTCATAGTCAGTCATAGACTTGTGGATTAGGCAACAAACTCCAAAGAAGAGGAAAAAATGTGTCTGGGGATCCTCACACAGGTGGAATAACAGTCTCTGTAGGCTAGCCCCTGAGGTATCCACTTGAAGGATTACTCAAAACCCTCCCGGAAGTAGGACAATGAGTGGAACAATCTTATTTGCCTAGTAGGTGACATGACTCATGTAGATTGAGTGAGTTTAGATAGACCATTATAAGACAGTGAATATTTGGTCTCCTGGGTCTCAGCACTAATGGGTGTTAGGTAGGTGGGAACATCTTCTGTTGCATGAGATTCTCCTCGGGCCACTACGTAGGGAACAGCAGCTGTCTTTGGATTTTTCTCAAGAAGAGGAGTAACCCTTGGTAAGTGTGTCCTCATATACTTTCTGCTGCCAAGGATGACTGTTAGCAAGGACAGTCAGTCCCTGGGAAAGGCAAGTTTTAGAATTCTATAGAGATTCAGTACTACAACTGCCCTCCCTCCTTTTTCCAGAATGTCACAGTGTAATCAGCAGGCCACTTGATTTAAATGTGGTAATGAATGTCCAACTTATTTGAAAACAATCAGTGATCCCACTATGCCATCTGACTCTAGAGGTCAATTCAGAGCAAACGTAAGTGTCTATACACAACTCCAAGTGAGGTCTATCGGGCACTGGGTCCTCCAATGAAGGGAAGCCTATATTTAAAAACTGTAACCCATTTAGTGACCTCTACCAGATGGGTGTTCTGGTCTTTTGGGGTCTGGAATTGAGCAGTAGTGGAGCACATAAATGTTGCTCCAGTACATTGGGGAGAAGGCTCAATGCCCCTAGGCACTCGCTGGAAGAGTGTAAGGTGAGTTGCTGAGCCTCAGCCAGCTTATATCACCCCTGGGTTTGATAACAGTTCGAAAAACACTCAAATGGCCGGAGATTTTTTTTGCCACAATGATTTTTTTATTCTGGACACCTTCTGTGCAGTTAAATTATCTTAATAAAGGAGGTAATAATTAAAGAAGACTAGACAATTGTTGGGGGTTTATGTTGCTTGGCACACAGTTTACATAGAAGCCAGTGCTTTAAAAGAAAATTCATGTGGAAACAGCAATAGCCCAGGTCCGGGCAGTTTATTTTTTATATAACCCCAATCGTGTGCAGAAACATCACAACTGGGAAGACTGCAGACAAATGATCTACAAGGGAAAAGCATGTAAATATCAAGAATCCTTTAAAATAGCAGTATCTACTTTGTGTTATGTGTGGTTGCCAGCGACCACATGTTTTGAAATGTTGCATCTCCATATCCCTCTTATGATGAAGGTTTCGTACATCACATAAAAGGGCTTGTGAAAAAGTCTTACAGTTGTTACAACCGTGACAGCTGTTGAGCAGCCAAATTCAGCCTCAATCGATCTGCAAATCCGAAAAAATACCTTGGGAATATTTTATACGGAAATTCCAATCGTGGCATTCAGGGGCTTGCCACTTGTTTGTAAACACCATGTAACCAACAAGGCTACTTGAGGACTATCAGTCTGGCACTGGCAACTGCATTTTGTGTTTTGACTTTTGATAGTTGGAAAGCCATTTTGTTTCTGCTGGTCTTATTTCTAATAAGAATTTGACCCTGAGCAGGATGAAAAAGAACATACAAAAATGAGATAGGAAGTGTACAATACCTTGATATTTTTCTAAACCAGCATTTACAGCTCCGGTCGTGGACTACTTGGAAAAGTGAAGTAGTAGTAGCAGTAGTAGTAGTAGTAATAGTAGTAAACCATATTGTTAGATTAATTAAAAGTGTTACAATATAAATTAAGTATAGTGAATGAGTAAAATACTTTACAATGATAAAAACTGCCTTGACGTGTAAGCGAAGGAGGAATCTCAATGTTCGAAGTTCAATGTCCCGGCTAATCGATTGAGTCCTTCTTTGTGTAAATGACCAAGAGGCAACTTAACATGTGTAGAGGATTTTGGCGATTAGTTCCGCCTGAGGCACAGATGGTTCATGTAGCCTGGGTGGAGAAAGTGCTTTGTCAAAAGGAAACACCTGTGCTAGTGGTAACTAAAACACAGTAAGTAAGTCGGGGATGCAAGTCCAGTGCTGTGATGAATGAGGGCACCTTGCCCCTATCCCTGGTGCAGGCCAAAGATCACTGCCCAGTGAGCTATGCAGGCTGGTCGGGTGCTTTCTTTAACGTCTGGTCGACTTCCTGGAGGTATTTTACAGTTCGTGAGATTACTCGAAGGTCCCCTGAGTTTAATCATGCTATTATGGCTTGTCTGCAGGAGCACACCCAAACCTGATTCCAAAAGGCCAACGGTGCCACAGATTCAAGCTGGACCTCAAAAACAGAAGGTGTGGATTGAGTCTTCCTTTGGTTGGCCTGTAGGGAGCTTCTCCGTCTGCCCTTAGACAAGGTGCTGCATGCGCGTTAGTGGAGAGGACACCAAGGTGATGTTTTAGGAAGGTTCCATTGGCCCTGCTGCTGAAAGCTTTGCCCAGGAATGGTTGTGGTTTTAGGATTGTGTAGCTATTTATTACCATCCATGCGCGGGCGCGGTTCTAGAGGGAGTACCTATCCTCCGGGGATGAAATTAGTTTTGACATTTTGCTAGTTGTCCTTCGAAATGACTCAAGAGTGGACCTTGTGGACCATAGTTGAGCAAGCCCAAGCAGGTCAATAGAGTGTTTGAGATATTTTCCGGCCACTGAGTGAGGTTTATTAATCTCCAGCCAGATGTTTATGGTGTTCTTTTCAGCAGACTGGAATCTGTAGCATATGAAGGTGAATGCTGCGCATCTAGGTATTGACTGTTTGGCTAGACCTAATTCTAGCCTAATTGCGGCGGGCGAGGTGTGTCTAAGGAGATAGAAAATTTCCCTGTAGATTCTGATGATTATTGTGTCCAGAGTAGTTGAGGCTCTGCCTAGAAGGGCTTCACTTCCTGTATGCCAGAGTTGGGACTATCTTCACCCTTTCACTTTCTAACACAAGGCTGCACGATAACCCATTCAGGTTTCTAAAAAGTACCCTGAAGCCTGCTGCCAGAGCGAGCCCTTTTCTTTTTATTTCCTCTCCATGCAGCTCAAAGTTTCCTTTGTTGTCAAATGTGAGTCTGCAATATTTGTAATCTGTGATTTCTTCTACCTTGGTGGAATCAAGGAATCAGCTAATATTGCTGCTTGTTCTTCTGGAGCACTTCATGATTTTGGTTTTCTTGGTGTTGATTGTCAGACCGTTTCTTAGTGAATAGTCGTGGGTGTCGTTCAGAAGGAGCTGCATTTATTCCTTAGTCTGACTGATCAGCACCAAGTTATCGGCATAAAGCAAGTTTGAGAGCAGAATAGTGCTGAGCTTCAGGCGTGGGAGTTAACCACAGCCAGGGATGATGAAAGGTCCGCCAGTCATAGGTTAAAAAGTGTTGGGGCTAAAACACAACCCTGCTTGAGCCCATAAGATGCTGGAATGGCCCTGGAGAGGTTGGCCCACTTCCCAGCTTTACTCTGACCCAGGTATCCGTATAAAGGTTTTCAATTGCTCTTCTAAGCACTGGGCAGTTCTTTAGATTGCTCCAGAGCAGATTTCGGGGGACACTGTTGACGGCCACTTTGCTCTTTATAGCATAGATAGCCTGGTTGTTTAGTTGTTTTTGAGGCATCAAGCAGAAGGGTCAGTGCCATGATGTTTGTCAGAGTCCCGTTTTTTGTGTGAACCCCGTCTGATTGATCGGGATGATTGAGGTTGCGTTAGCCCAGCTGAGGAGCCATTCCAGTAAAATGCCCACATAATAATTTGCCTAGTTATCAATGAGGGCTATCATTCTTTAGTTTTTGGGTTTGACTGGTTGCCACCCTGAAAGATAGGTGAGATGATGGACCCTTTCCAGGAGGCTGGGATTGTTCACCTGATAGGGCATCGGTCAATAATAGGACCATGTACTCTGGCCATCTGGCTGGGTTGGTCTTATAATTGCCTGGGGATCCCATTCAGGCCAGGTGCACCTGTGATTCTGCCTTTATCTGCCATTTCACTGAGGCTTCAACTAAAATGTGCTATTCCTCTGAGATGCTGGGCGGTGAGTCTGATGGGCTGTGCTCGTCAGCCAAGACTGCCCTGGATGACCCGATGCATCTGCTATGTGTGTAGTGTTTTTGAAATGAGCAAGGAGGAAGGAGGCCAGGCATCTTCAGACAGGTTGATCACGGATGTGGCGGCACTGTGTTTTTTAGGGTGTTAGCAGATCTCCAGAAGGCATTTGTATTGTGGTGCTTAGTGTCCCAGATGAGCTTGGCCCAGAAGGAATCCGATACTTTCCTCTTTTTGCTCCAGACCGTCATTTATAGCTCCTTTGTCTTGTGCCTTAGCTCCAATATAAGGATTTAGTTTTGAGGGAACTCTCGTACTGCTTGCAAAGCTCTATTGATCTTCCTCATCAGTATTTGGATTTCTCTGCTCGTGCACTTGCTTCGACCATGTGCTAGGTGGCCTTTTTATGATTGAACTGTGTAGGGCTTGACTTTTGAGGAGGAGAGTTGTTGAGAGAAAGATTTTGTGAATGTTTTCCAATTACTTTTCGGAGAATTCCTGTTGGTGTGAGCCTGCTTGAAATGTTTTTCAGCATTGTGTTCCAGGGAGTCTATGTTGGTTACAGTCCATTTTACTCTCCTTAGGTCGGGCACATAGGATGATCCAGGAAAGTCTACGGGGCATGTGTTCTCGGTCATAGCAATGGTGAGTTCCTGCTCCTGGGGCAAGTGGTCACTCTCCGTTGTTTCCCCCATTTTGAAAGAGTGAACTTGTAGTAAGGGCAGGGAGCCAAATGTATAATCAATCAGGGATTTGCAGTTGGTGGACTGAAAAGACATGGTGGGTGGAAATTTCCCTTGGTAACAGCCGTTTAGGGCCCTTAGACAAAGGTGTTGTAGTTCGACGAGCATGTTAAGGCCCTTTTTATTCCTCCTTCCCAGCTCTGTGTTTGCCTGTATTGGAATGTCCCATTGCCGCTCTTGTGTCTCGGTGATCGCCTGTGGCTATGATCAAAGAGTACGGGTGGGATGCCCCACGCTAAGGAGGCTATCACACAGCTACTTCAAAGTGTCTGCATGATTTTTGCCGTTTGGCGGTGCCTAGATGTTTACTATAGTCACTGTGGGGCCTGTCTTAGCTCCTCGCACTTTCTGCACTGTTAAGTGCAGTATTTAGGTGTTGTCCGAGTCTGTTGTTTGCTCCATTTTACTAATTGTGATTGGTGTAGACAGGTAAATTGTGAGGGCCACTCTGCTACATCCAAATTTAGATTTTTTGGTCACCGGGGTTGCATGATGTGAGAAGCATGGGATAGCAGTAGGTTCTTGGGCCCAGGTCTCCTGTAGGGAAACCAATGAAAAGGTTTGGAGATAGGAAACGAAGTTCTGATTTTAAAGCTTGCTAGCTAGACCGTGTATGTTCCATGAGCAGAGTCGAAGAAAAGGTGTTACGGGTTCTGTGGGGTCTATTTGGGCTGCCCCGGTCACATTGATGGTTGTGGCTTCTTTAATCATCTTTCAATTCACCCCCACTCATGTGTTGCTGATCCTCTCCTATAATGGATCGTGGAGTGGGATACGGGGTATGATTCACTCCCTTTTTCCTTGCTGGGTGGGCTTGCACCTAGTGCGTGTTTCGGCACTGAGAACAGTTTTGATGGGATGTTAGTTTCCCCTGGCGCACTGCCTTCTTTCCTCCTATGTGAGTGAGGTTAACCTGGTTCTAGATATTTTTCCTCGATTATGTCCTATGCTAGGAAGTTAGTGCTTTTGCATTATACCTTGTCGGCCATGTCCCGTGAGCTCCAGTTGACCTTTGTTGAGTCTCTCTGTTGCCCATAATATGTATTTACAAATTTAATGTATTCAATGTAGGCAGAGGTTGCCCCATCAAGATCTGGAATCTGATTAAGCAGCGTTATGATGTTACCTTGATTGAGGATATCATAATTTCCTGTTGAGCAGTTGTTAGAAACTGGGCTTCTTTGCAGATGCCCCCCACTTTTTGCCCCAATTTAGACTGCTACATTCTGTTTTTTGACTCTGATAGTGCACTGGGACCTACTAACCAGGCCCCAGTGCTTGTGCTCTTTCCCCTAAAAGTGATGTGGATTGGTACACCCAATTGGCAAGGTACTTTGCTCCCTTATAAGTCCCTAGTAAATTACACCAGGAGTACCCAGGGAATCAAGCAATCAGGGGAATTGTAAGCGTGCTACTCACCCGTGAGGGTCTCAAGCGCTGGGGGGTCCGCAGATCTGTTAGTTGAAGAGCCAGGTCTTGAGGGCCTTCCTGAAGGTGTTCAGGGAGGAGGCGCGTCTGATGTCTGCCGGTAGTTCGTTCCAGGTTTTGGCTGCAATGTGAAAGAAGGATCTTCCGCCTGCTCTGGCTCTGTGGATGCGCGGGGTTTCGGCTAGTGCGAGGTTGGAGGATTGGAGGTTCCTTTTGGGTACGTGGAAGTTGATTCTGTCGTTGAGGTATTTGGGTCCGTTGTTGTGTAGGCATTTGTAGGCGTGAGTGAGGATTTTGAAGGTGACTCTTTTCTCCACGGGGAGCCAATGGAGTCTTTGTAGGTGTTGGCTGATATGTTCGTGCCGGGGGATGCCGAGGACGAGTCTGGCGGCGGTGTTCTGTATTGTCTGGAGTTTGCGGAGTAGGGACTTGTTGATGCCGGCGTAGAGCGCGTTCCCATAGTCCAGTCTGCTGGTGATGAGTGCGTGGGTGACTGTCTTCCTTGACTGAGGGGGGATCCATTTGAAGGTCTTGCGGGATGCGGAGGATGTTGAAACAGCTGGATGTGACAGCGTTGACCTGCCGGTTCATGGTGAGTGATGAGTCGAGTACGATGCCGAGGTTTTTGGCGTGGTCTGAAGGGGTAGGTGGGCTTCCGAGGGCGGTCGGCCACCAGGTGCTGTCCCAAAAAGGGGGTGGTTCCAAGGATGAGGACTTCTGTCTTCTTTGCGTTGAGCTTCAGGCAGCTGTTGGTCATCCAGGCTGCGACGTCTTGCATTCCTTTCTGGAAGTTGAGTTTGGCTGTGGCAGAGTCTTTGGTGAGGGAGAGGATGAGCTGGGTGTCGTCGGCATAGGATACGATGTTGAGGCCGTGTTGTCGTACGATGGCTGCGAGGGGGGCCATGTAGATGTTGAAGAGGGTCGGGCTCAGCGATGACCCCTGTGGGACTCCGCAGGTGAGTTTCATGGGATCGGAGAGGAAGGGGAAAGGGTTATGACGGGGTCACCAGGGCTGCAGCACTCTATTGTGCCAGCCTATGTGACCCAAGTAAAAGTATGTCTGCCATTGTAGCCCTGCACGAGCAGCCTGTCTGCTCAAGACTGACTCTGCACACACCAAGTGCTGCCGAGCCACACCACTCCCTTACTATAAGTAAGTCACTCTTAATATTGTACTCCTAAGCCCAGGAGGAAGAGTGCATTATATTAAAGGTGTGGATATATATCTCTATACATATATCCCTACAGTAACCCTGTAAAACAACGTTTTACTGTAAGTGACCGGCGCTCCACAAAGTAACATGGGCTGGCTACCATTCAAACTCAAGATAGCCAGCTCCATTATGAAACTACCAAATTGTGTTGTGTTTGGTGTAAAACACTGTGCTTTTTCACCCCCAACATGAGGCTCGCATCGAAGGTGAGCTGGCATGCACCTAGGTGCCACCCTGAGTGGGTGCCCAACTAAGGTTTAGTGCCCCTGTACATTGGCGAGCTTCCACAAGTCCTTTGCCACCAAGACAGGAGTCTTCCCTCCTGGTGGAATGTGCTAGTACTTCACAAGGATAGAGACAAAGGCCTGGGCATGAAGGAGGTCACACCTCCTCCCTCACAGAAAGTCTAATGTTTACAGCAATCAAGGCGGTGAGCCTCAGAGTATTCACCACCCTTGATATGCAAGAGACTTGTCCCCCACTTGAGGACTAAACCCTTCCCACTCTATCTGGCCTGACAGGGAGGAAAATTAGTTATTCAGCAGGGGTACACCTCCAAAAGGCTAGCCACACCTTTAGGGTGGGCTAGGAGGGCTGTAGAGCCAAGGAAGGGTTCTGCCATGTTGAAAGATGCTAGCTTAGTGTATTCTGGGTAGAAAAGTGACATACAACCACAGGATGTTGACACCACAGGGGCGGGTTAGCCACAGGGACCAGTAGCCCATTAGCCACTGTCTCTCATGCCCTTAACACCCCCTAAACTAGTGTTTAAGGGACTCCCCTGACAGCAGAACCTCAGTTCTGACATTGAATCTGAGAAGAGGCACAAAGAAGATGCTGTCACCAAAAACAGGACCTTGGACTGTGCCACAGTGCAAAGATAGGACACTTAAGTGCCCTGGAGAGACCATATACTGGAACCGTGTGTTCGACGTGTGTCCACAGCAAAAGCTTGTTGCTTCCAGAAAAGAGGGACTCCAGGGGACGCCAGAAACCTAAGCAGACTCCCAAGGATTGGCAGGTCCAGTCCCCTGCAAGCTGCAGGAAAATTGGCGTGCTGCGTGTCAAGAATTGCAACCTGCTGGGCCTGTCAAGATTAAGCCCAGAGAGAAGTGGTGTCCTGCAAGTCTGAAGTGCTAGCCAAGTTTTCACCAAGTTTCAAGACGCTACTCCAGTCCTGTCGCCCTCCAGCTGCTGAAGCAACCGTAGATTACATTTGCCGCAGCCAAGGCTTGGTGATCAAACGTCTGGTGATCGACCTCGTCATTGACATCTCCAACCCGAGAGAACCTCACAGCGGATGACGTCATCAGCGAACCCCACTGCTGTGTTCCTGCATCCTGAAGTTGGAGCTGTAGAGTATGCAGCAAAGCATCTTTGGCAAGACCTGCCCCAGTGATTGACAGCTGCCAGCTACCTCTGCGCCCAGAGCCACCAAGCAAGGTAGAAGAAATCCAGCTGTGGAACCCGGGTCCTAGGACCCCAAAGACCTCTACTCTGCGTTGGTAGAGTGGAACGCCATCTGCAAGTGTGGTTTTGTCAAGTGCTGCAAGTTTGACAGCTCCCACAGATCCCTTTCAGTACCAACGACAGCCAAGTCACCTCTGCACCCTGACTCCCTGGGCAAGGTAACAAAGTAACGACTGTTGAGTCTTGGTCTAGGGGCACGCAGAACCTTAACAACAAGAAGGTTCTTTTGAACTCGCCATGCAGGTGACCCATTGCCACCTGTGTTTTCCCCATTCATTTCAATGGGATCAGTTTCACAGCTTAAAGTGCATCTATTTTTGAACACTTTAAAAATCCACAACTCCGGTTGTATGTCTGATACAAAGTTTGTTCTGGTGTCTATGTATAAAAATACACTCTATTTTTATAAATTGATGTCTTCTTTCGATTTCTTTCGAGCTTTCTCAATTGCTAATGAAACATTATGGTACTGTAAAATGCTTAGCACATGTTCCTCCAGTAATGCCTGACTGCTGTTTGTCACACTACCAGGATTGAGCTACGAATTGTTGTTGTTGAATCCAAGGATCATCCACTGTGTATTGTGAGAATATTACATGGTAAGGCCCCAACCATACCACGTAATATTCCA
The DNA here is from genome assembly GCA_963921515.1 of Calotriton arnoldi. Classification (NCBI taxonomy): domain Eukaryota; kingdom Metazoa; phylum Chordata; class Amphibia; order Caudata; family Salamandridae; genus Calotriton; species Calotriton arnoldi. The sequence goes on along the minus strand of CAWUFW010018469.1, from coordinate 197,424 downwards.
CCTTGCAACAACAGTAAAATTGATGGAAAAGGGTTGTTTGGTGGTCTCTTACTTTGGCGATCTCACAGGGTGTGCTCTTGGGTGGGGAATGGAGGTTGCTTGAGGCAGCGAGTCCTTTGCCCCTTTGTGCCCTTTGTGATGGTTCTCCTCAGGACCAAGCTGTTGTTGTTAGGTAGGATTCCGGGGTAGATGCCGAGTGTCATTATTTCTGGAGAGGGTGACCCACCGGCCATCTTGTCCTGGATTTCTTCGACTGAATTTGCTGGAGGTCTTTTATGGATAGGGGGTGGCCCTCTTCTTGAGTTCTGGACAGTTGAAGTGCCATGGTGTGTTGTAGTTGGGGTTAACAGGCCACAGGTGTTCCTATATACATTTCCTTTGACTTTGTTAGCTTGTAGTTGGTTGAATGGTGACCCTTTCACTGTCCCCTGGGCCCCTGAAGTGTGGGGAGGGCTGTAGAACACAAACACTGTTCTGGGTCCTGAGATGCTGGATCCCAGCCTTCTACAGCTAATGCTATTTGCGTTGAAAGAGGTTTATCCTTGATTGTGTGAGTCGCTCCCCCCCATTCTCGTCGGGGGAGTTGGCTGCATACCTTCCTGGCATTGGAGTGGTGTTTCCAAAGATGGCATAATTCCTCAGTCAGTTGGTTTGAGGGAAATTTTGTTCCTTGACTTCCTTTTCTGTCGTCTTTTGGACCTTGAGCCTGCGTCTGCTTTGATTGAGCTAGCCAATGATGTGTTTTGGTGCGTCTATTGAAGCCGGGCTGACTTGAGTCTGCACCGCTGCTGGAATCAATGTTGGTGATGTTTCCTTTTATTTTCTGGTTGTCGGCTGCCCCAGGTTCTGTTGCTGTGGTTCCTTGGGGGAGATTTAGAAAAGGTGGGGGGCTGGGGAAAGGTTGGGCTGCTGGGGGTAGACTGAGCATGTTGGAGCTAGTTGTTTCAGGTTATATCGTCACTTGGTTGCCCCCTTTATCCGCTTTCTCATCTGATGTGGGGGCGCTCCCTTTATCTGTTTGGGGCCTTTAAATCGTGGAAGGCGCTAGCAAGGGTGGCTGGTAGCGTACTCAGCTTTTCCAGTATTGGAGAGCATTTACACCTTGGAGTTAGCTCTCTAATGTCGTTTTGGGCCCTTCTGATGAGATTATTTAATTCAGAAGTCTTGTCATCAATACCGGCCACGTACCTTGGTACTGTGTTCAATATCTCTATTTGGATGTCCTTTTTTACTGAATGATAGTCTATGGGATCGACCATGGATTGAATGGTCTTCAACATGGAAGGCCAGACTCCAGTGTCTGGGGGTGGGTTGGGGGGTGTTGCTTCTTTTTGCAGAAGTCTCCGATTTAAGGGACCCTGCTGTGGAATTTGACTTGTCTGAGGAGGCTTCCTTCTCGAGGTCAGTGGCATAGTAGGCTAGCATCTCATCTCACTCTTCCTGTGTCAAGTAAGAGGTCTCCATGCACTCTGTGTGTGCCTGTGGTGCCATATGGAGTCTGCCTTTTTGTCCTGGGTCTTTTCCGCAAGTTTCTGTTGACACCTGATTGCTGACTCTGTCCAGCTATGGGGACCTAAAAAAGATGTGATGGCCTTTTATTCCTTTGGAGCGGCTAGTGTCATAGGTGCCATCATAGGTGCCACTAGAGCTGTAGGGAAGATTGCTTGATGGGAGAGTAAAAAAACACTACAGTTCTTCGCTGCTGAATTCTTGTTGTCATGGAGGTATAGTTTGTTTGGCTAAATTGGTCCGCACTCTGGCTTGTCGGGCTGATGGTGAGATCACTAGGCATCTCCAGATCTAGTGCCCTGCTTGCTGCACTTACTGGGCTTCCTGCTCTTGCTGGACAACCTTCTTTAGCTTTTTCTATGTCACCCTGTTGGCCTAAGATTGAAAATTGGAGGGTGGATGTGCCTGCTGTTGTCAAGACGGGCACGTGCACAGCCTGGCTCATATGGCTGATGATTAAATCTTTGATTTCTTCCAGATCTAGTGTCCTGCTTTCTGTGCTTCCTGGGCCTGCTGGGTGCTCTCCTTTGACTTTGTTTGATCACCATGGAGTGCCAAGGGTAGAAGTTGGGAGTTAAGTGTTTTTTTATTGTAATCGGGGTGGAAGCCAGGACAGTGGGGGAACTTTGAGTAGTCGTCCTTGTGTGTACTACTATTATTGACATTAGAGGTGTTGGTAGGCCCTTGCTTTTGGAGGTCTTTGAGAGAATGGCCAGGTTTGCGTCTCTCAGGACCTAAAGTTTGGAGGTGATTTCAGGTTCCAAAGCGAGTATGCAATTGACCATCGCAAACAAGTGAGCAAGCCCGTTGCCTATTGGGCTACGCTGCATGATTCAACCCATGAGTAAAGCAGGGGTAGTGGCCGAGGAGCACATAAGGCTCCCCTCACCCTTGCCTTTAACGTACTGCACTCTTTGGTATTCTATTTTCTTCTCATGAACGTCAGTCCATCTCTTTCTTCTTTTTGGATATATGTATACATTATTCCTCCTCCACTTCTTGGGATTCTCACTTATTTCACTTATAGGTTTTTCTTTCTCTTGTCTATATTAGTATGTAACAGGCAGGCCTTGGCCTGTATGGGAGTAAACTCTTAAATCATGAATGTCTGAATGCATAAATTTATTATTCTTGTCACTCAATTATGCAAATTCACCTTTTCTTCTTGCACAACGGCAATAATAACCCACGGGTTGTCATTTATGCTAAAGCAACTGCATAGAACATGACTTGTATATAGCTAATACATATAGAACCAATTGCTTTTTTAATTGCTTTTTGAATGATTTTGCATTCCTGTCAAAATGTCCTTTTGTGTATATATCCTTTTTTGTATATATTTATGTTTGTACATATGTTTGTTAAACCAACAGCCCTGAAGAAGTCCTTTTGTAAAGGACGAAACGCGTCGGCTGTGTCTTGATCACCCTGATCGTGTTTTAAACATTAACAAAATAAAGAAGAAATTGGAAGAATAATTGTGGACACGAATTTAACGATCTTTATTTTTTTCGTGTCTGAGTCTATCGTTGGTGCACCTGTGCTTTTGTTTAAATTGTGATATTCCTGTATTGGAATTACATTGTGACAGTGGGTGTTCTTCGGTGTGCACACAGCTTTCTGGGTAGTTCCAGAATCTACACATATCAGATAGGGATAGCAAGTCAGGTGCTGTGGCCTATAGGGTTCCACTGTCTAGCCTTTTTTTTTCTTTTGAAGTTGATGAGTTACCCTGTGGTTTCCTGGAGCTCCCCGTGATTTCAGGTTTACGGTGGCAGAGAGTAACAACCTTCCGGGCTGGTCAATGCCAGGACATCTATGGGTTTCTGGGTGAGGGATGGGCTCACGTCTCCCTGTTGGCAATAGTGAGATAATTACAAGGCACTGGAGCACGCTCGTCCCACAAGCTGCACCCGAACCTGGTGGGGCTGCTTTCATGCCCCGGGGCTTGACCTGAGTGCAGCGGGGGCCTCCCCTGCTGCTGCCTTGCAGAAAGCTGCCTCACTGCCCCTCTCTTACCTAGCTCACCGGGCTCCTGTCGTCACGTGCTCTTTTGGCCACCACTGTGCCTTTGGCTGCAGGGGTTGGAAGTTGTGACATTCTCTGGCCCTCTGTGAGACCGGTGAATTGGTTAGCAGGGGGAGAAAGAAAAAGCCTCTCCTGCCACTCAGCATGCGGTGTGTGCAGTATAGCAGTGGCTCTGTGGCTCCACAGCCATAACGGCTCAGAGTGCTCTCTGTTTTCGGTGATAATTCTAGTACCCCCCGGCCAGGACCAGCACAGAAGCGACAGTAGCAGCGGCTCCAATGGCTCCGATCTTGCCAACAGCTCAGCGGTTCCTCCTCCTCACGTTCCTTATGCTACTTAGGCTCCACAACTCCGTAGCTCGCACTCCCTGAGGGTGTTTAAAAATGTAGTGTTCTTGCACTTGCTTTCAATTTATTTATTCTTTTTACATATTAAGCACTGGAGTTGGGGAAGCCCAAAAATTTGCATGGGGAACCAGCCAGAGCTGAGGTTCTGGATTGGATCTTAGAGCCCATGCATCAGCCGCGTCCTGAAAATATGAGTTATGTAAATCATACCACAAACAACGTAAAATATGATAAAGTGTCTTCAAAGTTGCAAAAAATAATTTCTTTAACATTTGGAAGCTTTGTCATTAAATGGGCACAATATAGCTCTGCACTGAGAAGTGATAGTTTTGTATAACTGGTAGTCTGAACTCACATGTGATAATGAAGAAAAAAGAGTTTTGGTAAAATAAAATATTTGCCTAAGATCAGGCAATTTAAGCGTGGATCAGTGATTTATCCAGGTTTTCTGGTTTCACCCTGTAGAACCAGACAGTAAATGGGTATCTATTTGTCTTTCCTGTGAAGGCTTTGTTTACACCGCTTAGTGCATTCTTTTGCAGATTTTAAAATACAGTGTGAACTCGACCTGAAGGTACTGGAGCACTTTATAAGCACAAAGTGTATTACACTAGGTCACATACATTGTTTATAGGCAATGGAGGGATTAAGTGATTTGCCCAGAATAACAGGCCGTTGCATCAACAATGAGAATCGAGCCTGGTTCCTGAGTTCCACAGTCAGCAGCTTTGGCTGTAAAGCCACATGATGTTTAGGTTTCCGGGTGGCAGGCAGAATCCACATGAAAGCTCGGCTCGTTATGGGCTCGAGGTTGGAACAGGACCTTGAGCTGAGCCAGAGCCAGGCTTCAGACTCGAGCCTGGCTTGAGCTTTCAGTGGCTCGCCCACCTCTATTAACCACAGGGTATACCCATGTGCAAGGAGTTGTCTACAAAAGATGTTCACTTAAAAAGAAATGCAAAGTCTTCTGTGTAGAAAAGTAGGATCTTTCTGGCACGGTTGCCCCCACTTTTTGCCTGGTGTCAGTGTGTTTAGACACTGGGATTCTGCTAACCAGGACCCCAGTGTCGGTGCTCGCTCCCCTAAATTGACTTCATAAGTACATTCTACAGCACACAATTGGCATACTGGTGTACCCCTGTAAGTCCCTAATAGATCGTAATAAGGTACCCAGGGCATTGGTACACCAGGGGTCTCCCTTGGGCTGCAGCAATTATTATGCCACCCATGGGAGCCCATGCAAACTGTGTCTACAGGCCTGCCACTACAGCCTGTGTGAAATGGTGCATGCACCTTTCACCGCAGATATAAGGTTTACCTTATATCCCGGTCACTGCACTTGGACCCTATAAGTCACCTCTAAGGTGGGGGGGTGGCCTGGTCGAGCACCAAGATGGTGGCTTGATCACGAAGCTCCCGAGCAGCCGCACTGAATAAGCTGCCTTACGATGCATTCTCGCAGCGATCCGTGCTCGTGAGGGCGGTCGCGGCAGTCTGAGCCTACCGGGCGGTAGCGGAGTGCGGCAAAACAGATGAGGGCGCTCTGTGCCTCCCGGTGTGGCTGCATCGCGGTGGCGGCCTGACACAGTCCTCGGAGGCCCCACGTCGTCAGGGGCCGTGGGCGGGCCTGAAGGCGGGGCCGCTGCCGCTGAGTGCAGCCTCTGAGCAAAATCAAGCACAGGGCTTTGCGGCCTACATCGATGGAGCAGTGGGGCAGGGACCCCTGGATGGCCTGAACCTGGAGGCGGCAATGAGTCCTGTGGCCAACGGCAGACTCCCCGAGGGCGTGAGACCCCCCCCCATGTGCTGAGTGCAGCGACACCGCGTATGAGACTGGTGCGATGAATGGGCCCTTTCAGACGCCGTTCACTCGCGACTTGCTCTGGGGAGAGCCAGATTGCAACAACGACGCTGCGGGGGAGGAGTTGTTGATTGTGGTCCCCCTCTCTGCCCCCATTTGTGAGTGACGGGGCTGTGGGATGCCCGGAGTCACCACCGGAGTGGAATACGGGCGATCCGACTGGCCCACTATCGACGCAGCCGAAAATACAAATCAGCCCGACATCTCATTATCGTCTTCTGGTCTCCCTGTCGGTGTGACGGTGGGGCCTCTCCTGCTTTGCTCCCCGGCTGACTGGGAATTACGCACCTTCGATACGCCTTGTCATCCAGCTCATTGAAATGGGTCGGGGGACCCCAAAAAGCAGCAGCTCACCTTTGAGGCCGCTAAAACACCTAGGAGGGGGGAGACAATGCCCCTCATGGTGACCCTTCGGAACGCACCGACCCCCCGGACTCTGGCTGCCCAGCGCTGGATGGCGCTGCTTCCAAAATAGCAGAGATACGGGCTGGCTTTAAGGCCATAGATGCGCGCTTCAATGAACTGGGCGCGCGGATGGACACCATGCATGGCCAGCTGGAGCAGCACAAGATCCGAATAGACACTGCTGAGCGGTGCATTTTGGATGTCGAGAATGCACAGGCAGCCATAGTCAAGCGGCTAGATCGCACAGAGCGCCTTCTACAAACAACAGAGGTGAAGGCAGAAGATTTTGAGGCGCGATCACGCCACAATGATCTTCGGATTGCATGAATTGCCGAGACTACCAATACAGGCCCTATCGAGATATATGTGGAGCAGTTACTGACTGAACTATTCGGCAGAGATAGTTTCTCTACCACATTTGCAGTGGAGCGGGCTCACAGGTCCCTGGCCCCAAGATCGGCCCCCGGCGCACCGCCGCATCTTATCATAGTGTGATTACTTAACTATCGCGACAGGGATGTCGCCTTGCGTAGGGCCAGAGAGGTGGAAAATCTGCAGTTCCAAGGGATGTCGTTATCGCTCTACCCGGACTTTACGCCAGTGATGCAGGAGGCCCGGCGCACATTGCAAGACATTAAGCTTGCCTTTGTATTCAGATTAATGGTTAAAACTACCGTTTTTGATACGCAGACGGAGGCGGCGGAATACTGGAAGTGCCACAAATTGAACAGAGGCTCCTCCCCTGGGAAATGACGCTTTGCTGCTTGAGGGTTCACAGCTGTTGATGGGTCGATTTTCAGATGTGTAGAGGTGATAACCTGGGCACGGATCCAAAAACGCTTGGAGGGCGATGTGATAAGATACCTTGCTCCTCTTTTTTCGATTTTTGGTGATGCAATTGTTGTCCTAACTCAATACGAGTGCAGCTACATATTTATTATGGGTTATCGTTTTCAGATTAAGCGGTCTGCTCAGGGCGTTGCTGCACCCCAAGTAGATCTCCTACTCTTTATAATCTGTTTGGTGGTTGGGGTTCTTTTTTCTTTTAAGATAAGATGGGTTGGGATTCACCGGATACAAGTTGGGTGGATATCCGATGTGGGAGGGGGTGGGGCGTTGGGAGTCTTTGTTGAGAGTGTTTAATTTGGATTTTTTTCTGCAGGCCACAAATGTGCACACCTGTTGGCTATCCAAATCTGAATATAGAGACAATCTAGACTACATACTGCTGCAACTACTGTATTGGGATCGGGAGAACGGGCGGGGGGGCTTGAGTTACGCTGCATAACATGGAATGTGAGGGGACTGTCAAACCCTCGTAAGGGGCGACAGCTGCTTGCCTATTTAGCAAGACACAACAGACATGTTGCACTATTGCAGGAGACCGATTATGCCCCGAAGGCGGACAACAAATTTGCTGCGGCCTGGGTTGGCAGTCGGTTCTTCGCTAGCTACAGTACCTACTCCCGGGGAGTTTGGAATTTTATTCATAAATCGCTCCCCTTTGTGACTCAAACTGTGGTTGAGGATCCCGAGGGGTGCTACTTATTAGTGGCAGGGAGCCACAGCGAATACTTTTTATTAATATTTACGCTCCTAATGTGGACGCCCGGGGCTTCTTCGCTAACATCTCAACGCATATTACTGGTTTAGAGATTGATTCTATCATATTTGGGGGAGATTTTAACCTCACCCTACACCCCGGGACAGATACCACTGGCACTGGGCACAACACCAAGCCTTGCTCCACGAAAGAACTCGGGCCCATTTTTCACACACACCTTTTGGCCGATGCTTGGCGACATCAACACCCGACGGTCCAGGGGTATTCATTTTATTCGGCACGCATGGAACCTGGTTCCACATAGATAGATGGTATATAACCCTGGACCTTTTGATCACCGTACAGGAGATGGATCACTTGCCACGCACCTTGTCAGATCACTCACCAGTCTTATTGGTCCTGGCCCTGCCCAGTGTTGAGCACCTTTCTAGGTCTTGCCGCTTCCCGTCTGATGCATTATTAGATGCTGTTTTTAAGAGTGAAGTGCAAGACGCAATCAGAGTATTTTCAGATAAATTCTGGCTCTGTGCCCCACTACGCTACCTTATGGGAGGCTTTTAAGGTGTACATTAGGGGCATCTGCATAGCTAAGCAGGCTGGGGTGCTGCACACAATTTGCCGGGACCTGGATGCTACCGAACGGGAGCTGCGAGACTTAGATGCTGCGGCGCTCGCGGGCTCCACCCCCTCTCCGTTGAATCAATGTGCGAAGCTCTTGGGAGAGTTTCAGGAATTAGCGTTGCGTTAGACCGTTTATCTGGGGAAATATGCGCGCGCCCGTGTGTATGGGGAGGGAGAGAGGCCGGGACACACCTTGGCCCGTCTGCTTGCCCCTTGACACCATATCACTTATATGACCCAGCTCCAGACAGCAGACGGCACCTGTGTTACAGGCGGTGCTGATATTCAACCTACCTTCTTGACCTACTACACTCGGTTATACACCACGTGTTCCCCACCGACTGGGAATGCCCTTTCCGATTATCTAAATGAGGTAGCAATGATGTGGATGGAAAAATGACAGCACCATTTCTTGGCATCGCCCATTGGTGCGGACGAGATTATTGAAGCCATTGACAGCCTGGATGGCCCGCACGCTCCCGGCACAGATGGGTTCACCGGCGTGTTCTATAAAACTTATAAAACTCAATTAGTCCTGCATCTCCTAGAGGTCTACGCGGAGGCGCTGGACTGGGGTGCATTGCCCCCCACCATGCGGGAGGCGATTGTAACATTGCTTCTCAAACCGGGCAAGCTGCCTGATAGGTGTGCCTCATATAGGCCTCTATCGCTCTTAAACCAAGATTATAAAATATTAGCGAAGGTCCTTGCTACGCGGATATCACTGTTAATCAGCCAAATTATTTCCCCCCTCCAGTCGGGCTTTATGCCGAATCACTCGACCTCAGTAAATCTACGCACTTTATTTGCGGTCATCAATCAAATAAACCCCGCTTTCCCCGCTGCGGCGATATCATTAGATGCAGAAAAATCATTCGACTCTTTGGAGTGGGAGTTTCTTCAGGCGGCGCTCAGTAAATTGGGATTCCCCCCAAATTTCCGCTCTCTGGTCCGCCTTCTATATACGAACCCAGTCACGCAGCTTAGAATAAGTGGGGCAATGTCAAATAAATTTGCATTATAACGTTTCACTTGGCAGGGCTGCCCGCTTTCGCCTCTGCTTTTTATCATAGCGATGAGCTCATAGGTGCGGCATCTTCAGGAACGGCATCTTCAGCGAGGGATAGGGTTCCATCAGGGACCCCTCCTGGTGTCCTTATATGCGGATGATATTCTTCCATTTGTTCGAGAACCTGCTACAAATCTCTCTCCGATTATGCGGGAGGTGGTGCGATTCAGCATCTTTTCCAGACTGGTCATCAACTGGAACAAATCTGAAATATTTCCCCTGACAGACGCCACCATTCCATTCACGAAGGACTTTACCCTGCGCTGATGCGATGACCCCCCCCAGATACCTTGGGGTAATTCTTCACCGCACGGCCTCGGAGGTTATCCGGCTCAATTATGGCCCGGACATAGACCGCCTCTCTGAACAGATAGACCGCTGGATAGCACTCCCACTGTCGATGGCAGGCCGTATTGCGGTCATTAAGATGGTGGTTCTGCCCCAGTTTCTATATTTGTTTTTAAATATCCCAATTCTACTCACAGTCTCCTTTTTTGGTACCCTTCGGAGCATGCTGACGTGGTTGGTTTGGGCAGCTGGACAGGCGCGGGTGGGCTGGCAGACACTCAACTTTTCTTGTGAGGGGGGTTTGGGGTGCCTGGCTTTTACTTGTATTACCTAGTAGCGCAGGTGTATTATGCCTATTTTTGGTACCACCCAGATGTGTGATTACAATCCTGAAGCCTGAATGCACCTAGGCCCGCCCTTACCCCCTCTCTACTGTTCTCCCGCTTGGACTCAGGAGGACACCGGCCGAGATTCATACACTGCAGACTACAAGCTGGGCTTGGGGACGTTTGCGTAGGTACCTAAGGGTGGACCACTTATACTCCCCATATTTGCCGATTTTGAATAATCCATGGATACCCCTACAGCTGAAGTTTTAACGCAGCGAGCTCTCACTCATGTCGGGTACAAACCCTAGGAGACATGCTTAAAGACTGACAATTATGTTCCGTAACGGACTTGTCAAACGACCGGGATATAACTGCATTAGACCGTTTTCTAGTGCACAGAATGCGAATGTCACTGATCACTGCACTGCGCCCTGAGATGGAGGTGCCTCCTGAGTTCCCTCTGCTCACCACAATTATTAAGACACCTGACATCGCACACCTGGTTTTTAGAATGTATCATCTACCACAAACACTTCGACCAATGGTGGGTGGTGGGGCGCATGCGGACTGGGAGGGAGACCTGGCGCAGCCTGTGACAGACAAGCTGTAGGCCTATTGCTTTGAACAAACTCACCTGGTGTCAAATAATTATAATCATAAGCTCTTACATTTTAAATATTTACATCGAATCTATATCACCCCGTGTTGCGTGCAAAAATGGATTGCACGAAACCGGATAACTGTCAGAGATGTGCGATGGTGCATGCTGACTTTATTCATTTGGCATGGAACTGCCCCTCTGTCCTGGTGTTCTGGATGCGGTATTCGGACACTTGGAACTGATGGTTGAGACAGAGCTCCCCCATACGCCCCTACTGGCATTGCTGGGGTAGGTACTCCCCCTAAGTCCTGGGATCAGGCAATTCACTGCAATTGCACTATTACTAGCCAAGAGACAGGTTTCCCTGAACTGGGGCAGAGCTGCGCCGCCGGTGGTGAAGTCCTGGCTGTGGGACTTAATACAGTTTGACACTACCTGTGACATTAATGCTTCTTAATTGCCCCTTCCTTCCCGCTCCAAAAATATTTGGCAACCACTCCGCTCCTATTTGATACTCCATCCTGAACTTACTGACTAACATTGCATTCACTGTAGCATATTTGCTGGGTCAACCAGCCGGTAAACATTAATCAGATTCATTAAAATCTTATTATTGTATAGGCCTGTATTGTTGTTTTGATGTTGATGTTCTTGTAATTACTGCCATTATATACGACATTATAGCTGGCAATGGTTGTTCAACATATCTGACATTGTATGTGCAGTGATTTCTCTGTATTTTCTTTTGAAAAATTGCAATAAAAATAAGTTACAAAAAAGTCACCCCATAGGTGTCCCTTTAGCCCAAGGGCAGGGTGAATGGTGGTAAGAGTGAGGGTGCCCCTGCATGAGCAGAGGCACCTCTACAAACCCCAGACTACATTCTCTGGGCTTTGTAACTGCGGGGAAGCCATCTTGAGGTATGTAGTGGCACTGGTCAACACAAGATGTCCAATTACAAAATGGCTTTACTGAGCCCAGTCATGTTTGGTGTAAAAAATGTTGGAATCATGCCACTAAACTGATTTTGGTGCTAGTTGCCTGATACCACGTACTGGGTAACCTTGCAGGTTCTGCGTGCATGCCAGTACTGCCGCTGACAGCAGACACTGTTCTGCCTCCTGCTGCTGAGCCTAACTTGGGCAGGGGAAGGTAGAACCATGGGTTTCCTGTAGGAAGAGAGGTGTTACCACCTCTCCTTTAGAATTAGGTGTCTCTGGGCTAGGGTGGGGGTGCTTCAGAGTGCCACCAGACTGCTTTGAAGGCAAATTTGGTGTCCTTGAATAAACCAGTTTACTCCAGTACAGGAGCCCTCGGCACACGCTGTGGTGCAACACCACTCAAAGGACCGGGGTGTGACACACCCCGTGTCCAGCTACTCCCCTAGGGAGGTGCCCAGAGCTCTACTAGGTGGCCACTTGATTCTGCCATCTTGAAAATAAGATAAAAAGAGGCCCCTGGGAGCATCTGACTTGTCAGTCTATCAGAGTAGCGTCCCTGGCCCCCACTAATAGGAGGGTCACTGTAGAAGGTGTCCAACTCCCTTCTTGGGTTACTTAACAGCTCCCTTGAGGGTGGGACCTTAGATTCATCTGGACAAGGATTCCTTTGCAAAATTCTTCCACAAGACTCGCCTGCTGTTGGACTTTGGATTCTGCTGCTGGACTTCACCAGGACCCAAGACAAGACTGCATCTAGTAGGAGTATTCCTAATGCGACTTTGCTCCGTACTTTACAAAGACCCTGCAACCTCTGTGGCAATGTATCCTCCAGAGTCACAAAGACTCTGTGTACATCAAGGGCAGCAAAAAGGAATCTCCCTTGGAGTGAAGGAGTCACTCCCCTGTAACCACAGGCACCTCAATGACAACAACCGGCTTGTGGATCCTGCTGTCCCATGGACTCTCCAAGGCTCTGCAACACAGGTGGTGTTTTTCTGGCTCTCCAGAGGGCAGATCTGGCTTCTGTGGAATTTGGAAGACTGCAATCCCTTGTTAAGAGCTGCTGGCAGTGAGCCCCTGAGCATCGCATCTGTTTGCTGTTCCCAAAGATTGTTGGCTCTCCAGTCTGGAGGTCTTTAAGCTCCAAGAAGCCCCAGCCTCAAGCATCACCCGGCTGCTAAAACAATGTACTCACCACATCTCTTGCGACGTGGGCCTCCATCTTTGGTGTTCTGCTGATGTCTCCCTGCGACTCCCTCTGCCTGCTGCCAGAGGGTCCCTCCGGGGTCTTCATCAATTCCTGCTGGCTCTCCTGCTTGCAGAGGGCTGGCCCTAGCTTACCTGTAGTGGGTGAGTTCTGTGGACTGTCCTGTTCCCCATTTCTGCATTTCACCCTGTAACATGTCTGTTGCGTTTGCCAAGGCTTGTTGGTGGTCCTGCTGCCCACTGACCCTCCTGCCATTCCTCATCTGGCATGGGACAGCTAGTGGATGGCTCCTGGGATCCTACAGCATCACATGGACTCCAGAGCTGCAACTCCAAGGCCTCGGTCCTACAGTGTAGTACCTCAGAGAAGGGTTGGCATTGTGCCCATGCGCCTCCTGGACAACTCTGGGTGGCTTGGACTCTGTCTCCTCTCTCCCTAGGTTCTCCTCATCCAAAATCCATGCCTGGGGTCCATGGGTCACTGTATCAGCTGGAGAGCTGAGGTCCCCATTGACTACAACAGGCAGTTACGACACCACTTCACACCTATGCACCCGGACTCCCTGGTGTAGGTATCCTGCTTCTCTGGGTACCCACTGGTGGGGGTTCTCTCCAACTTCCCTTGTGTCAACGGGTTCCTTCGGAGTCCTCTGGGAAGAGTTCTGAACCCTCCTAAACCTAACTGTGACTTCCCCATGTTAGCCTATGGACACTGACCCGAGGTATCACCTCTGCACTCGGGCGGCTAGGGAATCCTAGCAACCTACCTTTGGTGGTTCCGTGCTTCCCCTGTCCTATAGATCCTTGGGTGGTAGTCTTGATTAGGCACTCTTTTCACATTTCATTTTTATAGTATATGGGTTTGACCCCTCCATTGGGGTCCATGTGGTTTATGTGCTTACTCACCTGTTTTTATGCTATTTTTGTTGTGTATTCATATCTCTGGGTAGGAGATATACAAAAGTAGTTTCGTTTTTGGTGTTATAATAAATATGTATTATTTTCCTAACACTGGTGTGATTCTTTCATGTGTGAACTGGCTGACTTATGTAGTGTATGCATCCGCTCTACACCCTCCTGGATAAGCCTTTGCTGCTCTCCACAACTACCCCTTGAGAGCTTTGGTTATCAGGGACCACTTTCACTATCACTAAGGGCTGCCTGGACTCAGTGCAAGGTGCATCACCAATAGGTGTGACCATATACCGAGCCAGCCTCCTACATGCTGTACCATATGAAATGGAGAACTGGTAATCATCCTAGGCTATGGTGCTATGTATATGTTGAATGCGTAATGTTTTTATTTGCTCATGAGTGCTCTGTATGCATGTCTGTATGTGTGTGTGCGCCTGTATATGTCTTGAAGAGAGAATGTTTTTGTATATTATTTGCATTTAGGATCACTCTTATGAAGGTTTGTCAGCAGGCTAAATCTTAGTTATATGTGTTATACAGTGCAGATAAAAGCTTTTTATCAAATGAAGATGAACTTAAAATTATTCATGATTGCATTTTCTGCAGCCCGAAGAAGCGGAAGATTATCCGCAAAACATGTGTCAGCATTTGTAGCATTATTTCTCAAGTTGTTTTTGTATTATTTGAATATGAGCAATATCAATAGAAAGCTCGACCTATAAGTATTAGAGCTCTGAATTTATCCGATTACGTTTATTAATACGTAATATTTTTATGTATGGTGTCTAAAGAACAGTGACAATATCAGTAAAGGATTTAGAATGTATTTGATATGGTTTTTGTTTTTCTGTTGTGATTTTTTAAAATATTTGTACCTTCCCACATCCCAGGTATAAAGACTGGACTGGTGGTTTTTATAGAATGGATTAACACCTAACACAAGATTAGATGAATCAGTTATTTGGGATGTATATTTTAGGTTTATGGCGTGTATTGAAATGACATTAACGTATAAGCATACCATTATCTTTGTTCCAGCCAGTGTTATGTCACTTGCAGGGCATTTATCCTAAAAACTTGATGTCTGGGCTTCCCAGATTCGCCCTTCTCAGTTGCCCATATCTTCAATATTACTTTGCCTGTTTTCATACATAACTTAGGTCTTAATTACCTTTCGAAATTAAACCTATCCAGAACAGCAAACATACAACTACTTTTCAGGGAGTCAAATGCACTTTCGGCATTAAATAAGGCTATAGTACATTCAATCAGCCATTCATTAATTTCATTTATCTTTTTGTGGGCGAGTTGGAGGTTTGTGTTGGATGCATTGCCTTACCCCTTATAGTAGTCTACTGCTATTATTTTATTAGATATTTAACATGAACAAGAGGTGGTATGAGAAAGACAGCTCTAGACTTTTCAGTACTGTAAAAGGAACCTCACTCATAGACAAACAAACATATCTGATGTTAGAGCCATATACATGCTGTGGTATGATTTACTCTGAAGTTCTTGAGAATATTTATTTGATAATTACCTGTTTTATATCCTTATATTGTGTCTGCAATTTTTTCTGTTTCTTCTACAATAATCAGAATGTCCAACTAGTCTTTGTTCTATACCATTATCTTTGGGGAATAATGCATCATGACCTAATTGATATTAGATACTGTGTAATCAGCAGGTGCATCTCATTTCTTTCACTGATATCCTTGTGATCCATGCTGATAATTTGGCCCACCTTGTAGATTTTCCTTGGCCCCGAGAATTGAGAACATAGACTATAAATCTGTAGAGTGGAAAGAGAGGCAAAACTCTCATTGAGCCGGCTAATAGTTCTTTTGAGGGGTAGGAATGGACTGCCCATACCTGCCAGAGACTCTTGCAGCGTTATGTTTATGGAGGTCCCCACTTGGTTCTGAGAAGTTAAGGAGCACATAGTTTTATATCTGGACTCATTTTATTTGCTACTCAGTAAAAGCAATACAGAGAGCATTAGCACAATAATGTTCTTGTTATCATATTAATGAGAGGAAAATTAGCACAGGCAAAAATGCAAATTTAAAGTACTCGTTACAAAAGCAGCCTAACAGCCCCATGTGTTATTTTCTGTCTTTGTAAGAAAATGTACCCAGACCCACATACCTTTCCTATGTTGTCTTCTCTGAAATCAGCATTCGCTCTTTTCCCAAGCCTTCCTCCTAGGTCAGTGGAGCCAATCATTAGGTGCTTGTCCCCCAACATAACATTCTCTTCTCTGATAGGAATACCCTGCCCCCTAGGCCCTGTGGGCGATCCCAGAGCGAACCCTCTTGACCAAAGTTTTCTTTTTTTTTTAAAAAGCTGCAATCCCACAGGAGTGCCGTGAGACTCCCACAGGAGATCACAGCATTTAAAAAAATTAAATGGCAGCCTGGGTCTGCCATGAAAAACAAAGGGAAGGGTGAACTTGCCCCCCTTTCTGAGCCTCATTGAGGCCCCAGGGGCTCCATCCCCCGGGTCCAAAGTTTAAAGATAAGGGTGGCAACGCATGGCACCACTCCCTAAGCCGATTATGACCCTGGGGACCCCAGGGCTTCTTTTTTAAAAAACATGGAGGGGGCACCCAGCACCCCCCCCCCAAGTCACCAGTGGCCCTCAGGGACCCCATCCTCCAGAGATAAAATGTAAGTATAGGGGAGGGGCGTGCAACCCCCCTCTCCCAGTCTTAAAAGGCCTTGAGGATCCCATCCCCAGGGCCATCTCATACACTAAGTCCCGGGAGCCCATCCTGGTACACAATAGCTTCCCTGCCTACAGGACTGCTGGCAGGGAAAGCAAGTGGGCTCCCACCCGACAGAAGCTTTGAAAATGCTTTGAAAATTGTGCATCCTCACCATGCACAGCTAATTACCCTGCATATTACATGACTCATGAAATGTTCTACAACATTATTGAAGACATCACTGCCACATTTGAAATTGCATTATTGATGGCACAACTGTGCTTGGTAGGAGTGCAAATTATAGTTACTGTAGGGCACAACTTATAGTTACGAGAGATAACTATAACTGGTGAGTTTGAGTGGTTTTATTTTGTTTGAAATGTTATGTTGTCACTGAAATTTACATCTAACTATAACGTCACTTTAACCTTTGTTTTTTTCATTGAATATATATATATATATATATATATATATATATATATATATATATATATATATATATATATCCACAACACTCCACGCCACCAGAAACCTCTCCTATATAATAGGTATTTGCATACAGCTTCCTTTTTCACTGTTTACTATCGGAGTGTATTTAAATTCAAAACCAACTAATACTCACAGCTGCATATGACTAAGATCAATTTTACTTACCTCTCAATTGGATGGGCTTGTTTATTGTGCTGCGAGGTCAGCGTGATTCTTATGGTATATATATATATATATATGGTATATACATATATATATTCACTAAATAAAACAAAGGTTACAATGATGTTATAGTTAGCATATAGAATTTTAAAAAACTTAGCAATTCACTAAAAAAAATTAAGTTTACAGAGACGTTATAATTAGGGTCAGATTTTACTCATACGAAACCTGAGAAATTCAGCCGTAATAGTTAGCTGAGCTAACTATAACTCGCAACCCCACAAAGCACTGCTGATGACGTCACATCTTACAACACTGATGACATGGTCAGTGACATCACTGATGACATCACCCATGACATCTCAAATGACATCACTGATGACATCATCCACATAATCTCTGATGCACCTACTCACACCCCAATATAACCTTTCATACACCCACTCCAAATTTCAGACTACCATTCTTGAAACCATTGACACACCAATACCAGTATGAACATACCCACTCACTGATTCATAGGTCTACATACACATCCACTCACTCACCCATACAGGCACTCATACACCCAGTCACTCACCAATACAGCCACTGATATATTCACTCATACACCCATGCAGCCACTCATATACTGTCAGTCACCCATAGAGCAACTCCCACACCCAGTCACTCCTCCCAAACGTCAATCACATTGCCACTTATTCACCTATACAGTTATACACACACCACCTCACTTTTTCACACAGATACTAACACATGCTTACTCTCCTATACAGTCACTGGCACAAGCACACACTCACCATACAGCCACTCTCACAATCACTCACTCACACATACAGTCACTTATATACTCCAACACTCAAATATATTGCCCTTCACATATGCAGTTACTCACCCAAATACCACTGAGACATCCATTCACTCACAGACACAGTCATATGCATACTCACTCACCTATACAGCCCCTTGCAGACGCACTTAGGAACCCATGCACCCAAGGATTCACCCACTCACACATCTATGCAGGGAGTCACACACCCCCTCACGCACCCACACAGACACTCAGGCACCCTTACAGGTACTCAGTCAACTAATCAATAACTCATATAGACACTCATGTACCTACTCACCAACCCATGCTGCCACTTACACACCAACTGACAGACTGATACAGACATTCACACAGATTAGTCACTCACCCATACATTCACTGAAACATGTATAATCACTCACTTATACAGTCAGCCACGCACCCACTAAATCATCCATATACCCCTCATCCAGAACACCCATAATCCATAATCATCCATATACACTCATATACCTACTGATTCATCAATACACGTTGGAGTATATATATATATATATCCACAACACTCCACGCCACCAGAAACCTCTCCAAGGATATATATATATAACATTCTTACACTTTTTAGAAACACTCACAGTAATTGTATGATGTCATCAGTGATGTAACTGTATGGAATTGCCAGTGTCACGGCTATCCAAAATTTTACCTCTCCCTCAATAGCCACACATTGCTCCACATTGAGCCAATCTAGCCCATCCAGGTTTGATATACTCTGAAAGCAATTGAAGTTAATATGGCATAGTTCAGATTAGTCAGTGGCCTCAAATTGCTTGGTTTCTGATGTCTGGTGAGATCGGATGAGTTAGTAGGTTGATAAAAATAGCCTAAAGGAAGAGAGGAAATAGTATGTGTAGACACATTTGAGGCCTAGTCCTGCTCAAGACAACATCCACCAGCAGTGAAGTTTTTAAGGAGAACACAACACAATCACCTGGAAAAGTTTTCCGGGCCTTGCCCACCCATTTAACTCTCCTTACCATCTTTAAATCATCAAAGAGGTGCTCGGTTAGGCCTGTTCTAACACCTAACCAGTTTAGGGACTTATTTCTCAGTGAGGTCCATGATTCCTTACTTTATTGGCATAAGGTATGAACATTTACCAAAACAATTACATACGGTGTGGCAGCCAGGGAAGATCCAGGAAATCAGTTGTCTGGGTCAGGGATTCTCCTAGTCCGTCAACAACAGCCAGATTAGTTATAGCTTGGGAGGGATTTTTTCCTCTGTTGGTTACTATGTTAGGCACATCATGGCACATAGTCTCTTTAGAGTTTTGAAATCACGTATGATTGAGTGGACCCTGAGTACTTCCTATGTATGTATTATTACATACAGCCTTAGTAGAGTAATCATGTGGGAAAGGACAAGTTAGTGTGTGTGAAATGTTATTTGGGGTTTGCCCTATTGCAAAGGTCTTCAAGAGGTCCAAGCAAGTGGCGGAGTTCATTTCTACTTGCTTTAAGCGAGTATTTATAGAGTCCGATGTGTTTTTTAAATATTGTTCTAGAGATTTAACCGCCTTGCATAGTGAGTCAAATTTTCGATTATTTATGTCATGGAGATCCTGATTAATTTCAACATTGGGTAATACTGGTTGATTTGAACACTTATTTGGAGGATTTGTCCTCTTACTCCTGATTACCTCCTTTATTTGAATCAGCAAATAAAGGGCATTGCAGGGGCTTTCCATTACGTTTTGGTGGAGGAGAGGAATCAGTTTTGGATGAGAAAATCATTTCTGAAGTGTGTTGGATACATCCATTAGCCCCCTTGGGGAGACCGCGTTCGTGAAGGACTTTGCTGCTGTCCCTTGCCCCTGATCCCTGGTAACTTTGCTATTTGCACACAGCCCCTGGAGGGGCTGCAACTTAATAAAGAGCCGCCCCGCGGTCCCGGTGAGCGGGAGACCGCGTTCGTGAAGGACTTTGCTGCTGTCCCTTGCCCCTGATCCCTGGTAACTTTGCTATTTGCACACAGCCCCTGGAGGGGCTGCAACTCAATAAAGAGCCGCCCCGCGGTCCCGGTGAGCGGGAGACCGCGTTCGTGAAGGACTTTGCTGCTGTCCCTTGCCCCTGATCCCTGGTAACTTTGCTATTTGCACACAGCCCCTGGAGGGGCTGCAACTCAATAAAGAGCCGCCCCGCGGTCCCGGTGAGCGGGAGACCGCGTTCGTGAAGGACTTTGCTGCTGTCCCTTGCCCCTGATCCCTGTTAACTTTGCTATTTGCACACAGCCCCTGGAGGGGCTGCAACTCAATAAAGAGCCGCCCCGCGGTCCCGGTGAGCGGGAGACCGCGTTCGTGAAGGACTTTGCTGCTGTCCCTTGCCCTTGATCCCTGGTAACTTTGCTATTTGCACACAGCCCCTGGAGGGGCTGCAACTCAATAAAGAGCCGCCCGCGGTCCCGGTGAGCGGGAGACCGCGTTCGTGAAGGACTTTGCTGCTGTCCCTTGCCCCTGATCCCTGGTAACTTTGCTATTTGCACACAGCCCCTGGAGGGGCTGCAACTCAATAAAGAGCCGCCCCGTGGTCCCGGTGAGCGGGAGACCGCGTTCGTGAAGGACTTTGCTGCTGTCCCTTGCCCCTGATCCCTGGTAACTTTGCTATTTGCACACAGCCCCTGGAGGGGCTGCAACTCAATAAAGAGCCGCCCCGCGGTCCCGGTGAGCGGGAGACCGCGTTCGTGAAGGACTTTGCTGCTGTCCCTTGCCCCTGATCCCTGGTAACTTTGCTATTTGCACACAGCCCCTGGAGGGGCTGCAACTCAATAAAGAGCCGCCCCGCGGTCCCGGTGAGCGGGAGACCGCGTTCGTGAAGGACTTTGCTGCTGTCCCTTGCCCCTGATCCCTGGTAACTTTGCTATTTGCACACAGCCCCTGGAGGGGCTGCAACTCAATAAAGAGCCGCCCCGTGGTCCCGGTGAGCGGGAGACCGCGTTCGTGAAGGACTTTGCTGCTGTCCCTTGCCCCTGATCCCTGGTAACTTTGCTATTTGCACACAGCCCCTGGAGGGGCTGCAACTCAATAAAGAGCCGCCCGCGGTCCCGGTGAGCGGGAGACCGCGTTCGTGAAGGACTTTGCTGCTGTCCCTTGCCCCTGATCCCTGGTAACTTTGCTATTTGCACACAGCCCCTGGAGGGGCTGCAACTCAATAAAGAGCCGCCCCGCGGTCCCGGTGAGCGGGAGACCGCGTTCGTGAAGGACTTTGCTGCTGTCCCTTGCCCCTGATCCCTGCTAACTTTGCTATTTGCACACAGCCCCTGGAGGGGCTGCAACTCAATAAAGAGCCGCCCCGCGGTCCCGGTGAGCGGGAGACCGCGTTCGTGAAGGACTTTGCTGCTGTCCCTTGCCCCTGATCCCTGGTAACTTTGCTATTTGCACACAGCCCCTGGAGGGGCTGCAACTCAATAAAGAGCCGCCCCGCGGTCCCGGTGAGCGGGAGACCGCGTTCGTGAAGGACTTTGCTGCTGTCCCTTGCCCCTGATCCCTGGTAACTTTGCTATTTGCACACAGCCCCTGGAGGGGCTGCAACTCAATAAAGAGCCGCCCCGTGGTCCCGGTGAGCGGGAGACCGCGTTCGTGAAGGACTTTGCTGCTGTCCCTTGCCCCTGATCCCTGGTAACTTTGCTATTTGCACACAGCCCCTGGAGGGGCTGCAACTCAATAAAGAGCCGCCCCGCGGTCCCGGTGAGCGGGAGACCGCGTTCGTGAAGGACTTTGCTGCTGTCCCTTGCCCCTGATCCCTGGTAACTTTGCTATTTGCACACAGCCCCTGGAGGGGCTGCAACTCAATAAAGAGCCGCCCCGCGGTCCCGGTGAGCGGGAGACCGCGTTCGTGAAGGACTTTGCTGCTGTCCCTTGCCCCTGATCCCTGGTAACTTTGCTATTTGCACACAGCCCCTGGAGGGGCTGCAACTCAATAAAGAGCCGCCCCGCGGTCCCGGTGAGCGGGAGACCGCGTTCGTGAAGGACTTTGCTGCTGTCCCTTGCCCCTGATCCCTGGTAACTTTGCTATTTGCACACAGCCCCTGGAGGGGCTGCAACTCAATAAAGAGCCGCCCCGCGGTTCCGCGGCGCGGGACGCGCCCGGGCACGGCCCGGGCGATGACCGGGCCAAGACGGGCTTGTCTGAGCCCGTCTGAGACCGACAGAGGCTGGGCTGGGCCATCCCCCTAAAGTGGATACAGTGACATATGGATATTTATATGCGCAAGTACTCATAGATTAACGTATTATTTTCTATTATCTGAGGGGCTTTATAAAAAACAAAGGAAATGACTAAAAGAAAGCTGGGCCATACAGCTTCGGGGAAAACTCCGATTTAAAATTGGCGGGCCAAACATCATTGCTGACATATTTGACTGGTGCTATGGGGGCAATTGAAGAACAAATTAACACGGTAGAAGAAACACTGACAAAAGGGACGAAAGGAAGGCAGGGCAGGTTAACGGAAGAGAATAGTGCACTGATTACAGCTGTTATAAACCCAAGTGAGAGCGAGACTGCACAGGGTGTGCAAAATGGGTGTAGACTAGAGTTTTCTGAGCGCATAGATGTGAGTGATTTACGAGATGATTGTCAACCTCCCCTGAAGCGAAGTAAGAACCCAGATATGATGGAGGAGAATGCGCGTGGGAAATCGGTGGGAGAGAGTCCGGCTAGTCCGGTTAGTCGGCCAAAAAATCAAACATTAAAGAAAAGAAAATCACAGGGGAAACAGCATTTATCAAAACAACTTGATTGCAAAAATATTGCCAGAAACGGTATACCTTCCCTGAGCAGCCAAATTGATGTCCAAACCATGTTATTGGAAAAAATATCTAAGAGAATAGAAGAAGTGTACAGTCATATGGTTGGAGCCCTAGGAAATTTAACAGATAGAGTAGCAAATTTGGAAGGATATTTAAGTGGAATGAATAAATCGATCATAGGGGGTGCCTTTGCAAGGTAGTGATACACCTAACCTTATACATACAGAGAGACACACGATTAATCCCATTGAAATGAATGTTAGACCTACCGTTAATAGTGGTACTACCCATGTTGCAACTAGATTATCACCTGAAAGTCCTATCCACCCAAGGAAAAATTTGCACTCAATAGAGGGTGTAGATAGAGTGGAATCAGAGAAGATTAGAACAAATATCAATACTAACAGAGGGGCCTTTCTAACTAGGCCAAGGTCAAATCTAGAGAGCACAGAGGGTGATCGCCTTGATTTACCACCAGCCGCCACACCCTATGTAGTAATCTTGGCAAATGTACCAACGAGACATAGCTTAGATTCTGAACCTTGGGAGGAGATCCGAAATAAGTCTCTGCATTGGTTAGGAAGACAATTTGGTTTTAACGATGCTTTGTTCAAATATTTTAAAATGGTAAGAATAGTTAGGTGGCTGGGAAAGGGTCGAAAAGCTCTACATGGAGATTGTATAGTTTTAACATTCAGTGACCCGATGCTAGTGCATGCGATTCTTGCTAGGATAGGAAATGTATCTTATAAAGACAATGAAATAAATGTCCTACCACTAGGGGCTTTTTATCCCCCCAAATCATTCTCCCCCAAGACCTCTGCGGGTAACCATGTAGGGGATTCTCGTATTGACTTAACAAAGCCAAGGTGTATTCCACTTTATAATCGCTATGACCTGCTAACCTCAATGGAAGATTTAGATTGACCAATAGTAAAGCAAGGGGAGAGGACGGTCAAATTAAGGTGAATTTGATACCTATATTGGGCGAGAACCCGCTTGTACATGATTATGTTACTGATACTGCGTTAGAGGTAGAAAGTGAATACACGCTGTGCCCAAATGAAGAGGAAGGGGAAAGATATGGAAATTGTGACACGGTACAAGACAATAGTGGAAAGGGAGCTAGTGAAATAAGAACATTAATCACGCAAGGGAAAGCCAAAGGAGAGACATGACCCACACTGAATTAGGAGGAGGGCAGATACAACTAAATACTATCATGTCTTATAAAATTTTAACATGGAACATCGCGGGACTAACCACTAAAGTAAAAGATCAAGAGTGGTTAACTTTTATTAATGATTTTTCTGTAATCTGCCTTCAAGAAACCTGGGTAACAGGAGAACACCATATAAATGGTTTTCAAACTTTTAATACACCAGCCATTAATAGTAACCAGGGGCGAAATAAAGGGGTTTATGTACCTATATTTCTAACGTAGCAGGTTTCACCAATATGAAACTTGTAAATACATCTGATTACTATCAGATATTAATGATGGGTATAAGGGGAGAAGGGGTTGTAATGCTAATACATTTTTATAATAATATTCCCAAAGCTCAGTTGAAAAATGTCCTTGTGGATTTTTGTCAAATCTTAATAAGTATAGAGGGAAAACGCCTGGAGATATGCTTATTTTATGGGTGGGTGATTTTAATTGTTTTTTATGCCAACATAGCCAGCAGGGAATCTGTGGCCTAGGTAACTACAGGGAAGAACTTCCGACACATTTTTCACATACAGTTGTAGGGGATCTGCTAAATGACATAATTTTTCAATTCGATCTGGGATACGCAAACGAACTATGTCGACCGTCCATACCTTTTGAGCCCACTTTTAATGGGAGAGGTTGTAATTCTACAATTGATTTTGTCATAATGTCAAAAAGATATTCGAGTACTATTTCATCCTGTGAAACTCTTGACATTCTAATGAGTGACCATTACCCAATTCGATTGGATCTCAATATAAAATGCTTATTAACAACTATGAGTAATGTTACCACTTGTAACTATAATTACAATATTAATTTAGCGAGTACAAATGGATATACATTGAATTGGGAAAAAGTGGATCCTGTGGCCTTTCTTAATCAATTAGTTAAAAGGTCATTAGATGACATTGAAACTTGCCTATCACAGACGAGAGACGATGCAGAAATTTTGAATGCTTTTATCAAGATAACTGAGGAGGCTCGAGATCTATTAAAAAAGGAACAGCGGCAAGGAATGAATAAACGACAGGGTTGGTTTGACAGAGATTGTAGCAAGGCCCACTCTCACTTGAAAAATGTCCTCCAAAGTAGGAATAGATGCAAAGAAGAAGTAAGACAGGCCCGAGCTGCATATCGATTAGCCCAAAAAAAACGTAAGACACAATTAAAAATGGAAGCTTGGCAGGCCCTGCATCAAGCATGCCTAAAGAAAGATACCATTGGTTTTGGAAAGCGGTTAATGCACCCTTCTATGCAAACAGGGAGACCGATATTATAGATTTAGCTATTACTGAGCAGAAATGGGTGGAATTTTTTTCGTGTCTCTATAATGATGAGACTGTTGATTCTAATAAGATAGCCTCAGCCAAAATAGGGACTGAAGAAGATGTGCAGTCAAAAATATTTCCTATAGTTATTGATATTTCCCTTGAGGAGGTTAGTAGGGCTATAACTGATAGTGCTTCAGGGAAAGCTCCAGGGCCGGACGGCGTCCCAGTTGATGTCTATAAATCTAACCTAGCGTTATGGGCCCCGCTTTTAACGAATGTTTTAAATAGTTGTAATCGCTATAAGTTTATCTCTACCTGGACTGATGCAGTAGTGATCCCTATTTTTAAAAAAGGAGATAGAAATGACCCAAGTTGCTACCGCCCAATTTCTTTATTGGATGCCTTTATGAAAATTGCAGGGAGGGTCATCCTGAATAAATTACAGTTATGTGCAGAAGAAAAAGGTGTGCTATCGATTCATCAATATGGATTTCGTACAGGTCTCGGTACGATTGAACAGGGACTAAATTTATCACTAATTATTGCGAAATACACTTTAGCAAAGGAGGGCAAGCTCTTCTTAACGTTTGTCGATTTAAGCTCCGCATTCGACTGCGTCAAATATGAAAAGTTGTGGAGCATCCTTCAAGAAATGGACGTTGATCCACCCCTGCTACTATTTATTAAGGAATTGTATAGGGGGGCAGGGGCGAGGGTGCGATACGGGAGACAGGGGGAGTGTTCAGCTAAGTTTTGTATTAAAAAGGGGTGAGACAAGGGTGCATACTTGCCCCTTTTCTTTTTTCGTTATACATCAATAGCTTAGGACAATTTTTGATTGACCATAGACAAGATTATCCTATTATTCAAAATACCCCTGTTCCCATTTTATTGTATGCGGACGACGCAGTTATTATGGCGCGGACGCGGATAGGATTACAAAGAACTGTGACTAATTTTGTTTCATATATGAAAGAAAGGGGCTTAAAAGTTAACATCACAAAGACATATACAATGAGCTGTGGAACTAAGAAAAGTAAAAAATTTGACATTTTTATCGATAATAAAAAAATTGAAAATACAGACAGATTTTCTTACTTGGGAATTAATTTTGATAGGAAGGGGTCATGGAAACCGGCCATTAAGGCAAGGAAGCTCACCTTTTCAAGATCAATAGGAGCGGTTATGAATTTCTCGAAAAAATAGGCTGTAGACCAGTTCCTGAGCTACTTGATATTTATAAATCTAAATGCATTACGACCGCGACATATGGGGCAGGGATATGGGGTATCGCAGAATCACAAGATATTCAACTCTGCGAAAACGCTTTTATCCGCTATTTATTGGCGGTCCCCAGTTCTACTGCCACATATAATTGCCATCGGGAACTTGGTCTTACTTACATCACGGACATAATTAAAATTAATCCCCTCCTATTGTGGCATAAGGTATGGGCATCTGTGGAAACAGGTTTTAACAGAGACGTAATTTTAGACTGTATTAAATTAGATAAGGCGGCAAGTATACCATGGATTAGTTATATAAAAAGAATGTCGTATGAGATTGGTCATCCAGAATATTTTGATTCCCCAACCTGTATGGAAACGATATCTAGAAAAATTATAAAAATGTGTTATTTGAACCACCTAGCGGATAAACGATGGTGCATAGAAAGAGAGAAACAAACGGTAATGGAGAACCATCTGATGACAATTTGTCTAGGAATACAACCGTACTTGGTAAAGGTACAGAGTAGTTTTTGCCGTATGCTTTTAATCCGCTTTCGAGGTGGTTCTTTTTTCAGGTTAATTACTTTTCCAGAAATTAACTATTGGTCGAAAAATGTGCCCCTATGCTCATGTGATGATATTTCTGCACAATCGACTATGCACTGTACACTGTTTTGTAAATATTATGTTTTACCGAGGAAAAAGTTTTTAATACCAATTTTAAGAAAATGGGGCTTAAGACAATGCAGAATTGCTTTTTTAAGATTACAATCTTTGGAAAATGAACAAACTATTTTAGCTATTTCTGCTTTTTTAAGAGCTGTGATCAGGTTTAGGAATACAATGTAAAGTGCTCTTTTAGACTAATGTTATAGTACGTGGTTGTGCGGATAGATATGTATCGCTTTTTAATATTCTGTATCATGGTGTAATTTGTGCTTTACTCTTTTATATTTCTGTGCTTTTATGATTTTTATCGCATCAAAAATCGAATAAAGCGTATTTTGATTGATTGATTTGATTGAGCCCCCTTGTCGTTTGCTGGAGCTATAGCCATAGCTTTACTACATCTTGTGATATTTTCTGGGTCATTTAAAAGGGAATGAATTAATGATGTGGGGGCCACTAAACGGTCAAGTTAATAATGTTTATTCAACACAGGAAATGTGCTTATCAATAGCTCCCATAGTTCCTGAGAAGTATTTTAATAAGGATGACTGAGATTTACCTGGAGACTGAGACTTGCTAACAGCAGCGGGATGTTTCCTCTTGCCCATGCTCGAAAATGTAAAAAGCTAGGAGCTAGGGACTGGAAAGCAAGGTGATCAAGTGCAAAGTGAAGCAACAAGACAAAAAAACGACTCCTCCAACCCTTGGGTCGGTGTCTTATTCTCACAGACTCTTAAGAGGCCAATAGAGGCAGAATATTTATCCCACCTAAGTCTTAAACTTAAAAGGCTTTCTTCACCCTCCTCTTCAATAGAGCATTCAAGATGTCACACAGGTTTGTAGAAGGATAAGTAATTAAAAGTCTTGCTGTCACGCTTCCTCTGTGGACCATTGACTATTAACAACTCAGTAAATTTAGGATCCAGCTGCGACCGCTAAACTTGGTTGTCTAGCAATCCCAGGACAGATAGTCCCAGAAACAACAAAAGATAAACCATATATAATACAAGGAAGAGAAAGTACCATTCTCTTAAAACAGAGTTGACAACAGAGGGGTGCCCCAGCCCAGCCTCCTCCAGGCTCTGACGGGCGCACACGGGCCCGGTCTTGGCATGGGCGTGACCCAGGCGCGTCCCACGCTGCTGGACGCATCTGGGGCCGGGAATGCTGGGGGTGTAATCTCCTTCCCCCCAGCAGCGATAGACACAGCAGAAGACAGAAAGACACAGAAGCGAGGACATATGTGAGTTGAATGAGCCTGGACAGTTCTTCTGTAATGACTTGAGGTCCTGTACTAATCCCTTGGATTAAAACATGATTGTTAGATTTGGGGGTCTCTAGTTGGCAGAGGAAGGTACCTTTGTCCAAATAGGGACCCTTGAGTCTAGTCAGGGAAAGTAGGTACACTCCTGAAATAACCCCTGATCACCCTCTTGGTAGCTTGGCACGAGCAGACAGGCTTAGTTCAGAGGCAGTGTATAAAGCATTTGTGAACACATACAGTAATCAAGTGACAACACTACAAATGGACACCACACAGGTTATATATTTATAAAAATAGGTATACTTTATATAGATTTATCACAAGACCATAAACGACAAAAATAATCCACAATACTGTCAAGAATGCTTAGTTCTGATCAAAAAGGCTTAATTCAAGGTTCTGTGTGAGTCGGTAGCCTCCTCCGGCTACGGCGATGGCAAGAACAAACAGAGTCTAACAAATCCAGCTGACGTGCGAGCGGTGCCCAACTCCGGTGGGGTCACAGGACTCGAACTCAGCAACAGTGACCGTGTCGGTCGGACTAGATGGATTCGGTGTAGCGAGGCATTGCAAGGTGCGGTGCTCACAGGTTACGGTGCAGGCAGTGGCTCGTTGATGGAGTCGGTGAGACCAAGGCCGTGCGTTGCAAGATGCAGGCGTTGCTCGATGCCGTGCCAACAGGACACCGAGCCGGTCGGGAGAGTCGGTCACAGCTCCCTACCTCTGTAGCCACTGAAACAGAGTTTCCAGCAGCAATTCACAAAGGGGGTGAAGTCCAATGGTCCTGGGACTTCGGTCAGGGGGCGAGCTCTCTTCCAAGCCCTTGGAGATCCTTCACAAGTTGATGAAAGTCACAGCAAAGCCAAAGTTCCTTTCTCCTTTCTTTGGCAGTCAGGCAAACCACTGCAGGCCAATCCCCCAAGCAGCACTTCAGGCTTAGGGATAGTCTCTCCTCAGTTTCTTCTTGGTTCCGCTCCTCAGCAAAGGTTTCTTCTTGTTCCCAAAAGTGATCTAAAAATCCTGGGTTTGGGCCCCAGTACTTATACTCCTTTTCTCTTTGTTCTCTGAAGGCAGAGAGGCCTTTGCTTAGTTTAAACCAGTTCTGTGCAGCTTTGGAGCACTCTGTGTACATGTCTCCTTCTTTTCCTTTCAGAATGTGGGGCAGGGTACTCAGACGCCCGGCAGGAGGTGGAGCCAGCATTGTGGAAGGCAGGCACAGCCCTATTCAGACCCAGATGCAACTCCTCCCTCCACTCTGGATGCAGATCTCTCTATTCAGCCCTGTGCTGCCTCACCCTGTCTCCTGTAGCCACCCCCAGCCCCTGTCACGCACAAACCAGACACACAATACACAAGCTGGCAGAGGCAGGCTGGATAGTTAGGCAAGAAAATACCTACTTTCTAAAAGTGATATTTTCAAACACAGAATGTTAAAATCAACTTCACTAAAAGATGTATTTTATCATTCTGAGTTCAGGCATACTAAACTCGAATTTCTACCTAGTTCCCTGAGTCAGTTAAGGATTATAAGATGTTTATAATCAAACTGCCCATTCTGGCCTATGGGGAACAGGTAGGCTTGCAACAGGGAAAAACGAAAATGGCTGTAATTCACTATTAGGACATGCCACACACACCAGGGCATGTCCCACCTTATCCTTACAATGCACCCTGCCCGTAGGCCTACCATAGGGGTGTCTGATATGAAGAAAAGGGAAGGTTTAGGGACTGGTAAGTGGGTGCACTTACCAAGTCGACATGGCAGTCACAGACTGCATGCAGGCTCTGCAATGGCAGGCCTGAGACACACTTTACAAGCTGCTTCTGTGGGTTGCACAACCAGTGCTGCAAGCCCACCAGCAGCATTTGATTCACAAGCCCTGGGCACACTCAGTGCACTGTACTAGGGTCTGACAGTAATTCAAATAAGCCAAATATGGAGACACTAATTCATAGCACAATTTACAATAGGGAGCACTTGCACTCTGGCACTGATTAGCAGTGGCAAAGTGCCCATGAGCATCTAGTCCAGCAAAAACATGTCGACAACAGTGGAGGCATTATGAAAAAATGGAAGGGAGACCCACGCCAAGGATGTCAGATCTAACACGTGTCCCCTCCAGCTGAATGTGGGGAGAACTATCCTGCCCCTAGGGAGTTCTCATCACTAAGGCGGAAAAATCTGGACAGACCATCAGCATTGGCGTGTTCTGTACCAGGGCGGTGTTCCACCGTAAAGTCCATCCCCTGTAGGGAAATGGACCACCCGAACTGCTTTGGATTCTCACCCCTCATCTGCATCAACCATCTGAGGGGCCTGTGGTCTGTCTGAACCCGGAAGTGAGTCCCAAACAGGTATGGTCTCAGCTTCTTCAGTGCCCAGACCACAGCAAATGCCTCACGCTCAATAGCACTCCATCTCTGTTCCCGGGGAAGTAACCTCCTACTGAGGAAGGCTACAGGTTGGTCTAGGCCCTCCTCATTGATCTGTGATAGAACAGCCCCTACACCATGCTCTGAAGCGTCCGTCTGAACAATGAACTCATTGAAGAAGTTGGGTGCCTGGAGCACAGGCGCCGTGCACATGGCAGTCTTCAAGGTGTCAAAAGCTTTTTGACAGGCGTCAGTCCAAATCACTTTCCTGGGCTGCTTCTTGGAAGTCAGCTCTGTCAAGGGGGCAACAATGCTGCAATACCCCTTGACGAATCTCCGGTAATACCCGGTGAGTCCTAGGAAGGCTCTCACCTCTGTCTGGGTCTTGGGGGGCTCCCAAGCCAGAATGGTATCGATTTTCGGTTGGAGGGGCGCCACCTGGCCGCTCCCAACCTGGTGTCCCAAGTACACCACGGAACCCTGCCTGATCTGGCACTTACTCGCCTTGATCGTGAGGCCTGCCTTCTGCTGTGCCATCAACACTTCCCAGAGGTGGCGCAGATGTTCTTCCCAACTGGCACTGAACACTGCGATGTCATCCAGGTAGGCGGCACTGAAATCCTCCAGTCCAACCAACACCTGGTTGACCAACCTCTGAAAGGTGGCAGGGGAATTCTTCATCCCAAAGGGCATCACCCGGAACTGGTAGTGCCCATCTGGTGTGGAGAATGCTGACCTCTCTTTTGCCCCATCAGTCAAGGCGATCTGCCAGTACCCAGACGTTAAGTCAAACGTGCTGAGGTACCGCGCAGCCCCTAACTGATCTATGAGCTCATCAGCTCTGGGGATGGGGTGGGCGTCAGTCCTGGTGACGGAATTTAGTCCCCTGTAGTCCACACAGAACCGGAGTTCTGGTGTGGCACCAGGTGCGGCAGCCTTTGGAACCAAGACCACTGGGCTGGCCCAAGGGCTGTTAGAGGACTCAATCACCCCTAGCGCAAACATCTTGGAGACCTCCTCCTTGATGCCGGCTCTGACCCTGTCAGTCACCCTGTAAGCCTTGTGCTTCACAGGAAGACTGTCCCCAGTGTCCACATCATGGACGCACCAAGGAGTGACACTGGGAACCAGGGAGAACAGGTCAGGGAACTGTCCCAACAGCTGGCAACAGTCACCCTGCTGCTCAGGTGTGAGGGAGGTAGAGAGATTTACTCCCTCCACGGATCCATCTTGCTCTCGGGCTGACAGGAGGTCAGGAAGCGGCTCGGTCTCCTCCTCCATCCCATCATCTGTAGCTAAGAGCATGCCCACTTGGGACCTCTCCAAGTGGGGCTTTAGGCGGTTCACATGCAGGACCCGTAAGGGGTTCCTGGGAGACTTCAAGTCCACCAAGTAGGTAACTGGACTCTTGCGCTCCACCACCGTGAAAGGGCCGGTCCACCTATCCTGGAGCGCACAAGGCTCCACTGGGGCCATGACCCACACTTTCTGACCAGGCTGAAGCTTGACCAGAGTGGCATTCTGGTCGTACCACCGCTTCATCTCCTCCTGGCTGGCTTCCAGATTTGCCTCAGCAAGCTCTCTGAAACGCCTAGTCTGGTTCCTGAAGGCCAGCATGTAACTGTATACATCCTGGGGAGGATTCCTGGGAGATTGCTCCCAGCCTTCCTTGACCAAACTCAGAGGTCCTCGCACCGGGTGTCCATAGAGGAGCTCAAAGGGGCTGAACCCTAGAGACTTCTGTGGCACCTCCCAGTATGCAAACAACAGGCAAGGTAAGAGGACGTCCCATTTACGCCTCATGGGTTCTTCCAGACCCATAATCATGCTCCTTGAGGGTCCGGTTGAATCTCTCAACCAGCCCATTTCCTTGAGGGTGGTAAGGAGTGGTGAACTTGTAAGTTACACCGCACTCCTGCCACAGGGACTTCATGTACTTGGACACGAAGTTGGTACCTCTGTCAGACACCACCTCTTGAGGGAATCCCACACGTGAGAAAATTACCATCAGTGCCCGTCCCACCACGGGGGCCGTCACTGTCCTCAGAGGGATGGCTTCAGGGTACCGGGTGGCATGGTCCACCAAGACCAGGATAAACCTGTTGCCCATGGCTGTCTTGGGGTCCAGTGGCCCCACAATGTCAATACCCACCCGTTCAAAGGGGGTGCTGACCACAGGGAATGGCTGGAGAGGAGCCTTGTGCTTCCTCCCACTCTTTCCACTTGCCTGGCAAGTCTGGCATGTCCTGCAGTGAGTGGCGGCACTCCTGCGCACCTGGGGCCAATAGAAATGGGTGACAAGCCTTTCAAAGGTCTTGTCCTGCCCCAGATGTCCTGCTAACGGTACATCATGAGCCAACCCCAGTAGGAAGGCTCTGAAGCGCTGGGGTACCACCTGCCCACGGGCTGACCCAGGCTCAGCAACCTTAGGCTCTGAATACAGGAGACCATTCTCCCAGTAAATCCAATGTGATCCAGACTGATCACCTGCTGCCTGGTCTTTGGCCTGTTGCCTCAGACCCACGAGAGAAGGGCATGTGTTCTGCTCCTCGCAGAACTCTTCCCTGGAGGGTCATCCTTCTTGCTGCCAATGGGTCAGCTCAGGTAGGTCCCCCAGTTCAGCTACCTGTTCCCCTGTAGGCTCCAGGGCATCCCCCTCAGGGTCTGCCTCCTCCTGGACCGTGGGAACTTCGGGGGCCGGTTTCCCACGCCCCCTGCCTCCTCTCTCTCCGGCAGGCACCTGGGCCTCCCTCTCAGGCTCCACGTCCTCTTGAACACCTTTAGCTGCCATTGACCGGGTGGTCACACATGCCCAATCAGGCAAGCCCAACATTTCTAAATGCGCTCTCTGCTCCACCTTAGCCCAATGTGAGCTCTCCAAATTGTTCCCTAACAAACAGTCAACAGGCATGGCTGGCCTCACAGCTACTTGAAGAGTACCCGCAACCCCCCCTCCACTCAAAGGGAACCTGAGCCACCTTGCAGTGGCTCTCTGTGTTGTCAGCGGCAACAACCGGATAGAATGCATCAGGGACAACCTGCTCTTTAGACACCAGGTGACACTTGACAGCTGTCACACTGGCTCCTGTGTCTCTCAGAGCCTCCACCCTATGGCCATTGATGGTCACCCACTGCCTGTACTTTTAGTGTTCTCAGGCAGCTGGGTCCTAGGGACCATCTCAGAGTCTCCTAATGAGACAAGGGAAAACACTGTGGGATCCCCCCATCTTGGGCACCCCACTCCTCCCCAGGGCTACACTAGCCAACTGCCGGGGGACTGCACCAGTGGGTGCTGATTTTCCATGCAAAGGGCAACGAGGATCGTTTGCCTTGTGGCCAGGGGCGCCACACTTGTAACATACCAGTGGTCCCTGGTGAACAGGGGGCCTGTCAGGGCCACTGGCTTCTTCTCAGGGGGAGGCTGGGAACCTTTCCCTTGGTTCCCTTGGGGTCTACTTTGGGGCCATTTATGGAACTCCCTCTGTTTGCCCTTGTCCCCCCCACTCTTCTGCTGGGGACCCTGCCCACCCTTGGCGGAGTCTCCCACGTGACCCTTGTGGACCCGGGTACTCACCCAGCGGTCCGCCTCCTCAGCAAGCTGCCTAGGGTTAGTCAGCTTACTATCAATCAGGTGCTGGCATAGCTCAGGAAAACAATTACTGGACAAGTGCTCCCATGCAATCAAATCAAAGAGCGCCTGAAAATCAGTCGCTTTGCTACCCTTTACCCAACCATCCAAGGCTCTGCAAAAAAAGGTCACATATTCAACCCAGGTACTGCCTTCAATCTTCTTACAGTTCCTGAACCTCTGCCTATAAAGCTCAGGGGTCAAACCATACCTAGTCATTAAAGCATCCTTCATGTGGCTGTATGAATTATAGACTTCAGAGGGCAAATCCAACAAGGTATCCCGCCCTTCACTCAGGAACCGCCCCCACAACCCCGCTCCCCAATCCTTCTCAGGGACCCGGTGGGAAGACATGGCTACCTCATAGGCTTTGAACCACTGCCCAATGTCATCATTTTTAAAAAAACTCCTTCACCACATCTTTGGGAATATACACCCTAGCTTCAACAGGCACAGGCGGTACACTGCCACCAGAGGGAGTAATCTCTAAGCTTTTGGCCTTCAATTCCAACTCCCTCAAAACTTTCTCATGTTCAAACTGCATTTTCTTTTCCTCTAGGGCTAATTTCCTAGTTTGCATTTCAAATTCTAACTGCCCATTCAGCTTGAGCTTGGTCAGCTCCATTTCGTGCATCCTACTCTCTTTCCTGTCCTCCAACTCCTCTGGAGACAGTCCTCTGGCAGAAACACTGCTACCTACAGGGGAGACTGCTTTCTTCCCCCCTGGACCCAATAGCCCTTCCAGCTGCCCATCTGCATTCTCATCCCCTTCCATAGGTATAGGTGTGCTCCTTGCTTCAACCCAGGCCCTCAGCGCCTTTTGGTGCTCATCCTTCTTGGTGAGCCCGGTCATGGAGACTTTAAACTTCATGCAGAAATGCTTGAGCTGTTTGAGGGTGTAGCACTCCAGTTTCTCCTCCTCCCAATCACAATCAACAGATGCTACAGATGGTGCGTTATCCATGGTGATTTAAACTTGGCAGTTGCAAAAATAGGAAATCCCAGAAAAAAATGCTATCAAAGAGTATGTGGTTGCGTCTTGGTCTGCACTCACTAGGTAGTGTTCACCAATTACTGTACATGAGTCACAAATGCAAGTCC
This sequence comes from Calotriton arnoldi, assembly GCA_963921515.1. NCBI lineage: Eukaryota > Metazoa > Chordata > Amphibia > Caudata > Salamandridae > Calotriton > Calotriton arnoldi. The sequence continues at coordinate 162,011 of CAWUFW010018469.1, read as the reverse complement.
AGAATCCTCACTGCTGACCACCAATGTTAGATTTGGGGGTCTCTAGTTGGCAGAGGAAGGTACCTTTGTCCAAATAGGGACCCTTGAGTCTAGTCAGGGAAAGTAGGTACACTCCTGAAATAACCCCTGCTCACCCTCTTGGTAGCTTGGCACGAGCAGACAGGCTTAGTTCAGAGGCAGTGTGTAAAGCATTTGTGAACACATACAGTAATCAAGTGACAACACTACAAATGGACACCACACAGGTTATATATTTATAAAAATAGGTATACTTTATATAGATTTATCACAAGACCATAAACGACAAAAATAATCCACAATACTGTCAAGAATGCTTAGTTCTGATCAAAAAGGCTTAATTCAAGGTTATGTGCGAATCGGTAGCCTCCTCCAGCTACGGCGATGTCAAGAACAAACAGAGTCTAACAAATTCAGCTGACCGCGTCGAGACGGGACAACACAGCGTAGACAGACTCGGTCACAGTACCTTTTACTTGAAGCGGCAGGCACGGGCGTGCGAGCCGGATGGCTGTACGTCGCGGTCGCGATGCAAAATGGAAGCGTTGCAGGACGCGTTGTCCCTCAATGCGGTGCAGGCAGCGGCTCATTGACGTCGTCGAGACGGAGTGGGTGAGACCTGGGCCGTGCGTTGCAGGGCGAGACGGTGCTTCGATACGGTGCTGGCAGGTTGCGGTGCGGTGATGGAGCCGGATTCGGGAGCTGGCGTCGATCAGTCCGGACAGCGGTGCGAGTCGGGCGGTGCGTCGCGAAACGTGCGAGCGGTGCCCAACTCCGGTGCGGTCACAGGACTCGAACTCAGCAACAGTGACCGTGTCGGTCTGACCAGATGGATTCGGTGTAGCGAGGCATTGCAAGGTGCGGTGCTCACAGGTTACGGTGCAGGCAGCGGCTCGTTGATGGAGTCGGTGAGACCAAGGCCGTGCGTTGCAAGATGCAGGCGTTGCTCGATGCGGTGCCAACAGGACACCGAGCCGGTCGGGAGAGTCGGTCACAGCTCCCTACCTCTGTAGCCACTGAAACAGAGTTTCCAGCAGCAATTCACAAAGGGGGTGAAGTCCAATGGTCCTGGGACTTCGGTCAGGGGGCGAGCTCTCTTCCAAGCCCTTGGAGATCCTTCACAAGTTGATGAAAGTCACAGCAAAGCCAAAGTTCCTTTCTCCTTTCTTTGGCAGTCAGGCAAACCACTGCAGGCCAATCCCCCAAGCAGCACTTCAGGCTTAGGGATAGTCTCTCCTCAGTTTCTTCTTGGTTCCGCTCCTCAGCAAAGGTTTCTTCTTGTTCCCAAAAGTGATCTAAAATTCCTGGGTTTGGGCCCCAGTACTTATACTCCTTTTCTCTTTGTTCTCTGAAGGCAGAGAGGCCTTTGCTTAGTTTAAACCAGTTCTGTGCAGCTTTGGAGCACTCTGTGGACATGTCTCCTTCTTTTCCTTTCAGAATGTGGGCAGGGTACTCAGATGCCCGGCAGGAGGTGGAGCCAGCATTGTGGAAGGCAGGCACAGCCCTATTCAGACCCAGATGCAACTCCTCCCTCCACTCTGGATGCAGATCTCTCTATTCAGCCCTGTGCTGCCTCACCCTGTCTCCTGTAGCCACCCCCAGCCCCTGTCACGCACAAACCAGACACACAATACACAAGCTGGCAGAGGCAGGCTGGATAGTTAGGCAAGAAAATACCTACTTTCTAAAAGTGGTATTTTCAAACACAGAATGTTAAAATCAACTTCACTAAAAGATGTATTTTATCATTCTGAGTTCAGGCATACTAAACTCGAATTTCTACCTAGTTCCCTGAGTCAGTTAAGGATTATAAGATGTTTATAATCAAACTGCCCATTCTGGCCTATGGGGAACAGGTAGCCTTGCAATAGAGAAAAACGAAAATGGCTGTAATTCGCTATTAGGACATGCCACACACACCAGGGCATGTCCCACCTTATCCTTACAATGCACCCTGCCCGTAGGCCTACCATAGGGGTGTCTGATATGAAGAAAAGGGAAGGTTTAGGGACTGGTAAGTGGGTGCACTTACCAAGTCGACATGGCAGTCACAGACTGCACGCAGGCTCTGCAATGGCAGGCCTGAGACACACTTTACAAGCTGCTTCTGTGGGTGGCACAACCAGTGCTGCAAGCCCACCAGCAGCGTTTGATTCACAAGCCCTGGGCACACTCAGTGCACTGTACTAGGGTCTGACAGTAATTCAAATAAGCCAAATATGGAGTCACTAATTCATAGCACAATTTACAATAGGGAGCACTTGCACTCTGGCACTGATTAGCAGTGGCAAAGTGCCCATGAGCATCTAGTCCAGCAAAAACATGTCGACAACAGTGGAGGCATTATGAAAAAATGGAAGGGAGACCCACGCCAAGGATGCCAGGTCTAACAATGATGTTCATTGTAGCAGCTCTCTTCGCCTCTGTAGTTCTGCTTTTAAGTCCCTGTGCTGTTTCTTGCAAACAAACGGATTCTGGTAGTGTGCTATGCGACAACACTTTGCATTTGGGTGTGTGTGCTCGGGTCTGTGCCTTGCATGGCTTTGCTCTGCACCATCTCGGAAGAGGAGGCGGGGCTATATACATACATACATACATATATATATTCATTCACACACACACACACATATATATATATATATATATATATATATATATATATATATATATATATTAATTGAAACCAAAGGTTAAAGGGACGTTAAAATTAGACTCAGGTTTTACTCATACAAAAGCAGTGAAATTCAGCAGTTATAGTTTGCTGAGTTAACTATAACTTGCGCCCCTGCAATGTACTGCTTATGACCTCATATATTACATCACTCATGATGTGGTCAATGACATCACTGATGACATCATCCAGTGACTGTGAGTGATTCTTAAATGTTTATGAGCGTTAAATGCATATACCAAGATTAATTGGTACAGTAGTGGGTGTATGAGTACCTGTATGGAGGATTCAGTGGGTGCATGACTGACTGTATAAGTGAGTGATTAGGTGTCTCAGTGAATGTATAGGTGAGTGACTGGTTGTGTTAACGTCTGTAACAGTCTGTCAGTTGGTGTCTAAGTGGCTGTATGTGTTAGTGAGTGGTTATGTGAGTGGCTATATGCGTGATTGATTGGTTGTCTGAGGACCTGTATGGGTGTATGAGTGTCTGTCTGGGTGGGTGAAGGGGTGTGTGACTACCTGCATGTATGAGTGAGTGGGTGAGTCAGTGGCTGTATGGGATAGTGAGTGTGTAAGTAAAGGGCTGTATAAGTGACTGAGTGTGTGTATGGCTGTGTTGGTGAGTGAATGGATGTGTCAGTGGTATATGGCTGAGTAACTGGATATGTGAAAGGCAGTATAGCTGAGTGTTGGAGTATATGAGTGACTGTGTGTGGGAGTGAGGGATTGTGATAATGGCTGTATGGTTTAATGGGTACGTGTGTGAGGAGCTGTAAGGGTGAGTGAGTATGTGTTAGTATCTGTATGAGTAAGTGAGTGTGTGTCTGTCTGTATCTGTATGGGTGAGGAAGTGACTGTGTGATTAACTGTATGGGTGATTGACTAGGTGTGTGAGTTGCTCTATGGGTGACTGACTCAGTGTGTGAGTGGCTGTATGGATATATCAGTGGATATGTCAGTGGCTGTATGAGTGAGTGGGTGTATGAGTGGCTGTATGGGTGAGTGAGTGGTGTAGATCTATGAATCAGTGAATGGGTGTGTAAGCACTGGTATGGGTCTATGAACGGGTTTGTGAATTGTTGTGTAGGAGTGGGTGTATGAAAGGTTCTATTGGGGTGTGAGTGGGTAAGTCAGTGATTCTGTGGATGATGTCATGAGTGATATCATTTGAGATGTCATCAATGATGTCACTGACCATGTCATGAGTGATGTAATATGTGAGGTCATAAGCAGTGCATTGTGGGAGCGTGAGTTATAGTTAGCTCAGCTAACGATAACTGCTGAATTTCATTAGCTTTGTGCGAGTGAAACATGAGCCTAAATATAATGCCCCACCACCTGCATAACTAATAAACACTGCCCCCAGGATTTGGCTCACGCGGGGGCTTCATAAAAAAGATGCGCAGGAGCCCATGCATCTTTTTTTTAAATGTTTCCATGGATCCGCAGGTCAAGCCGTGAATTCACTGCAAAATTAAATAGAAAAAATACTTTTAACTTTTTTCTGTGGGACTCAGTTTCAAGCTGAGTCCCAAGATGGCTGTCAACAGTTCCTGGTTGAAGTATTGACAGCCAATCAAATTTTAGTAGGATCCGCGAGTGCACTGAAAAGACTCTCCTCATCAGATATCTATATTTTTTAAACATAAATATCTCTGAAACTACTGAATGGATCTACACGAAATCACAAAACTCATGATTTCTGGACCAACATTTAGCTTTCTGCCAAATTTGGTGTAATTCGGTTCAGCGGTTTGAGCTGTAGTTGTGCTCAAAAAATGAAAAATCCCCATAGGCATAACATGGGGAAAGCGTGTTTTGGGTCCCCCCTTTTTCCTAAGCCCCCACTTGACGGATCACCCTGAAACTTTCAACATGGCGGCTGAACCATTAAGGGGAATTTATTGGGAAAATTTCATGAAGATTCGTCGGGCAGTGCCAAAGTTATTGGCAAAACCAAAAACTTTTTTCCTATTGAACCTTTGGTCCTAACTATAACTACCTACGTGCGACTGCCAGTAGCTAATGTGTGTATATATGTATATAGGTGTGTGTATATATATATATATATATATATATATATATATATGGAGCTATTGCACAATGTAGGAGTCGATTTATCTTCATCCAATTCTAGTCCGTTTAAACCAACATCTACGTTCATACCAGTTATGCCTCGAGATGCTATTGACACTTTCCACGAGGTTGTGGTGGATGAACTCAAAACTGCAGTCCAGGACTCAACGAAAGGCAGCTAAAATCAAATATCGTGACAAAAAATATCATGAACTAATTAAGAAACTGCAAAAACAGAGTGATGTGATTATTAACAAATCCGACAAAGGAGGCAATATTGTATTATGGCCAAAGGAGGAGTATCTCGTGGAAGCACATAAACATCTTGATGACTCAGCATCTTACAAGAAGTCTAACCATAACCAATTGAAAGTGGTGAAAGAAATCTTCAAACAACACTTAATGAAATGGAAATGAGATGGGCTCATCTCTAATGACGAATCTTTGTTTTTAAGCACTGAGTTTCCAATAACTTCTGTCATGTATTTCATTCTGCAAATTCATAAAAAGATTTGTCCTATTCCAGGCAGGCCCATCATTTCAGCCAAAGGTGGACTATTTGAAAAAGTGTTTCAATATGTTGACTTTTATTTACAAGATTTAGTCACAGCTTTGCCATCCTACATTAGGGATACTAGTGATTTCTTGGACAAAATGAGAATTGTACCCTGGTCAGAAAACTGCATTTTAAACACTCTAGACATCAGTGCTCTGTTCACTAGCATCAATCATTCTGATGGTTTACAAGCAGTTGAGTTTTATCTTAAGAAAAGAGCTATCAATATGTATCGCCACAATGCTATGATCCTGGAAATGATTGATTTTTGTCTGCACAATAACTATTTCTTATTCAGCAACTCAGAGGAGTGGCCATGGAAGTCTGCTTATCTCCGAGCTTCGCGTGTTTCACGTGGGGCACTGGGAGGGGCAGGTTCTCAGGGTAGTCCACAAAAAGGATTGGGATACTCATGCCAAAAGTTGGATGAGATTTATAGATGACATATTTATTGTATGGAAAGGTTCACATGAATGTGCCACTGTTTTCATCAATAACATCAATGACAATGTTCTAAATCTACAGTTCAATGCACAACTGGATAATAATGCCACTGATTTCTTAAATGTACACATTGAGGTAGTTAACAACATGCTAGAAACGACTTTACACGATAAGAGTACTGCTGGTAACTCGACGTTCCACGCATCGAGCTTCCACCCGCACCATCTCATAAAAAGTATTCCCTTTGGCTAATTTTTAAGATTGCGTAGGATCTGCAGCACAGATCATGAGTTCCAGAGCTGTGTGAATGAAGCCAAATGCAGATTCACAGAGAGGGGCTACAGTCCCCAAATTGTACAGTAAGCTTTAGACAAAGTCACCAAAGTCACTAGAGACAGCCTATTGATCCAGAAAGCTTCTAGATCGTTCGACTCGTCTACAATAGTGAAAGGGGTAGACAGTGCTAACCAAGAGACACGCCTCATAACCACCTACAGTAAACAACACAAACAAATAAGAGCAATCATCAATAATCGGTGGCCAGTAGTTAAAACAGATATGATCTTGGGCAACATGTTACCACCTAAACCTACATTAACCTTCAGATGGGCTAAATCAATGAATAGTGCATTGGTCAAAAGTAGTCCTGAGATAGTATCTGGTAACTCTAAGTCCAAGACCACATGGTTGGCACTTAAAAATGTTTTTGTAAGTGCAGCTCTTGCAGAGCATGCAACTTTGGTATTAACACATTTCAATACATTTCCGTTTTTGTACCCAAAACGAACCAACTTAAGGGAATTAACAACTGCAGAACAGAATTTGAAGTTTACATATTGTCATGCACATGTGGTTTACATTATGTAGGGAGCACGAAGTTACAAGTGCATGTTAGAATTCTCCAACATTTGATGGCGATAGTCAACTCTGACCCCACATACCCCATAGCTAGGCACTTCAAATCAGTCCATAACAATGACCCGAGTTGCCTTAAATATTATGTAATTGGGGCTGTACCTCCCTTGAGAAGAGGGGGCAACAGGGAAAAAATACTTAGACGTTTGGAGTCCAGATTTATAATGCAATTAGACTCTAGAGCACCCAATGGGCTCAACATTGGAGAAGATCTTCATAATTTTCTCTGAGCATTTTTTTCCAAATGATTCCTGTTGCCCTGCTGTTATAGTCTGCTGAGGATAATCTCCATCCTGCCCACAATCTGAGTATGACTTATTTCTTGGGATATATATATATTTTTGTGACACTTTTTTGCTCCCGTACTATCATCATTATAAGGGTTTTTCTAGTTTTTAACTCTGAGGATTTTTACTATATCACTTGTTGCATTAAGATTGATATCAATGCCAGACACTTAAGATGTAGTTATTCCCCTATTAGTGTTGTAGTTGTTGTACAGGAGGGAGGAACAACTGAGGGATTTTTCCTCCATAATATCTATCTATGACATAATGCATTCCTTCTACCCTAACAGGATATAGGGTTTTATATTAATTATTTTTTTGCACCCAGCACTTTATTATACACTATGTCACCTTACATGTATGTGCACTTGCTACACGTCTTTTTTCAGCCAATGTAAGTATCAATGGATAACTAGACAGACAAGACTTCTATTTTCATGTCGGCTGCAATCTAACTATTAATTAACTTAAGTTTGGATCTGATTTCCCTTACAAATATGAGCATAGTATGTAGCAAGTGGCAACGCAGCTATAGTCCAGGCGGTGTCACCTTGGCCAAGGGTATATATGCATTATGCACTTTAGTAATCCCAAAGGAAGATGGCACTTTACAATTATGGGTAAACAGTATATACGTTTACATGTATTGAGGCTCTTAAACCTAGATATGTACTGCAGATTATATTTTATGTATTTTAAGCATTGGAACTTTTTAACATCATTATTGCCTACACATTTGCTCAATTCATGCATTCGAGCTTATCATTGTTATTACTATCAGCATATTTGCACAAGATCCGTGTTCAACAATTTTCATTTTCGTATTTTATATTTTACATTTTGTTAAAATCATTAAATATCAGATGTTAGGGTTGAATGTCATGCGATAACAATACATTTGTATTTATAGCATATATCATTTTGACAACAAGATTTTTTATATGAAGTTTTTGTCAATTCTAAATGCAGTAGTCTGTTTTCCATGACTATACTTACCAGGCATCACATGGTGTTGTTAAAGCTTAAAATGGTGGTTTTCACGGTGCGTTCGAGTTAGAAAGGGGGGACTCTAGTTGGCAATGGTTTGCATCTTGTCCAAGTAGGGACCCTTCCTTCTAGTCAGGTTAAGGGAGTCACTCCTAAAATAACCCCTGCTTCACCCCCTTGGTAGCTTGGCACGAGCACTCAGGCTTATCTTAGAGGCAGTGTGTAAAGCATTTGCACATAACCAACATTAATACAGTGTAAGCACTACAAAAGGACACCACACCAGTTTAGAAAAATATCCAATATTTTTATAAACTTAAGACAAGACCAAAAACAATAAAAATCCACAATACAGTACTTAGAAATCTTCTGTTATCAAAATAACCTTGAAATACAGTTCCTTGAAGTCGATAGCTCCTTCCGGGGCTATCACGGCATCGTGGACAACCAAATCCAAACAGTTCTGGCTGACCGCAGCGTCTCGCCAACTACGGTGTCGGGAAGACCCGCAGAACAGTACCTTTAGAAATGCAGGGCGTCGGCGGCCTCTCGTTGAGCTCCGAATGCACGGCGTCCGCAGGCGTCGGTTCCAGAGGCCGGTGCAGGAGTCATCGGAACCTTGAAGTCACACGCGTTGTAGATTGAACTCCTCGCGGTCGAAGTCAGGAGCGCTGGTGTCGGCAGGCGTCGGGTGCTGCGGTGCGAAGTGCAGCAGTGCAGCATGCGATGCCCTCAGGTCGCGGTGCGAGCAGCGGCTCGGTGGCGGCATCAGATGGCGGCGTCGGTGAGACCAGGGTCGTGGTGCGAAGTGATGCAGTGCTCGTCGCGGTGCTGGCAGGTCACGGTGCAGGCAGCGGCTTCGTCGTTGCTGAAGCGCTGTCGTCGACTCACGAACTGGAGTCGAAGGCACCGGCATTGGTAGGTCAAGGCTGCGGTGCAGGATGAGGACGGTGCGTCGTGTAACTTATGAGGGGTACCCACGAGCATTGGTGCAAGCAGCAGCGTCCATTTCGGCATGGATCGGCATCGTCGGGGATACCAAGGCAGCGTCGTGGAGCGAGGCGGTGCAAAGTGCGGTGCCCACAGGTCGCTGTGCGAGCAGCGGGTCCGTTGCGGCATCAGATGGTGTCGTCATTGAGACCAGGGTCGCGGTGCGGCGTTGCTGCGGTGCCCTCTGCGGTGCCTTCAGGACACAGAGTTGGCAGCGGCGTCGGAGACGGCATCAGGTTGCTTTTTCTTCTGTTGCAGCACAAAACACACAGTCCCCAGTGTTGATGGCAGAAGAACTTGAAGTCTTTGCTGTTCCTGAGACTTCTTGAACAGGGGGCAAGCTCTACCTCAAGCCCTTGGAGATACTCAAAGAAAGAAGTTGCAGAAGGTTCAGTCCAGTCCTTTCACTGCTCAAGACAGAAGCAGCCACTGAAGGCCAACACAGCAAAGCACTCAGCAAAGTGGTAGTTCCTCCTCACAGCTTCTCCAGCTCTTCTTCTTAGCAGTCTTCTTGGTCCAAAAGAGTTCTAAAGTTCTGGGGTCTGGGCCCCAATATTTATACCCCAAAATCCTTTGTCCTCTCAGGCAGAGAGTGTCTGCTTAGTCCAAACCAGTTATGTCCTCTCTGGCCCAGCTTCCAGGCAGGGGGTGGAGACAGCATTGTCCAAGGCAGACAGGGCCTATTCAGGTGCAAGCGAAATCTCCTCCCACCACTCTAAATGCAGACCAGGCCTATTCCGGTGCTAGTGAAAACTCCTCCCACTACTCCGAATGCACCCAAGGTCTAATCAGCCCAGCCCTGACTCATTCAGGAAGGCAGGACACATATCAACCCCCCAGTGGCCATCTGAGAGACTGCACCTCCCCAACCGCTGTCACTCCAAAGCCAGAGAGTCAATACACAGCCTAGCCGAGGCACACAGGATGGCTAAGCAAGAAAATACCTACTTTCTAAAAGTGGTATTTTCAAACACAGAATGTAAAAATCACCTTTACTAAAAGATGCATCTTTAGATTCTGAGTTCAGGCATACTAAACTTTATTCCTCTACCTTATTCCCAGGGCCAGTTATGTTTATAAGATGTTATAAACAAACTCCCCATTCTGTCCTATGGGAACAGGTAGCCTTGTGTTAGACTTGGCATCTTTTGGCGTGTTTCCCCAGACTTTTTGCTTTCTAACCTCCCGTTTTTGACTCTGTTTTTGCTGGTGTAATGATTCTGCGCACTTTCCTCACTGCTGTCCAGTGGGAAAGTGCAAGTGCTCCTGTATAAAATGTGTATGGATTGGTATTTCCATGATTGGCCTATTTGATCTATGTGTCAGTCCCTAGTAAAGTGCACTGCGAGTGCCAGGGCCTATAGATCAAATGCTGTTGGTGGGCTGCAGCACTGGATTGTGCCACCCACGCAAACAGCCCGTAAAGTGTAACTCTGGCCTGCCATTGCAGAGCCTGTGCGCAGCCTCGGGCTGCCATGTCGACTTGGCAAGTGCACACACTTGCAAGTCCCTAAACCTTCCCTTTTCTACATGTTAGTCACCCCTAAGGTAGGCCCAAGGTACCCCTGTGGGCAGGGTGCATTGTATGTGAAAGGTAGGACATGCCCTGGTGTGTGTGGCATGTCCTGATAGTGAATTACAGCCTACTTCGTTTTTCACTATTGCAAGGCTACCTTTTCCCCATAGGCCAGAATGGGCAGTTTTGATTATTACATCCTATGATCCTAACTGACCCAGGGAAGATGGTAGAAATTCGAGTTTAGTATGCCTGAACTCAGAATGATAAAATGCATCTTTTAGTGAAGTTGGTTTTAACATTCTGTGTTTGAAAATACCACTTTTAGAAAGTAGGTATTGTCTTGTCTAACCATCCAAGCCTGCCTCTGCTAGGTTGTGTATTCCTTGTCTGGAGTGTGAGTGACAGGGGCTGGGGGATTTCAGGAGACAGGGTGGGTCAGCACAGGGCTGAATAGCAACATCTACATGCAGATGGGTGGGAGGAGTTGCACCTGGGACCTGAATAGGACAGTGCCTTCCCTCCACAATGCTGGCTCCACCTCCTGTGGTGCGTCTGATGTCCCTGGCCTACTCTCTGAAAGGAAAGAAGGAGACTTGTCAACAAAGTGCTCCAGGACTGACCAGAACTGGTTTGGACTAGGCAAAGGCCTCTCTGCCTTCAGAGAACAAAGAGAAATTGAGGATAAAAGGGGGACCCAAACCCCAGAACTTTAGATCTCGCTGGAATCAAGGAACCTGCCAAGACGAAGAGCTGGAAGAGCTGCCAGGAGGAGTACTGCCCCTTTGCTGTGTTGTTGCTTTGTTGGGTTGGCCTGCAGCTGCTGCTTCTGCCTTGGGCAGTGAAAGGACTAGACTGAACTTTCTCTACTTGTGCTGAGTATCTCCAAGGGCCTGAACCGAGCTGGCCTCCTGTTAAGAAGTCTCAGGGACTGCAAAGACTTCACCAACCTCTGGGTACCGCTCCTGGAACTGCTGTTTCAGTTGCCACAGAGAAGAGGGAACCGCGATCGACTCTGTCAACCGACACCATCGCTGGCCTTGTGTCCTGAAGGCACCGCAAGCTGCACCAACTCGCCCTGCACCGTAAGCCTTGGTCTCCCCGACTCCGTCACCGAGCCGCTGCCTGCACCACATCGAGAGACACCACGACCTGCATCGCCTCGCTTCACCTCGCTGGCCTGGGCTCACCGACACAGTCGCTGCTGGCTCGACACCCGTGACCGACTCGTCACGCACAGCTGTCCGGCTCGACCAGCGCCAATTCCCGCCAACCGGCTCTGTCACCCGCACCGCAACCTGCCAGCACCGCATCGAGCACCGACTCGCCCTGCACCGCCAGCCTTGGTCTCACCGACGCCGTCTACACGATCGTCACCGAGCCGCTGCTCGCACCGCATCGAGGGACACCGCACCTTGCACCGCTCCATTTTGCATCGCGACCGCGACGGATGCCAAGACCGACTCGCACGCCTGTGTGAGCCGCACTAAGAAAGGTACTGTGAACGAATCTGTCCCGCTGTTGCTGGCCCGTACCGACGCGGTCAGCGGGAACTGCGAGACTCTGTTGTTTTCAGCATCGCGGTAGGCTCGGACCGAGCTACCGACTCGTACAAACTGTATTTTTCAACATATTTTGCAACTTAAAGACAGTTTGAGAAGTAACTATTTTTGAAGTACTGTATAGTGGATTTTTATCGTATTTGGTCTTGTTTTAAGTATATAAAAATATTGGATATTTTTCTAAACTGGTGTGGTGTCCGTTTGTAGTGCTTACATTGTATTACTGTTGGTTATGTGCAAATGCTTTACACACTGCCTCTAAGATAAGCCTGACTGCTCGTGCCAAGCTACCAAGGGGGGGTGAGCAGGGGTTATTTTAGGAGTGTAACTCCCTTATTCTGACTAGAGTGGTGGTTTCTACCTGGCTTTGGCACATGCCCTAGCCTACCAAAAATCCCATTTCTAACATTGGTTGTCAGCGGTGAGGATAGGACTTGTGTTTGCACTTGACTTACAGTGATTGGTGTGCACTACTACCATATCGCAGACCATTACGTACCACATACAGGGTCTTTTTCTTTTTGGCCTATTTTTGATCTTGCCAGTTTGAACTTGCTACTTCAACATGCCTGAATCTATAGTATCATCAATTGCATCAGTAGAAATTGCCTTTGAGGAGGATCGATTGGAAGCCTACAATGTCAAGAAGTTAAAATTGATTTGCAAGAACCTAAAAGTCCAGGTCAGAGGCCTCACCAGGAAGGATGAGCTACAAAAGGCGCTGAGGGCCTGGGTAGCAGCCAGAGGTGCCAGTGGGCAATCTGGTGATCTCACTGGAGAGGTGGAGGAGCCTATTCCTAGGGTGGATGTGCTTTTGGGAGGGGGGAAGCCCTCCAGGCCAGGCAGCAGTAGCTTGTCCCCAGAGGAGCTGGAGGGCAGGCGGGAAGTAAGGAGGTTTGAGTTGGAGAAACTCAGAATAGAAAGTGAGAAGGAAGGAAAAAGAATAGCCATGGAGGAAAGGAAGATGGTACTAGATCATGAGAGAATGATTAAGGAGCTGGAGCAAAAAAGTAGAACCGGCTCAGATGGTGGCAGCAATTCTTCAGCACACACAGACAGGATTGTACACATCCCCAAGAATGTAGGTAAAGAGTACAAAAAGGGTGATGACATACAAAGGTGGTTTCAAGGGTACGAGTCATCCATTCATATGAATGGGGTCCCTGAGAGGAACTGGGGAGCGGGGTTGTAGCCTCTCTTTCCAGAGGAAGCTAGGGATACTCTGATAGCTTTGGGTAAGGGGCAGGACCTCACCTATGCTGACATGAAAGACGCTCTCCTCACTAGATATGGGCTCACTCCTGAGAAGTACAGGGATCAGTTTAGGTCCAGTAAAAGTCTGAGGCCAACACTTGGTTGGAATGTGTGGATATGTTCTGTAGGTCGCTGGATGGTTGGGTGAAGGGCAGTAATGTAACAGATTTTCAGGGGCTCTACAATTTGATTGCATGGGAGCACTTGTCTAGTCTATGTTTTGCAGATCTGCGCCAGCACCTAGTTGATAGTAAGCTAACTGACCCCAGGAAGCTTGCTATGGAGGCGGACCGCTGGGTGAGTACCAGGGTCCACAAGAAAGCGTTTGGGGAGACTCAGCCAAAGGTGGGCAGGGTCCCCAGCAGAAAAGTGGGGGGCAAGGGTAAAGCACAGGAGTTCTCTAAAGGGCCCCAAACTAGTACCCAGGGTAAAGATTCCCAGCCCCCCGGTGATAAGAAGAAAGGGGTCTCTACAGGGAAGCCTGTTGAGACCGGCCCCTGCAAGTGTTATGCATGTGACCAGGTGGGTCACTTCAAGGGGGACCCCAAGTGCCCAAAGGGGACACAGCCACCCACCGGTGGACAGTCCAAAGTGTTGGCTAGTGTAGCGCTTGGGGAGGAGGGGTGCCCACAGGAGGGTGGGGATCCCGCAGAAATGACCCTTGTCTCACTAGGGGACAGTGAGATGGTCCCAGGAAACCAGGTGCCCCTAACACAAAGAAATATAGCACCTGGGTGACCATCAATGGGAACAGGGTAGAGGCTCTCAGAGATACTGGAACCAGTGTGACCTCAGTCCGGTGTCACCTGGTCTCCGAGAAGCAGGTAGTCACAGGGGCATTCCACCAAGTAGTTGCTGTAGACAACTCTGAGCGCCAGTGTATGGTGGAGCAGGTTCCCTTTGAATGGGGGGGGTCTCAGGTCCCTTGAGGGTGGTTGTGAGCCCTACCATGCCTGTAGATTGTCTGCCAGGTAACGACCTGGAGCAGTCCTTATGGAAGGATGTTGAGCTCAGGTCTCACTTGGAGATGCTTGGGTTGCCAGAGTGCCATTATAAAAAATGGGGTAACCCAGTTTAAGTGTTAAGGGACCTGGGTGTCGATCAGTAAGGAAAACAGTTGGTCCCTAACACACCTGAATATACTTCAAATAGTAAGTATATTTAAGAAATTCAGTACAGACACATCCAACAAATAATTCAATAGTCACCAATAAAGAATTAATTTACAATCATCAATTTATTCTTTATATATATATATATATAAACATGGAAAACATACACAAGATATGCTATATTGCACGGTTATTTTCAAAGGAAGGAAAAAAGGGGGTGAGAAATAAGTGCTCATGTGCGGGATAGCAAGAAAGGATAAGAGTACATCAAAGGATATTTGCAAAATATAAATTAAAATATTCCAAAAAGAGGGATCCGACCAAAAAATTATTAATAAAGCCGGTATCCCTACAGCTGTGGGCCTACCCCTAATTACATTTACAATATCACTTTCTCTTTCACAGATTGAGACTTAATCTCTAGAAGAGCACTTATTTCTCACCCCCTTTTTTTTCCTTCCTTTGAAAATAACCGTGCAATATAGCATATCTTGTGTATGTTTTCCATGTTTTGGATATAAAGAATAAATTGATGATTGTAAATTAATTCTTTATTGGTGACTATTGAATTATTTGTTGGATGTGTCTGTACTGAATTTTTTTAATATACTTACTATTTGAAGTATATTCAGGTGTGTTAGGGACCAACTGTTTTCCTTACTGGGTTGCCAGAGTGGGCATGCGTGTCTACTCGGTCAATGGCAGCCAGAAAGGGTGATCAAGAGGACTTGGAGCCTGGAACAATGGCCCAAGTCCCTGCCAAGAGGAAGGGCAGGGGGCGCGGGAAACCGGCCCCCGAAGTTCCCACGGACCGGGAGGAGGCGGACCTCGAGGGGGACGCCCCGGTGCCTACAGGGGAGCAGGTAGCCGAACTGGGAGACATCTCTGAGCTGACCCATTGGCAGCAAGAAGGGGGTCCCACCAGGGAGGAGTTCTGCAGGGAGCAGAACGAGTGCCCTACTCTGGAGGGTCTGCGGCGGCAGGCTGCAGACCAGGCAGCTGGTAATCAGTCCGGGTCACATCTGATCTACTGGGAGAATGGTCTCCTATACAGTGAGCCTAAGGTTGCTGAGCCTGGGTCAGCCCGTGTGCTGGTGGTACCCCAGCGCTTCAGGACCTTCCTACTGGGTCTGACTCATGACGTGCCTTTGGCAGGACATTTGGGGCAGGACAAGACCTTTGACAGGCTTGTCACCCACTTCTTTTGGCCCCAAATGCGAAGGCAGTCAGATGCACACTGTAGGTCTTGCCAAACTTGACAGGCAAGTGGTAAGAGTGGGAGGAAGGTCAAAGCTCCTCTCCAACCTTTTCCTGTTGTTGGAACACCCTTTGAAAGGGTAGGGATGGATATTGTGGGGCCACTGGATCCCAAGACAGCCATGGGCAAACAGGTACATCCTGGTCTTGGTGGACCATGCCACCCGGTACCCTGAGGCAATCCCTCTCCGGACAACGACAGCGCCAGTGGTGGGCCGGGCGTTAATGGGGATCTTTTCCCGTGTGGGATTCCCCAGAGAGGTGGTTTCTGATAGGGGGACCAATTTCATATCCAAGTATATGACATCC
This sequence comes from Calotriton arnoldi, assembly GCA_963921515.1. Taxonomy (NCBI): domain Eukaryota; kingdom Metazoa; phylum Chordata; class Amphibia; order Caudata; family Salamandridae; genus Calotriton; species Calotriton arnoldi. The sequence continues at coordinate 146,057 of CAWUFW010018469.1, read as the reverse complement.
CTGTGGAAGGAGTGCGGTGTAACCTACAAGTTCACCACTCCTTACCACCCCCAAGGAAACGGTCTGGTGGAGAGATTCAACCAGACCTTGAAGGGCATGATCAAGGGTCTAATAGAACCCATGAGGCGTAAGTGGGACGTCCTCTTGCCATGCCTGCTCTTTGCATACAGGGAGGTGCCTCAGAAGTTTCTTGGGTACAGCCCCTTTGAGCTCCTGTATCTGAGGTTGGTAAAGGAAGGCTGGGAGGCAGCTCCCAGGAAAACTCCCCAGGATGTGTTTAGTTACATGCTGGCCTTTAGAAACCAAACTGCCCGCTTCAGGAAACTCGCTCAGGCGAACCTAGAAGCAAGCCAGGAAGAAATGAAGAGGTGGTATGACCAGAATGCCACTCTGGTCGAATTTCAACCTGGGCAAAAAGTGTGGGTCATGGCCCCAGTGGAACCTTGTGCCTTGCAGGACAAGTGGACTGGGCCATATGAGGTGGTGGAGCGCAAAAGTGACATCACCTACCTGGTGGATTTGCAGGCTCCAAGGAACCCTTTGAGGGTCCTTCACGTGAACCGCCTCAAGCCCCACTTCGAGAGGTCCGAAGTGAGTATGCTCTTGGCGACAGATGATGGGGTGGAAGAGGAGAGTGAGCCTCCCCCTGACCTCCTGTCTACCAAGGAGCATGATGGGTCAGTGGAGGGTGTGATCCTCTCCCCTACTCTGACTCAGGAGCAGCAGGGGGACTGTCACCAGTTGTTGGGACAGTTCGCCCCACTGTTCTCTCTGACCCCCGGTGTTACTCACTGGTGTACCCATGACGTGGACACTGGTGACAGCCCTCCTGTGAAGCACAAGATTTACAGGTTGACTGACCGGGTCAGGGCCAGCATCAAGGAGGAGGTCTCTAAGATGTTGACGTTAGGGGTGATTGAGCCCTCCAACAGTCCTTGGGCCAGCCCAGTGGTCTTGGTCCCAAAGGCTGCTGCGCCCGGTGCCACTCCAGAACTCTGGTTTTGTGTGGACTACCGTGGGCTCAATGCCATCACCAGGACTGACGCGCACCCCATCCCCAGAGCTGATGAGCTCATTGATCGGTTGGGAGCTGCTCGGTTCCTCAGCACGTTTGATTTAACGTCTGGGTACTGGCAGATTGCCTTAACCGATGGGGCCAAGGAGAGATCAACCCCAGAAGGTCATTACCAGTTTCGGGTGATGCCCTTTGGGTTGAAGAATGCCCCTGCCACCTTTCAGAGGTTGGTCAATCAGGTGTTGGCTGGACTGGAGGATTTCAGTGCCGCCTACCTGGATGACATTGCTGTGTTCAGTTCCAGCTGGGAAGAACATTTACAGCACCTTGAGAAAGTGTTGAGGGCTCTGCAAGGTGCAGGCCTCACGATCAAGGCCAGTAAGTGCCAGATCGGGCAGGGTTCTGTGGTGTACTTGGGACACCAGGTAGGAAGCGGCCAGGTGGCACCCCTACAACCCAAGATTGACACCATTCTGGCTTGGGAACCCCCAAGACCCAGACAGAGGTGAGGGCCTTTTTAGGACTCACCGGCTACTATAGGAGATTTGTTAAGGGCTATGGCACCATTGTCGCCCCCTTAACAGAGCTGACTTCCAAGAAGCAGCCCAGGAAGGTGATCTGGACTGAGTCTTGCCAGAAAGCTTTTGATGCCCTGAAGGCAGCCATGTGCATGGCGCCCGTGCTCAAGGCACCTGACTTCTCCAAGGAATTTGTCGTGCAGACTGACATTTCAGAGCATGGTGTGGGAGCGGTGCTCTCACAACTGAACGAAGAGGGCCTGGATCAACCTGTAGTCTTCCTTAGCAGGAGACTACTCCCCAGGGAACAGAGGTGGAGTGCCATAGAAAGGGAAGCGTTTGCTGTGGTCTGGGCACTGAAGAAGCTGAGACCATACCTGTTTGGGACTCACTTCCGGGTTCAGACAGACCACAGGCCCCTCAGATGGTTGATGCAAATGAGGGGTGAGAATCCAAAACTGCTGAGGTGGTCCATCTCCCTACAGGGAATGGACTTTACGGTGGAACACCGCCCTGGTACAGAACACGCCAACGCAGATGGTCTGTCCAGTTTCTTCCGCCTTAGTGAAGAGAACTCCAATGGGGTTGGGTAGTTCTCCCTACTTTCAGCTGGAGGGGACATGTGTTAGACTTGGCATCTTTTGGCGTGTTTCCCCTGACTTTTGCTTTCTAACCTCCCGTTTTTGACTCCGTTTTTGCTGGTGTAATGATTCTGCGCACTTTCCTCACTGCTGTCCAGTGGGAAAGTGCAAGTGCTCCTGTATAAAATGTGTATGGATTGGTATTTCCATGATTGGCCTATTTGATCTATGTGTCAGTCCCTTTAAAGTGCACTGCGAGTGCCAGGGCCTATAGATCAAATGCTGTTGGTGGGCTGCAGCACTGGATTGTGCCACCCACGCAAACAGCCCGTAAAGTGTAACTCTGGCCTGCCATTGCAGAGCCTGTGCGCAGCCTCGGGCTGCCATAGTCGACTTGGCAAGTGCACACACTTGCAAGTCCCTAAACCTTCCCTTTTCTACATGTTAGTCACCCCTAAGGTAGGCCCAAGGTACCCCTGTGGGCAGGGTGCATTGTATGTGAAAGGTAGGACATGCCCTGGTGTGTGTGGCATGTCCTGATAGTGAATTACAGCCTACTTCGTTTTTCACTATTGCAAGGCTACCTGTTCCCCATAGGCCAGAATGGGCAGTTTTGATTATTACATCCTATGATCCTAACTGACCCAGGGAAGTTGGTAGAAATTCGAGTTTAGTATGCCTGAACTCAGAATGATAAAATGCATCTTTTAGTGAAGTTGGTTTTAACATTCTGTGTTTGAAAATACCACTTTTAGAAAGTAGGTATTTTCTTGTCTAACCATCCAAGCCTGCCTCTGCTAGGTTGTGTATTCCTTGTCTGGAGTGTGAGTGACAGGGGCTGGGGATTCCAGGAGACAGGGTGGGTCAGCACAGGGCTGAATAGCAACATCTACATGCAGATGGGTGGGAGGAGTTGCACCTGGGACCTGAATAGGACAGTGCCTTCCCTCCACAATGCTGGCTCCACCTCCTGTGGTGCGTCTGATGTCCCTGGCCTACTCTCTGAAAGGAAAGAAGGAGACTTGTCAACAAAGTGCTCCAGGACTGACCAGAACTGGTTTGGACTAGGCAAAGGCCTCTCTGCCTTCAGAGAACAAAGAGAAATTGAGGATAAAAAGGGGGACCCAAACCCCAGAACTTTAGATCTCGCTGGAATCAAGGAACCTGCCAAGACGAAGAGCTGGAAGAGCTGCCAGGAGGAGTACTGCCCCTTTGCTGTGTTGTTGCTTTGTTGGGTTGGCCTGCAGCTGCTGCTTCTGCCTTGGGCAGTGAAAGGACTGGACTGAACTTTCTCTACTTGTGCTGAGTATCTCCAAGGGCCTGAACCGAGCTGGCCTCCTGTTAAGAAGTCTCAGGGACTGCAAAGACTTCACCAACCTCTGGGTACCGCTCCTGGAACTGCTGTTTCAGTTGCCACAGAGAAGAGGGAACCGCGACCGACTCTGTCAACCGACTCCGTCGCTGGCCTTGTGTCCTGAAGGCACCGCAAGCCGCACCGACTCGCCCTGCACCGTAAGCCTTGGTCTCCCCGACTCCGTCACTGAGCCACTGCCTGCACCGCATCGAGAGACACCGCGACCTGCATCGCCTCGCTTCACCTCGCTGGCCTGGGCTCACCGACACGGTCGCTGCTGGCTCGACACCCGTGACCGACTCGTCACGCACAGCTGTCCGGCTCGACCAGTGCCAATTCCCGCCAACCGGCTCTGTCACCCGCACCGCAACCTGCCAGCACCGCATCGAGCACCGACTCGCCCTGCACCACCAGCCTTGGTCTCACCGACGCCGTCTGCACGATCGTCACTGTGCCGCTGCTCGCACCACATCGAGGGACACCGCACCTTGCACCGCGACCGATGCCAAGACCGACTCGCACGCCTGTGTGAGCCGCACTAAGAAAGGTACTGTGAACGAATCTGTCCCGCTGTTGCTGGCCCGTACCGACGCGGTCAGCGGGAACTGCGAGACTCTGTTGTTTTCAGCATCGCGGTAGGCTCGGACCGAGCTACCGACTTGTACGAACTGTGGGGCATATTAGCAAGGGCACTATCGCCGCTTTAGCGGCACTTTTTGCCGCTAAAGCGGCGATATTTTTATCGCCCTATCAGCAAACTGTCTCTAACAGCAGTTAGCGACAGTTTGCGGGCATTAGCGCCCGTTTTTTTACCGCTTTGCATGTCAGCGATATTTATCGCTAATGACATGCAAAGTGGGCGTTCCTCACTAAAAATACATGCAGACAGTCGCAAACACAACTTCACACTATTAGCAAGGCCCGCGAAGCGATAAAAAAATGTGCGTTAACCCCGATTAGCGCTGGATTTTAACACCTGCTAGAAACCTGACTTAGCCATTATAGTCTATGGGAGGTGGATTCTACGGTTAAGTCCCCACCTGCCTATTAGCGAGTTTTTCCTTAGCGATAGGAATTTATCGCAAGGAATTCTCGTGCTAATGCTGGGAATCGCCGCCATCGCTGGATTTGTTTCGCATTGGAGATAAAACGTTGCTAATAACGCGTTATCTCCGCAAACGAATCCAGCGATAAAAAAAACGACGCTAACTGTGGTTTGCGTTAATTAACGCACGCTGTTGGTAATAGGCCCCTGTATTTTTCAACGTATTTTGCAACTTAAAGATAGTTTGAGAAGTAACTATTTTTGAAGTACTGTATAGTGGATTTTTATCGTATTTGGTCTTGTTTTAAGTATATCAAAATATTGGATATTTTTCTAAACTGGTGTGGTGTCCGTTTGTAGTGCTTAAATTGTATTACTGTTGGTTATGTGCAAATGCTTTACACACTGCCTCTAAGATAAGCCTGACTGCTCGTGCCAAGCTACCAAGGGGGTGAGCAGGGGTTATTTTAGGAGTGTAACTCCCTTATCCTGACTAGAGTGGTGGTTTCTGCCTGGCTTTGGCACATGCCTTAGCCTACCAAAAATCCCATTTCTAACACCTTGCAATAGTTAAAAACAAAATTGGCAGTAATTCACTATCAGGACATGCCACACACACCAGGGCATGTCCTACCTTTCACATACACTGCACCCTGCCCACAGGAGTAGCTTGGGCCTACCTTAGAGGTGACTGACATGTAAGAAAAGTAACCCTGGGCGTAGTTTGCATAGTAGCACTACACGTAGCTACGCGAAGTACATTTTGAACTACACGTAGCTATGCAAATTGTGTAGTGCGTAGCTGTGTGCTTGACTGCACTGTACAATAATTGCCAAAGACATCTTGCACAGTGCAAGTTAAGATTAAATAAATATCTCTGTCTTTATATGCTAAAAATGCATATAGTAATTTCACAAAAGTGAAACTGATAAATTAACAAGCAGTGAGAGAGGTGATGATTTTGGGATCCTCCCTAACCTAGGGAGAGAACCAAGCAGATGCCTTGAAAACAAAAAGCACATCTTTTGAACGATTCGGTGGTGGTCCCATCCTCTTAGGACCACCCCAAGCACAGTTATTGGCAAAAATACAATCCCAACCAAAGGCCCTGCAAAGCATTATGGGACGAGATTAGCAGTGGGCAGTGAATATTATAGTATCCAATATCAAAATAATTCTACAAAGAGCTGCAGTTCCACTAGTCGTTACTAGATGTCCTCACGAGTCAAATGCAAAAGCTTCATGAAAGGGTTTCAATGCTTTTGCATTTGACTCGTGAGGGACATCTAGTAACGACTAGTGGAACTGCAGCTTGATGTATTAATAATTTCAATGCTTTTGCATTTGACTCGTGAGGGACATCTAGTAACGACTAGTTGAACTGCAGCTCTTTGTAGAATTATTTTGATATTGGACACTATAATATTCACTGCCCACTGCTAATCTCGTCCCATAATGCTTTGCAGGGCCTTTGGTTGGGATTGTATTTTTGCCCATAACTGTGCTTGTGATGGTCCTAGGAGGAAGGGACCACCACTGAATTGTTCACATGATATGCTTTTTGTGTTCAAGGCATCTGCTTGATCCTCCCCCTAGGTTAGGGGGGACCCCAAAATCATCACCTCTCTCATTGCTTGATATTTTATTGTCAAAGTTTACTTTTGTGAATTGGTTATATGCTTTTTAGCATAGAAAATTGCTTTATCAAAGCATTTGTAGGTGTTTATTATACTGCTGATACGCTACGTTAATTAGCACAGTTTTTCACTCTGCTACGTGCAATTTGCGTAGTTTGTTATAGCACAAACTTTGCATGCTCCGTGAGCGTAGCGAAGTATTATGCCCAGGGTTAAAGAAAAGGGAAGGCTAGAGCCTGGCAAGTGGGTACACTTATCAAGTCGACATGGCAGTCCCAGACTGCACACAGGTTCTGCAACGGCAGGCCAGAGTTACATTTACAGGCTGTTTGTGTCGGTGGCACAATCCAGTGCTGCAGCCCACTAACAGAATTTGATTTATGGGCACTGGCACACTCTGTGCACTTTGCTAGGGACTGACACGTAAAATAAATATGCCAATCATGGAAACACCAAACCATAACACAATTTACCACAGGAGCACTTGCACTTTAACACTGATCAGCAGTGAGAAAGTGCGCAGAGACACTAAGCCAGCAAAAACAGAGTCAAAACCGGGAGGTCAGAAAGCAAAAACTCAGGGGAAACACGCCAAAAGATGCCAAGTCTAGCACATGTCCCCTCCAGCTGAAAGTTGGGAGAACTACCCAACCTCCTGGGAGTTCTCTTCACTAAGGCGAAAGAACCTGGGCAGACCATCTGCGTTGGCGTGTTCTGTGCCAGGGCGGTGTTCCACCGTAAAGTCCATTCCCTGTAGGGAGATGGACCACCTCAACAGTTTTGGATTCTCACCCCTCATTTGCATCAACCATCTGAGGGGCCTGTGGTCCGTCTGAACCCGGAAGTGAGTCCCAAACAGGTAGGGTCTCAGCTTCTTCAGTGCCCAGACCACAGCAAAAGCTTCCCTTTCTATGGCACTCCACCTCTGTTTCCTAGGGAGTAGTCTACTGCTAAGGAAGACTACAGGCTGGTCTAGGCCCTCTTCGTTCAGTTGTGAGAGTACCTCCCACACCATGCTCTGAAGCATTGGTCTGCATGACAAATTCTTTGGAGAAGTCAGGTGTCTTGAGCACGGGCGACGTGCACATGGCGGCCTTCAGGGCATCAAAAGCTTTCTGGCAGGATTCAGTCCAGATCACCTTCTTGGGCTGCTTCTTGGAAGTCAGCTCTGTTAAGGGGGCAACAATGGTGCCATAGCCCTTAACAAACTTCCTGTAGTAACTGGTGAGACCCTGTCTGGGTCTTGGGGGGCTCCCAAGCCAGAACTGTGTCAATCTTGGACTGTAGGGGCGCCACCTGGCCTCTTCCTACCTGGTGTCCCAAGTACACCACAGAACCTTGACCGATCTGGCACTTACTGGCCTTGATCGTGAGGGCTGCCCTCTGCAGAGCCCTCAACACTTCACCGAGGTGCTGCAAGTGTTCTTCCCAGCTGGAACTGAACACTGCAATGTCATCTAGGTATGCGGCACTGAACTCCTCCAGTCCAGCCAACACCTGGTTGACATACCTCTGAAAGGTGCAAGGGGCATTCTTCAACCCAAAGGGCATCACCTGGAACTGGTAATGTCCTTCTGGGGTTGAGAATGCTGACCTCTCCTTGGCCCCATCGGTTAAGGCAATCTGCCAGTACCCAGACGTTAAATCGAACGTGCTGAGGAACTTGGCAGCTCCCAACAGATCAATGAGCTCATCAGCTCTGGGGATGGGGTGAGCGTCAGTCCTGGTGATGGCATTAAGCCCACGGTAGTCCACACAAAACCGCAGTTCTGGAGTGGCACCGGGTGCAGCAGCCTTTGGGACCAAGACCACTGGGCTGGCCCAAGGACTGTTGGAGGGCTCGATCACCCCTAACGCCAACATCTTAGAGACCTCCTCTTTGATGCTGGCCCTGACCCGGTCAGTCAACCTGTAAATCTTGTGTTTTACTGGAGGGCTGTCACCAGTGTCCACATCATGGGTACACCAGTTAGTAACACCTGGGGTCAGAGAGAACAGTGGGGCAAACTGTCCCAACAACTGGTGACAGTCACTCTGCTGCTCTGGGGTCAGTGTAGGGGAGAGGATCACACCTTCCACTGACCCATCGTGCTCCTTGGTGGACAGGAGGTCAGGGAGAGGTTCACTCTCCTCTTCCACCCCATCATCTGTCGCCAAGAGCATGCTCACTTCGGACCTCTCGAAGTGGGGCTTGAGGCGGTTCACTTGGAGGACCCTCAAAGGATTCCTTGGTGTCTGCAAATTCACCAGGTAGGTGACATCACTTTTGCGCTCCACCACCTCAAAAGGCCCAGTCCACTTGTCCTGCAAGGTACAAGGTTCCACTGGGGCCATGACCCACACTTTTTGCCCAGGTTGAAATTCGACCAGAGTGGCATTCTGGTCATACCACTTCTTCATTTCTTCCTGGCTTGCTTCCAGGTCCACCTGATCGAGTTTCCTGAAGCAGGCAGTTTGGTTTCTGAAGGCCAGCATGTAACTAAACACATCCTGGGGAGGTTTCCTGGGAGCTGCCTCCTAGCCTTCCTTCACCAAACTCAGAAGTCCTCTCACAGGGTGGCCATACAGGAGCTCAAAGGGACTGAACCCAAGAGACTTCTGAGGCACCTCCCTGTACGCAAAGAGAAGGCATGGCAAGAGGACGTCCCACTTACACCTCCTGGATTCTGTTAGACCCTTAGTCATGCCCTTCAAGGTCTGGTTGAATCTCTCCAACAGACGTTACCTTGTGGGTGGTAAGGAGTGGTGAACTTGTAGGTTACACCACACCCCTTCCACAGGGATGTCATACTTCGATATGAAATTGGTCCGACGGTCAGAAACCACCTCTCTGGGGAAACCCACGTGGGAAAAGATCCCCATTAACGCCCGGCCCACCACTGGTGCCGTCATTGTCCTGAGAGGGATTGCCTCTGGGTACCGGGTGGCATGGTCCACCAAAACCAGGATGAACCTGTTGCCCATGGCTGCCTTGGGATCCAGTTGCCCCACAATGTCCATCCCTACCCTTTCAAAAGGGGTTCCAACAACTGGAAAAGGTTGGAGAGGAGCTTTGACCTTCCTCCCACTCTTACCACTTGCCTGTCAAGTTTGGCAAGACCTGCAATGTCCATCCGACTGCAAATTCAAATTCAAATTCAAGTTTATTGTTTGATTACTAAAAACCATAACAAAATGTTAAAACCATGTGACTCATGAATACATATACAAAGATTTTAAAATGAAACAAAAAAAGAACCCTAGTTGGTGCAAGGGCAGTGCAATAATTTTGCGATAAAAGAGAGTTGAAATAAAAAATTGGCCGAATATACATTTGTCTTTTACGGATCAAGCTCATTGAATAACGTACCAATCACGGAATGATTTTAAAAAAATCTAGAAAAGGAGACAAAATAAATATGGCAGCTAGATTTAAAATGCTGAAACAGTGTCCATATAGGCCTAGCGGAGGGGGCGATGGCCACTAGAGTTTTTATTACATAGAAATGGCAAGGCCAACCGGCGGGGGAATTGCTGCCTTCTCTTTCCCCAGCACTTTAGCAGCTCTGATGACAAATTTGGTGATCCGAATGTTCAGCTTTGTATTTTCTTGGTTCATAGCTGCTATTATGGCCTGACGACATGTGCAAGCTCCTAGTTTGTTCCACTCCGCTCGCAATAGAGTCCTTCTGTCTTTTAGCAGAGCTGGGCATGTGCAGGCTATGTGCTCCAAGCTTTCGGAGTGATAGCCGCATTCCCGGCATTCGATATTGAGACTGAGGCGCTGCCATTGTGGCAAATACTTTAAAAAGGGCCACTCGCCTAGCCTTAGGGCCATGAACTTGACCTTCCAAAAGAGGGAGTATGTGCTTGATAAGTAGGATGACTCAACCCCCGGTTTATAATCAGAGACAACGGCCCAGGCATGTTTTCTTCTGGATAATTTTGCCCTGTCAGAGTGGAAAGACCAGAGCCGAACGCTTCGCTTAATTACGGTCTTCAATGCCTGTTGTGGTGGATTTGTTCCCCAATATTCCGTGACTCCGAGTAGCTGTAGGGAGTGGGCCAAGTGGTGCCGGTATTTTTGGCTAAATACGCTGGTCGATATTTCATTCCAGAGTTTAGACTCAAGACTGCCATCCCGGAAGTTGCGTAGTCTGTTGCAGAACTTGATAAAAGCACCAGCCTCGACGCCGTTGTGATCTAGCAAGCCAAGTTCTAATCTGACTTGTGCCGGAGATGAAGACCTCGGCAGGCGCCATGCTCGCTTAAAGATTCTGGTGGTTGATTTATTTAAAATGATGTTTGTTGAGCCCATTATGATCTCATGTCCATATGATAAGGAATTGGTGATCTTGGCCTTCATCACCTTAAGCAGAGGGGTTAGGCTTGGCCCTAGTAAATGTTTTGAAAGTTTTGCCGACGCAACCTCAAGCGACAGTGCTTTAGCCTTGACGGCGTCTTTTTGTTTGACGAAGGAACCTCTGGAGTCAAGGAAAATTCCCAAATATTTATAGTGTGGCACTGTATCAATGCTTTTATTATTGAAGAACCACCTACTTTTCCGCTGCTTCTGTTTGCTGAAATGAATTATTTTTGTTTTTGACAGATTCAATTCGAGGGCATTGTCAAGACTGTAGGGAAGGAGTTCGTCAAGAAGCCTCTGCAGGCCTACCTTTGTGTGGCTCAGTAACACAAGGTCGTCAGCGTATAACAGATTGCTGATGCGGGTTCCGTCCAGTTGAGGCGGGTGGGAGTTAACTTTGTCTAGTGTGGGAGACAGGTCCGAGATAAACAGGTTAAAAAGAAGGGGCGCCAAGACGCAGCCTTGTTTAACACCGCTTCCTGTTTGGATCTTTTTGAAACATGGGACCCGTCGCCCAACTTTATCCTTATCCAGGTCTGTGTGTGGAGTTGGATTATGGCTTGTAGGAGGGCAGGGGGTATGCCCCAGCAGTCTAATTTTTGCCATAGGCGGCCGCGTGGTACTCGATCAAACGCCGCCTTGAAGTCAACGAAGCAGCAGTATAGTTGCATACGACGAACGTCTGCCTTCTCCATCAAAACGGTTAATGTCAATAGGTTTGCTGGTTGTGCCTGAATTAGCAACGAAGCCGGTCTGATTGAAGGGGAGACGCTGTGATGATTCAGCCCAGGTTGACAGTTCTTCTAATAAATGCTGGCGTAATATTTGGATTCGATATCGAGAAGGGCTATCATTCTGTAATTTTTTGGATCATCTCTTTTACCACTTTTGTAGATAGGATTAATGATGGCACCTTTCCAGGAATCCGGGATGTGGTCATTGAGCCTGCAGTGTAAAAACAGTGGTGCAAGGAGACCTGACCACAGCGTTTCGTCTAACTTGAACAAGCCCTGAGGTAGACCGTTGGGGCCGTGGGCTCCGTCGGACCTGCCTTTCCTAATTATCTGGGCAAAGGTGTTTATTAAAACTCCGTGTGTCGTCAAGATCTCTGGGGTTAAATCGTTTCTTGGCTCCTTTCACTCAATTATAGGTGAATCCAGGACGCCTTCAGCTGTAATAGTGGACCCGGTGCTGCCTATGCAGTGGTCTTCGGTGAGTGGTGGCCAAAGTTTGCACGTCGAATGGGGACTGGGGTGCTCTGTCCTACTTAGATGTTCTCTAAAGTGATTAGATAGAAACTCAGTCCAGTCGTCAGCACTTATATTTGCGCTGCTTTGTCCTCTGCCTCCTAGTGGGCCACTGTTCACAAGGGACCAGAATAACTTTGTGTTGGACCTTTTGCTGGCGTGGACTAACTTTAACCAGAACTGGTCTGACGCCGATTGTTTGTCTCTGTGAACGGATGCCTTGAAAGCTTTTTGAGCTTGCTTGTAGTGGTTGAATAAAATTACGTTTCCCGGGCTTTTTCTGGCCCGGCGTAGAGCAGCGTTTCTTAGTAATTTTAACGTTTTTGTTGCTGGTGAAATGCGAAATTGTGGTGGATCTTGCCGGGGGTAAGATTTGGATGGAAATTCATTTAATAGACTGTTTACCAGCGCATCCCAGCCGTCGATGATAGGCACATTTTTTGCACATGGTAAATGTAGAAGATGACCGCATTTCTCCATGACAGTGGGAACAACGCTGGACGACCATTTCATTTGCCTTAGATTCTCCGAGTGGCTGTATGATGTCGTGTGAGCAAGGGCATGATGGTGAGGCATATTGAGAGATAATGTTATTATTTGAGGTTGATGGTCGCTTTCCCCCAGTGCTGCGATGTAGTGGCATTCAATTAAGGAGAGCATTTCGCTGTTTCCTAATGTAAAATCCAAAAATGAATGGCTTCGGCTGTTAGTTCTTGTCCAGGCCGGGGGGGTATCTGTATATGAGCGACCGTTTATTACTATATAGCCTATTCTGCTAAATTGGAGGACTGCATATTCGCCCAGTTTAGACGATCTGAGTCCTGGCGGCAATGTTTGTGTGGCGAGATGTGGGGGGACCGCTGGAAGGATGATCCCTAGGTCTTCAAACTGGTTATGAAAGAGGTTGGTATTAAAGTCTCCAGAGATTAAACATGGTATACTGCCATATGTGCTTAAGATGTTGCATACAATTTCGGTCAGGCAGTCCAGTTTAGATTTTTTCTCACTGGTACATGGGGAGATGTAAACATTTAGGAGTAGTAGCTTGCTCTCTGATGAAAAATTTTCAACCACAATGCCAGTGACCCAATCAACTTCGAATTTTAGCTGTTTAATGCGTGCTGACAATCTAGTAGCAACGTAGATAGACACCCCACCGCACAGTCTGGCAAACTTGCTCTTTCTTGTAGCTGGCAATATAAATTCCAGGTACCCTTCAATTGGGTTGCTCGTTGATAGCCAGGTTTCCTGGAAAAAAATAATTTTGTGTTTTATAAAGAATCCAAGTATATCTGGAGATTGCAGTTTTGACGAAAGACCATTGATATCCAGGAACAGATTGTTAGACCGTGTTCCGGGTTATTTCAGTTGATCCTACTTTGGGATAGGGCTGCCGGCAGCCATGACCAGTCTGCACTTCTGATGGTTTGCTGGACTTCACTACGCTCGTCATTGTCGACTGGAGAGCAGCTTCTGGCTGACTTTAAAATAGAGAAGGGTGGGTGACTTGTACTTGAAGCTAGGACCCGGCTGGGTGCGAGTATTGAAGGGTATCGGGGAACTCGGGGCATTGCTATAATTATTCCCCAGTTTTTGAATTGGTCAGCTTTAGATTGAACCAGTTCCCTTATGGCTTTAGATGCTAGTGTGATTAGAGTTGATTCTCCCGTTTGGGAGCCAGGGCTGGGTTTAAATTCGATGGCAAGGATATCTTTTGAATCCAGCTTGCACAGGTCCGGATTCGATTTAAAGAGCCGGATTATGTTCCCGCGATTTAGTATGTCATGCGGGCCTTGAGAGACATACTCTGGTGTTAAGAGTAATTTGGTTTCATTGGTGACTATGGCTGGGTTGTGGATTTCAGCGGGTATGGACTTAGATGGCTTCAGCTTAACTTCTGGTGTTCGTTGAGAAATTGATGTACTATGCGAGGGGGAGGCTTGCTCACTGACTTGGTTGGTTGACGCTGAGGTAAAAACTGTTTTGCGCATGCACGCCAAAGGAAGTTGGGTGGATGGAATTGCCGGAAATTGGTGGACCAGTTCTTTGGTGGGATTAGCTGCGCAATGAGAGCCTGGATTGTTGGTCGTCAATTGAGGTGGAGAGGAGGGTTTGGTGGTTGATGAACGCTTTTGGGAGGGCGTGGTTATGGCGGACCTAGTAACTGTTATTAGCTCTTCATTGATTTGTATTGTATTGATTTGTAATTGCCTATTTCCAGTGTGGGAGGGCATGGTTGTGGCGGACCTGGTAACCGTTGTTAGCTCTTCATTGATTTGTAATTGCCTATTTCCAGTGTCTCCAATTTTATCCTGAGATGTTGCGTCTGGGGAATACCTTGGGGCTTGTGGTGGCTCCGTTTTTATTGAGGAATTTGTTTTTAAGAGTCCTTTTTGGGACGTTGGGGACTGGGCTGCTTGCGTCTGACCGGTGGGGACGGTAAGCACTGTGCTCGAGGCCTGTGCTGTCACTGGTTTATTGTTTGTAAAGTAGTTGCAAATAGTCTTTTTTTTCCCGTTTTGATAATCGATAATCGATGGACAGGTTGTTGGGGTGATTTGACGTTAGTGGTTGTATCGGTGGGTGCATTAGCTTTGGCTTTGAGTGATGGTAAAGAAACGGGTGATGATTTGTCGGACGTGTGCTCGGGATCCAGATGGTTCGGGTGTTTGCCATGTAGAGGAGCCAGTGGCGTGGGGACGGGAAGCCTGGACTCTGGGATCCTCTGAATTTCTGTTAGTACTGATGACAGAAATTGGGGCAATGAGGATAAAGAGTCGATAATAGGAGAGCAGCAACATACTGATTGAACTAGTTGCACTTGAGATTGGGCTTTAATTATCAGCGAGTTGAGCACCTCCATTTGTTGATCAATTCCTACGGTGTACACAGCAAGAGTGTTTAATAGATCCACCTGTTGATCCATTTTGTCCGAGTGGTAGTTCAATGCTGACACTGTGGATTGAAGAGTTTGGAGGAGTTGTAACCAGAGCTCATTTAGGTCTAAAGGTGGAGGGCTGACACTCGATCTGTTGGGTTCTTTGGTAAAGAAGGATAAATCAAGGTGGGTATTGGGCCTGGTGTTGTGGCCCCAGCCTGTGTTAATCTTTTGTCGACAACTATTGGCAATTGGTGGTGAAATTGTTGGGGATGACGTTGTAGGGTTGCTTGGATGTTCGTTTGCCAGGGTTGCCTGGGTTGCAACTTGAGGGGTGAGAACTTTGGTGGTTGCTGTTGAATGGGCCTTAAGGGCTTGGGGCTTGTTAGCTAGGGGAGAAAACGGAGTGATGGTCTGGCGAGGTCACCTGGCATCCAGTGAAGAGTGGAGGGGAAACAGAAGCCGATGCGTGAAGGTTGTTAACTTGTGAATCGAAGGAGGACTGGTCAAGAGCCTGGGCAAGAGTCCAGAGAGATGGAGTAGCCACTAACACTTCTTTTATTTGGAGATCGGCACTCGTTGGAAGGCCTGGGAATGATGAAGTAAGGCCTTTCTCACCGGCATACACATGGATCATGGGCTGAACTAGTTTTGATGCTGTGCTGGGGCTGAGACTAGGGATGAGGCGATTGAAGCAGGGGTCCGAGGTATGTCGAGTGAGCTTGATCTTGACTTTAAAGAGGATACAGAGCTTCTGAAATAGTCCCTCAAAGACATTTTTTTAGTTGAAGAGACTGAGAAGACTGAAGATCTCAAATGCGTATCTTTGCGGTTTTGATTTCCCTTGAGCACACCGACTCCGCCGGCTCCGCTTGTTATTTGTTGGACGAGGAGAGACTGAACTTGAGATGGGGACTGTGGGGGTTGTAACTCGGTTGCAGTATCCGTGGCTGTATCTGTGGCAATTCCCGATTAAAACTGTAAGTCCGACAATTTTGCCGGGTTTTCGGATGGCAGTTGGTCCACTACTGCATCGTCAGAGACCTTCTTTTTAATGTCTTTTTTTGAAGGGATAGAGGGGGCTTTCCTGGTTTTCCCAGATCTCATCGCTGGAGGTCCGAACTGCTTGGGTTAGTAAGAATGTTCTATACGCCTGGAGAGATCGCCCAGGGGATCGTGGCTCAGCGATGCCGTGCAGGGAGCCAACAATTGGTTGATTGGTTGATTTCTTCCTTGATTCTGATGAGACAGTGGGTATTCAGGTGAGGCGGTGGCTAGCGCTTTTATTAATTTGGCTTTAAAAGCACTGGTGAATTGGTAGGTGTTTTGTTGTGAAAGAGCCTCTTTCTTATGGGCGCAAGTTTAGTGCCAAAAGTTGAAAGTGAGATTTAAAAAAAACGTTAGAGTAGCAAATTCAAGTAAATACCCCCGGGGGGATGTTACGGTTTGTGTCGTGGGCCTCAAGGAGCACAGCAGGCTCGAAGTTCCAGAGAACGCACAAGGAACCACGCGACTGGACCGGGCACCGCAACAGAACGATCGCCGCGGCCCTTGCCGCTGCTGAAGGGGTTTCGCTGCTGCTGGAGGGTTTTTTCGCTGCTCCCACCGCTGTGGGGGGGCTCGTGGCTCCTGCGGCTCCTGTGGCTCCTACCACTGTCTGGCTGTTGGGCAGATCCTGCGGTTCCTGCTGTTCTGGGCAGCTCCTGCTATTGATGCGAGACTCTCCTGCCGCTGCGGGGGGCACTGGTGCGGCTCCTGCAGCTGCAGGTAACGCAGGCGCGGCTCCTGCCGCTGCAGGGACACTGGCGCGGCTCCTGCTGCTGCAGGGGCACTAGCGTGGCTCCTGCCACTGGCAGGGGCACTGACGCGGCCCCTGCCACTGCCGGGGCACAGGTGCGGCTCCTGCCACTGGCGGGTGCACTGACGCGGCTCCTGCCGCTGCGGGGGGCACAGGCACCGCTCCTGCCGCTGGCGGGTGCGCTGGCGCGGTTCCTGCTGCTGGCGGGTGCACTGACGCGGCTCCTGTCGCTGCGGGGGGCACGGGGGACACTAGCGCGGCCCCCTGCCGCTGCGAGGGCACTAGCACGGCTCCCGTGGCTTCTGCCGCTTTTAGGGTAACTTTCGCGTCACCGCTGCAGAGAAGCCCTCACACTGCAATGAGTCCTCGCAGCCTCCGACAGCCCCGCTCTCACTCCCACACGGCAGAAAGAACCGGGAGCTGCGAGCCGGCAGCAGGGAGTGGGGAAACTACCCCGGCAACCTCCAGCGGCCTCTAGCTCCAACTGGGAACAGCTGACGAGAATTCTCACACCTGAGACGGCTTCAGTCAGTCAGCACCGGGTGAGGTCAGATACCGACTGCCTTTGCATTTGGGGCCAGAAGAAGTGAGTGACAAGCCTGTCAAAGGTCTTGTCCCACCCCAAATGTCCTGCCAAAGGCACGTCGTGAGCCAGACCCAGTAGGAAGGTCCTGAAGCACTGAGGTACCACCAGCACATGGGCTGACCCAGGCTTAGTGACCTTAGGCTCACTACAGGAGACCATTCTCCCAGTAGATCCAATGTGATCCGGACTGATCACCAGCTGCGTGGTATGCAGCCTGCCGCCGCAGACCCTCTAGAGAAGGGCACTCTTTCTGCTCCCTGCAGAATTCTTCCCTGGTGGGACCCCCCTCTTGCTGCCAATGGGTCAGCTCAGAGATGTCCCCCAGTTCAGCTACCTGTTCCCCTGTAGGCACCGTGGTGTCCCCCTCAAAGTCAGCCTCCTCCCGGTCCATGGGAACTTCAGGGGTCCGTTTCCCGCGCCCCCTGCCCTTTCTCTTGGCAGGGACCTGGGCCACTGTTTCTTGCTCCAGGTCCTTCTGATCACCCTTTCTGGCCGCCATTGACCGAGTGGACATGCATGCCCACTCTGGCAACCCAAGCATCTCCAAGTGAGACCTAAGTTCAACATCCTTCCAGAAGGACTGCTCCAGGTCGTTACCTAGCAGACAATCTACAGACATGGTAGGGCTCACAACCACCCTCAAGGGACCTGAGACACCCCCCATCCAAAAGGAAACTGTGCCACCATACACTGATGCTCTGAGTTGTCCACAGCACCTAGTTGGTGGAATGCCCCGGGGACTACCTGGTCTTCAGACACCAGGTGACACCGGACTGAGGTCACACTGGCTCCAGTATCTCTGAGAGCCTCTACCCTTTTCCCATTGATGATCACCCAGGTGCTATATTTCTTTGTGTTAGGGGGCACCTGGTTTCCTGGGACCATCTTACTGTCCCCTAGTGAGACGAGGGTCATTTCTGCGGGATCTCCACCCTCCTGTGGGTACCCCTCCTCCCCAAGCGCTACACTCGCCAACACCTTGGTCTGCCCACCAGTGGGTGGCTGTGCCCTCTTGGGACACTTGGGGTACCCCTTCAAGTGACCCACCTGGTCACATGCAAAACACTTGCGGGGGCCGGTCTCTGCTGGCTTTCCTGTAGCGACCACTGCTTTCTAATCTCCTGGGGGATGGGAACCCTTGCCCTGGGTGTTAGTTTGGGGCCCTTTAGAGATCTCCTGTGCTCTACCCTTGTTCCCCCACTTTTCTGCTAGGGACCCTGCCCACCTTTGGCTAAGTCTCCCCCAAACGCTTTCTTGTGGACCCTGTGTGAGAAGTTGGCCTGGCATATGCTGTCCACTACTTATAGTGGGCACCTTGCACCAGTCCAAACAACCCCTTATTGGAGATAGGTTAAAGACAACCTTTATTGAAAGCTATCCTAGTGGTAGCTATGGAGAGCAGCCTTCAGGCTAAGTCTTGAAGGAATGTAAAGCAGCTTGTTTTACCAGTCTATAATCTCTTGAGTGACCAAATGAAAGAGGACCACACCAGGTATATATTCAAAATATATGTATTTATTACTAAACACACCCCTCTAGTCTCTTTATGAGGCTAGAGTTCAAGTACATACGTTACGAGTTAGTTATCTACAGTAATAGCACAAATACACGTTTGAGCCCCAGGGGCGTACCAAACCATATACCAATAAAGTGGTATAAGAACCACGACTGAGCTAGACACAAGGCCTAGAGCCTGTAGAAGTGCTTGGACCACAAGGAACCACCCCAGGCAGTGACACAGGGGACCCACGGGGGACGCGTGCAGTGTATGAACACAACCGCGAACCACCGTTAACTTCTATGGGGAAAGTCGCGATTAGAATTTAAGAGAAAAGGGACACTTAGAGGAGGACTTGGAGCAAACCCTTTGAGAACTAGGCTGTTCTAGTGTCTATACCTACGGGAGCACCGGAGTACTCGAGTTACCTCACCCAGGGAAGCCGGGTGCATAGGTGTCTTTCGGGGTCGGGTTTCGTCGTCGCTTTCTATGGCGATCTGCTGCAAAGTGCTGCTGGCGACCAAGTCGAAAGTGTTCGGGTGGATCCAAAGGTGGATCGAAGATCTGAAGAACCTGAAAGCAGAGGGGACAGAGTCTGGGTCACTAGCCAGTGACCAGGAAGGCGATGAGCAGATGCCCACCGATGTCGAGTGCTTCAGGTAGGTTGATGGTCGTCTTGACTCTTCAGCCACGAGGTCCAGGAGGTGTCGATGACAACCAGGAGCTGGATTCGAGCTGTGCCATGACGCCTGTCGATTGCAGGTGTGTCGGCGACCGGATTGAACCCAACAAGCCTTGGCAACGGCAAGTCTCGTGGAAAGCGAAGAAGGACAATGTTGCAGACCAGCAAGGTCTGGGGGACTCACCCAGCAAGGATAAGTCAGGGTGCACCTGGAGCAACCAGGGAGCCCAAGCAGAAAAATATTGGCCTTCGGGAGGGCCTACTAGCCAACGGACTAGCGACCGCGAAGGAGCCTCAAGACGGTGCACGTGGAGCTGGCTCACAGGACACTCGTGGAGTAGAGGCCAGTGATCTTCGGTGCAGTTGGTGCTGGAGGCTGGGGCTACTCGGAGCCCAAAGTACGATTTCGTGGGAGACCCAGAAGAGGATGCACTTGCAAATGCGTTCGGTGTCCAGGGGTCACGGTTCCACGTTACCCACGACAGCTACGGGCCTCAGCTTTGCTGGGGACTCAGGGCAGCCTCGGGGAAGTCTGGAAATCCACCTCTGATGATGCAAAGACTTCGGCGTCCGACGGGAGCTTCAGCGATGCAGACCGGACAATTGCTTCTTTGGTGCCTGCCAAGCAGGGGAGTCACTCCTTGACCCCAAGGGAGATTCTTCAATCCTCTAATCTTAAAGTAGAGCGTCGAAGGTCCAGGATTCTGTGTCAGAGTTTCGTCCAGGTTAATCTAAAGTCCTAAGGACTGGGTTCCCTTACTTATACTAAAGTAGGGGGTTGGACATACTCTGTGACCCCAACTATGGGAGGGTCAGGGCAGAGGGGTGGTTACACCCCTTTCCCTTTGTCCAGTTTTGCGCCAGAGCAGCGCCTGGAAGCCCCTGAGCCGGTTTGAACTGGGGTATGCACAGGGACACCAAGTGTGCCCCCAGTGCAGGACTTCAAAGCACCAGAGAGTGCTCCCGCCCAGCCCCAATACACACTAACCTGTCTGGGGAGGTGGTCACACCTCCCTGGGACAGGAAACCTATTGTCCAGGCCTCCCCTGCCGGAGTTTCGGTCAGCAGCAGGAGGCCAGACTCGTGTCTGTGGCAGCGGCATCCATTTTGTGATGCCAGGGCTTGGAAAGTCAGTACCGGGCATACCGGTGTGTACATGTCTTTCCCTCTAGAAGGGTGGAATGCTACCCCCGCCGCCAGAACTGGCGGGGGGTAGTATTCCAAGATGTTTGACACCAAACACGACATGTTTCCGTGCAGCCATCCCAAAGTTAGCTTTTAACGCGAGGTTATAATGCGCTTAAGAGTATATGGTCAGGCTGCACTACAAACAGCATCAGAGAAGGGTCTCCAAACGCTGGCACCCTCTCACATAGGAACCACGCACTCTGCCTTCAGGATTGATAAGGCCTGCCATAGGAGTGACTTATAGGTTTATATGTGTGTATGTATATAGTGATATAGGTAGCCTATATCACAGTAAGGGGTGCACGCACCACCTTACCCAGGCTGCAGTAGCAGACCTGTGGTGTCAGTTTGGATGGCCTTCCAGGGGTGGCACAATACATGCTGCAGCCCCTGGTAGGCCTCTGAGGTACCTATGTCCTGGGTACATAGTATACCATATACTAGGGACTTATAAGGGCACTCCAGATTCCAATCAGAGATGTGCCTAAGGCACATGGAAACCATTTTAGAGAGGAAGCAGCTAGGCTGGGGTTCTGATTAGCAGGGCCCCAGCCAGACTAAGGTCGAAAAACAGTGAAGTATCAGCAAAAGTGGGGGTACCCATGTGAAGCAGATCCTACTCTCCTACACAACCCCCCAAACGTAGGGACATTAAACTAACCTTGCCCAGTTAAGTCTACATGTTCTAAGTGGAAGTACCTAGAGAGTCCATCTGCATTGGCATGGTTACTCCCAGGTCTATGTTCCACTGTGAAGTCCATCCCCTGTAGGGAAATGGACCACCTAAGCAGTTTGGGGTTTTCACCCTTCATATGTTTTAGCCATAAGAGGGGCTTATGGTCTGTTTGAACAAGGAAGTGAGTACCAAACAAGTATGGCCTCAACTTCTTCAGAGCCCAGACCACAGCAAAGGCCTCCCTCTCAATGGCTGACCAACGTTTCTCTCTAGGGGTCAGCCTTCTGCTAATGAAAGCTACTGGCTGATCCTGACCTTCTTCATTCAATTGTGACAGTACAGCCCCTACCCCCAATTCAGATGCATCAGTTTGAACAATGAACTTCTTGGAGTAATCAGGACTCTGTAGAATGGGAGCAGTGCACATGGCCTGCTTCAGGTCATCAAATGCCTTTTGACAGCTAACTGTCCACTGAACCTTTTTGGGCATTTTCTTGGAAGTTAAGTCATTCAGGGGTGTCACTATTGATCTATACCCCTTTACAAATCTCCTATAGTACCCAGTCAGGCCTAAGAAGGCTCTCACCTGAGTCTGGGTAGTTGGAGCTGTCCAGTCTATGATGGTCTGGATCTTGCTCTGCAGTGGTTGAACCTGGCCTCCACCCACAAGGTGGCCCAGGTACACAACCTGACTCTGCCCTATCTGGCACTTGGTGGCCTTGATAGTCAGGCCTGCTTTCTGCAGGGCCTGTAAAACATTTCTAAGGTGGACCAGGTGATCCTCCCAGGTGGAGCTAAAGACAGCAATATCATCTAGATATGCTGCACTATAGGCTTCCAGACCTGTAAGGACTGTATTCACCAACCTCTGAAAAGTGGCAGGTGCATTCTTCAGACCAAAGGGCATTACCACAAATTGATAATGCCCACTAGGGGTTGAGAATGCTGTCTTTGGCTTTGCATCATCAGCTAGTCTGATCTGCCAGTAGCCAGCTGTCAGGTCAAATGTGCTTAGATACTTGGCTGAGGCCAAAGAGTCTATTAGCTCATCTGCCCTAGGTATTGGATGGGCATCAGTCCTAGTGACTGCATTGAGACCCCTGTAGTCCACACAAAACCTCATCTCTCTTTTCCCACCACTGGTGTGAGGTTTTGGCACAAGGACCACTGGACTAGCCCAAGGGCTATCTGAGGGTTCAATAACTCCCAAATCCAACATCTTCTGGACTTCTGTCCTGATACAGTCCCTGACATGGTCAGGTTGCCTATAAATCTTATTTTTAATAGGCAGACTGTCCCCAGTGTCCACTTCATGAGTGCACCAGGTAGTCTGACTGGGTGTCAGTGAGAATATGTGTCTGAACTGATTGAGCACTTGTCTGCAATCAGTCTGCTGCTGGGTAGTGAGGCTGCCTGCCAAGGCTACACCATCCACTGACCCATCATCAGGGTTCTGTGAGAGCAGGTCAGGGAGTGGGTCACTCTCTTCCTCCTGTCCCTCATCAGTAGCCATGAGCAAGCCCATGTCTGCCCTGTCCACATATGGTTTTAACCTGTTGACATGGAGAACCCTGTGGGGACTCCTGGGTGTTCCTAGGTCTACTAAGTAGGTAACCTCACCCTTCTGCTCAACAATGGTATGGGGTCCACTCCATTTGTCTTGGAGAGCTGCTGGGGCCACTGGCTCCAACACCCACACCTTCTGTCCTGGCTGGTAAACAGTCAGTACAGCCTTTTGGTCATGCCAGGCCTTTTGAAGTTCCTGGCTAGCCTCAAGGTTTTTAGTTGCCTTTTTCATATACTCAGCCATCCGGGAGCGGAGACCAAGTACGTAGTCCACTATGTCTTGCTTTGGGGGCTTGAGAGGTAACTCCCATCCTTCCTTCACCAAGCACAGTGGACCCCTGACAGGGTGACCAAACAAAAGTTCAAAAGGGCTGTAGCCAACCCCTTTTGAGGCACCTCCTTGTACGCAAATAAAAGGCAGGGCAAGAGTATGTCCCATCTTCGCCTAAGCTTTTCTGGGAGCCCTTTAATCATGCCCTTCAAGGTTTTGTTGAATCTCTCAACTAAACCATTGCATTGTGGGTGATAGGGTGTGGTGAACTTGTAAGTCACTCCACACTCCTTCCACATTGCTTTTAAGTATCCAGACATAAAGTTTGCATCCCTGTCTGACACAACCTCCTTAGGGAAGCCCACTCTTGAGAAAATTCCCAGGAGGGCCCTTGCCACCACAGGTGATGTAGTGGTCCTAAGGGGAATAGCCTCTGGGTACCTGGTGGCATGATCCACTACCACCAGGATAAACCTGTGCCCAGATGCTGTTTGGGGATCCATGGGACCAACAATGTCAATCCCCACCCTTTCAAAGGGAACCCCCACCACAGGTAGTGGTATCAGGGGGCCTTTGTAGTGCCACCTGCCTTGCCAATGGCCTGGCAGGTTACACAGGAGCGACAAAACTCCTTGGTGTCTTCAGACATGTGGGGCCAGTGAAAGTGAGGGACAATTCTGTCCCAAGTCTTGTTCTGGCCCAGGTGACCTGCTAAGGGAATATCATGGGCTAGGGTCAATAGGAAGCCCCTGAACTTCAGAGGTATAACCAACCTCCTGGTAGCACCAGGCTTGGGGTCTCTACACTCTGAGTACAAGAGTCCATCATCCCAATACACAGTATGGGGACCACTAGCTTTCCCAGCAGCCTCAGCAGCAGCTTGCTGTCGGAGGGGTTCAAGAGAGGGGCAGCTCTGCTGCTCCTGGCTCAGATCTGCCCTGGAAGGTCCCCCTGTCCCCAAGAACTCAACCTGTTCAGGTTCAAGCTCCTCTGGGACAGTTCCTTCCTCAGGACTGAGATCATCCCCCTCAAGGGACTGATCTTCCTTCTGAGCCAAGGGGAAGGCACTGCCTTTACCCTACTACTCCTCTTCTTGGAAGGCACTTGGTCCATTATTCCAGAATCCAAGGCCTGTTCAGTGCTAGACATTTTGGCCTGTGACCTGGTCACAGCAAACACATCTGCAGGGATCCCCAGCATTTCTGCATGGGTCCTGAGCTCCACTTCTGCCCAAGCTGAAGTTTCTAAGTCATTGCCAAGCAAGCATTCAACGGGTAGGTCTGCACTTACCACAACCTTCTTAAGGCCAGTTACCCCTCCCCAGGAGAAGTTAACAACTGCCAGAGTATGGTCTGTTATGACGTTGCTAGCATTGGTCACTTGGTACATTTCACCAAGTATAATCTGCCCAGGATTCACAAGGTCTTGTGTCACCATGGTGACACTTGCCCCTGTGTCCCTAAATGCCAAAGCCTCTCTTCCAATAATTAAAGGCTGTTGTCTGTACTTGCCCAGATTACTGGGACTCACAGAGGAGGTCATATCCATGCCTCCATCACAGACTAGGACAGCCTGAGTGAGTTCTCTGACTAGGTCAGAGCTCATCTCTTTACCCAGGGTCAGCCCTACTTAACCCTTGGCTTGTGTAGTCCCACCACCAACTGTAGCTGCACTAGGGGGAGCAGGTGCCTTAGGGGCATTGGTGGGGGCTGGAGTCGAGTCGTTGGACTTGGTGCAATCACTGGTCCAGTGGGTCTTTTGCTTACAGACCTTGCACCATGGTTTTCTTTGGCCTTTCCCTTGGGTAGACTGTGAATCCCCACCTGAAGAAGATTTTTGGGGGCCTTGTGAAGACTTTTGATCTTTACCCTTCTCCCCACCCTTATCAGAGGTTTTCGAATCTTGCTTCTTAGGGTCACCACCTTGGTTCTGTACCTTCTGCTTCACCCTGGTTCTGACCCATTTGTCTGCCTTCTTTCCCAATTCTTGGAGAGGTCAGATCAGAGTCTACCAGGTGCTGATGCAACAGCAGATTTTGACAGTTATTAAGAATCTGCTCCCTCATTATCAGATTGTACAATCCTGTGAAGTCACATACCTTACTGCCCAATAACCAACCTTCCAGAGCCTTGGCAGAACAATCAACAAAGTCTACCCAGTCTTGAGTCTGTGCTTTTTGGGTATCCCTGAACTTTAACCTGTATTGTTCAGAGGTTAGGCCAAACCCATCAATCAGAGCACTCTTCAAGACTTTGTAATTATCAGCATCCTCCTCTCTAACAGTGAGGAGCTTGTCTCTACCTTTGTCTGCAAAGGAGAGCCACAAGATTGCTGCCCACTGCTCCTGAGGGACCCTCTGTACTTTACAAGCCCTCTATAGAGCAGTTATCCATTTGTGGATATCATCCCCACTCTGGTAGGGAGGGACAATCTTGCTCAGGTTTCTATGGTCATAAGACCTTTCCCTATCTTTGGGGAAACTGCTGCCACCATGGGACTCAAGTCCCAACTTTTGTCTCTCTCTATAGAGATCTAGGGACTCCCTGTCTATAGCCAATTGCTGTTTCCTGAGTTCAAGCTGAGTTTGCTCATATTGAATCAGTCTCTTTCTTCTCTCACGAGAGGATTCCCTCCTATGAGAGGAGACAGAGTTCCCTATTGAGGTGTCAGAGTGGTTAGACTCCTGAGAAGGAGACCTAGACCTTCTGGGCACACTCAGAACTCTTCCTGGGGGGACAAAGGGGAGGTCAGTCTGATCCTCTCCCTCCTCCTCCTCCACAGGAGGAATTGGATTTTCCAGGACAAGGTCATTTTCACCTTCCTGGCCAGTTTCAGAGGGGGGGTCCTGGGTTTCTGCACCCCTGGCCCCTCCCTCATCTTCTGCCCCACCCTCCTTGCCTACCCCTTCAGACCCTAGGGGCCTGCTGAGATCATCAGCTAGTAACACCTCCCTGAGGTGTTGGGTGCTGGCACTTTTGCCTGTCTTCAACTTCCTAGTAGTGCATAAGGCTCTCAATTCCAAGAATGGGAGTTTATCATACTTGGAGGGAAGAAGCCCACTGGCTTCTGGCAAGGACTCACTGGGTCCTGGCTTTGAAGACATCACTAGTGAGGTGTGGTGTATGCACTACCTACTCTAGTGTGGCCTACTAAACTCTCTTAAGTTGTAGAAAGGGTGTGCTGTCCCTTAACACACAACTCTAAGTTCAGTAGAACTTACTGTATTACTAAGCTTGATTATATGTACCTTAGGTACCCTTAGTGGTTTTCAGTTGATCAATTCAATTGAGATTATCTGGTAAAACAATAGCAAGCTGGAATCCCACATGCTGCACACCAATGTGAGAAGTTGGCCTGGCATATGCTGTCCACTACTTATAGTGGGCACCTTGCACCAGTCCAAACAACCCCTTATTGGAGATAGGTTAAAGACAACCTTTATTGAAAGCTATCCTAGTGGTAGCTATGGAGAGCAGCCTTCAGGCTAAGTCTTGAAGGAATGTAAAGCAGCTTGTTTTACCAGTCTATAATCTCTTGAGTGACCAAATGAAAGAGGACCACACCAGGTATATATTCAAAATATATGTATTTATTACTAAACACACCCCTCTAGTCTCTTTATGAGGCTAGAGTTCGAAGTACATACGTTACGAGTTAGTTATCTACAGTAATAGCACAAATACACGTTTGAGCCCCAGGGGCGTACCAAACCATATACCAATAAAGTGGTATAAGAACCACGACTGAGCTAGACACAAGGCCTAGAGCCTGTAGAAGTGCTTGGACCACAAGGAACCACCCCAGGCAGTGACACAGGGGACCCACGGGGGACGCGTGCAGTGTATGAACACAACAGCGAACCACCGTTAACTTCAATGGGGAAAGTCGCGATTAGAATTTAAGAGAAAAGGGACACTTAGAGGAGGACTTGGAGCAAACCCTTTGAGAACTAGGCTGTTCTAGTGTCTATACCCACGGGAGCACCGGAGTACTCGAGTTACCTCACCCAGGGAAGCCGGGTGCATAGGTGTCTTTCGGGGTCGGGTTTCGTCGTCGCTTTCTATGGCGATCTGCTGCAAAGTGCTGCTGGCGACCATGTCGAAAGTGTTCGGGTGGATCCAAAGGTGGATCGAAGATCTGAAGAACCTGAAAGCAGAGGGGACAGAGTCTGGGTCACTAGCCAGTGACCAGGAAGGCGATGAGCAGATGCCCACCGATGTCGAGTGCTTCAGGTAGGTTGACAGTCGTCTTGACTCTTCAGCCACGAGGTCCAGGAGGTGTCGACGACAACCAGGAGCTGGATTCGAGCTGTCCCATGACGTTTGTCGATTGCAAGGGTGTCGGCGACCGGATTGGACCCAACAAGCCTTGGCAACGGCAAGTCTCGTGGAAAGCGAAGAAGGACGATGTTGCAGACCAGCAAGGTCTGGGGGACTCACCCAGCAAGGATAAGTCAGGGCGCACCTGGAGCAACCAGGGAGCCCAAGTAGAAAAAGATTGGCCTTCGGGAGGGCCTACTAGCCAACGGACTAGCGACCGCGAAGGAGCCTCAAGACGGTGCACGTGGAGCTGGCTCACAGGACACTTGTGGAGTGGAGGCCAGTGATCTTCGGTGCAGTTGGTGCTGGAGGCTGGGGCTACTCTGAGCCCAAAGCATGACTTCGTGGGAGACCCAGAAGAGGATGCACTTGCAAATGCGTTCGGTGTCCAGGGGTCACGGTTCCACGTTACCCACGACAGCTACGGGCCTCAGCTTTGCTGGGGACTCAGGGCAGCCTCGGGGAAATCTGGAAATCCACCTCTGGTGATGCAAAGACTTCGGCGTCCGACGGGAGCTTCAGCGATGCAGACCGGACAATTGCTTCTTTGGTGCCTGCCAAGCAGGGGAGTCACTCCTTGACCCCAAGGGAGATTCTTCAGTCCTCTAATCTTAAAGTAGAGCGTCGAAGGTCCAGGATTCTGTGTCAGAGTTTCGTCCAGGTTAATCTAAAGTCCTAAGGACTGGGTTCCCTTACTTATACTAAAGTAGGGGGTTGGACATACTCTGTGACCCCACCTATGGGAGGGTCAGGGCAGAGGGGTGGTTACACCCCTTTCCCTTTGTCCAGTTTCGCGCCAGAGCAGGGGCTGGAAGCCCCTGAGCCGGTTTGAACTGGGGTATGCACAGGGACACCAAGTGTGCCCCCAGTGCAGGACTTCAAAGCACCAGAGAGTGCTCCCCTCCCAGCCCCAATACACACTATCCTGTCTGGGGAGGTGGTCACACCTCCCTGGGACAGGAAACCTATTGTCCAGGCCTCCCCTGCCGGTGTTTCGGTCAGCAGCAGGAGGCCAGACTCGTGTCTGTGGCAGCGGCATCCATTTTGTGATGCCAGGGCTTGGAAAGTCAGTATCGGGCATACCGGTGTGTACATGTCTTTCCCTCTAGAAGGGTGGAATGCTACCCCCGCCGCCAGAACTGGCGGGGGGTAGTATTCCAAGGTGTTTGACACCAAACACGACATGTTTCCGTGCAGCCATCCCAAAGTTAGCATTTAACGTGAGGTTATAATGCGCTTAAGAGTATATGGTCAGGCTGCACTACAAACAGCATCAGAGAAGGGTCTCCGAACACTGCAGAGGGGGCCCAGCTCATGCAGGGGCACCCTCTCACATAGGAACCACGCACTCTGCCTTCAGGATTGATAAGGCCTGCCATAGGAGTGACTTATAGGTTTATATGTGTGTATGTATATAGTGATATAGGTAGCCTATATCACAGTAAGGGGTGCACGCACCACCTTACCCAGGCTGCAGTAGCAGACCTGTGGTGTCAGTTTGGATGGCCTTCCAGGGGTGGCACAATACATGCTGCAGCCCCTGGTAGGCCTCTGAGGTACCTATTCCCTGGGTACATAGTATACCATATACTAGGGACTTATAAGGGCACTCCAGATTCCAATCAGAGATGTGCCTAAGGCACATGGAAACCATTTTAGAGAGGAAGCAGCTAGGCTGGGGTTCTGATTAGCATGTCCCCAGCCAGACTAAGGTCGAAAAACAGTGAAGCATCAGCAAAAAGTGGGGGTACCCATGTGAAGCAGATCCTGCTCTCCTACACCCTGGTACTCACCCAGCAGTCTGCCTCCATAGCAAGCTTCCTGGGGTCAGTCAGCTTACTATCAACCAAGTGCTGGGGCAGCTCTGTGAAACACAGACTAGACAAGTGCTCCCATGCAATCAAATTGTAGAGCCCCTGAAAATCTGCTACATTACTGCCCTTCACCCAGCCATCCAGAGACCTGCAGAAAGAATCTACACATTCCAACTAAGTGTTGGCATCAGTTTTCTTGCTAGACCTAAACCGATCCCTATACTTCTCAGGAGTGAGACCATATCTGGTGAGGAGAGCGTCCTTCGTATCAGCATAGGTGAGGTTCTGCCCCTTACCCAAAGCTATCAGAGTATCCCTAGCTTCTCCCGGAAAGAGAGGCCACAACCCTGCCCCCCAATTCCTTTCAGGGACCTCATTCATATGAATAGACGCCTTATACCCCTGGAACCACCTTTTTATGTCATCCCCTTCTTGAATTCCTTGCCTACATTCTTGGGGATGTGCACAATTCTGTCTGACTGCCCTGATGAATTGCTTCCACCATCTGAGCTGGTTCTACTCCTCTGATCCAGCTCCTTTATCCTGATCTCATGGTCTAGCATCATCTTTTTCTCCTCCATGGCTAACTTAAGCTTCTCCAGTTCCATAGCAACTCTCCTTGCTTCCCGCCTGTCCTCCAGCTCCTCTGGGGACAAGCCACTGCTGCCTGGTTTAGAGGGTGCCCCACCTCCCAAAAGCACATCCACCCTTGGAATAGGCTCCTCTGCCTCAATGCCAAGATCCCAGACAGCTCACTAGCATGTCTGGCTTCTACCCAGGCCCTCAGCGCCTTTTGTAGCTCCTCTTTTCTGGTTAGGCCCCTGATTTGGACTTTGAGGTTTTTGCAGATTGCCTTCAATTCCTTCACATTGTAGGTTAGGTTTCTAACCTCTCCTTCTCAAAGGCCACTTCCAAGGATGAAGCAGATGGTGCAATTGATTCAGGCATGTTGTACTGGAAAGTTCAAGTTCAAGACCAATGTAAAGGCAAAAATAGACCAAAAAACAGTATGTGGTACGTAATGGTCTGCGATATGGTAGTAGTGCACACCAATCAGTGTAAGTCAACTGCAAACGCAAGTCCTATCTTCACCGCTGACAACCAATGTTAGAAAGGGTGTCTCTAGTTGGCAATGGTTTGCACCTTGTCCAAGTAGGGACCCTTCCTTCTAGTCGGGATAAGGGAGTAACACTTCTAAAATAACCCCTGCTCACCCCCTTGGTAGCTTGGCACGAGCAGTCAGGCTTATCTTGGAGGCAGTGCGTAAAGCATTTGAGCATTTGCACATAACCAACAGTAATATAGTGTAAGCACTACAAAAGGACACCACACCAGTTTAGAAAAATATCCAATATATTTATATACTTAAGACAAGACCAAAAACGATAAAAATCCACAAAACAGTACTTAGAAATCTTCAGTTATCAAAATAACCTTGAAATACAGTTCCTTGAAGTCAATAGCTCCAGCCGGGGCTATCACGGCATCGTGAACAAACAAATCCAAACAGTTCTGGCTGACCGAGGCGCCGCGGGCCAACTACAGTGTCAGATGGCGTCGTCGGTGAGACCAGGGTCGTGGTGCGAAGTGATGCGGTGCTGGTCGCGGTGCTGGCTGGTCACGGTGCAGGCAGCGGCGTTGTCGTTGCTGAAGCAATGTCGTCGGCTGACGAACTGGATTCGATGGCGCCGGCGTCGGTAGGCCAAGGCTGCGGTGCGGGATGAGGACAGTGCATCGTGTAACTTACGAGCGGTGCCCTCGAACCACGGTGCAAGCAGCAGCGTCAATTACGGCGTGGAGCGGCATTGTCGGGGATACCAAGGCGGCGTCGTGAAGCAAGGCGGTGCGAAGTGCAGTGCCCACAGGTCACGGTGCGACCAGGGGCTTGGTGGCGGCATCAGATGGCGTCGTCGGTGAGACCAGGGTCACAGTGTGGCGTTGCGGCGGTGCCCTCTGCGGTGCCTTCATGACAGGGAGTCGGCAGCGGCATCGGAGACGGCGTCGGGTTGCTTTTTCTTCTGTTGCAGCACAAAACACACAGTCCTCAGTGTTGCTGGCAGAAGAACTTGAAGTCTTTGCTGTTCCTGAGACTTCTTGAACAGGGGCAAGCTCTACCTCAAGCCCTTGGAGATACTCAAAGAGAGAAGTTGCAGAAAGTTCAGTCCAGTCCTTTCACTGCCCAAGACAGAAGCAGCCACTGCAGGCCAACACAGCAAAGCACTCAGCAAAGTGGTAGTTCCTCCTCACAACTTCTCCAGCTCTTCTTGGCAGTCTTATTGGTCCAAAAGAGTTCTAAAGGTCTGGGCCCCAATATTTATACCCCAAAATCCTTTGTCCTCTCAGGCAGAGAGTGTCTGTGCTTAGCCCAAACCAGTTCTGTCCTCTCCGGCCCAGCTTCCTGGCAGGGGGTGGAGACAGCATTGTCCACGGCAGACAGGGCCTATTCAGGTGCAAGGGAAATCTCCTCCCACCACTCTGAATGCAGACCGGGCCTATTCTGGTGCTAGTGAAAACTCCTCCCAGTACTCTGAATGCAGCCAAGGTCTATTCAGCCCAGCCCGACTCATTCAGGAAGGCAGGACACACATCAACCCCCCAGTGGCCATCTGAGAGACTGCACCTCCCCAACCCCTGTCACTTCAAAGCCAGAGAGTCAATACACAGCCTAGCCGAGGCACACAGGATGGCTAAAGCAAGAAAATACCTACTTTCTAAAAGTGGTATTTTCAAACACAGAATGTAAAAATCACCTTTACTAAAAGATGCATCTTTAGATTCTGAGTTCAGGCATACTAAACTTTATTTCTCTACCTTATTCCCAGGGCCAGTTATGTTTATAAGATGTTATAAACAAACTCCCCATTCTGTCCTATGGGAACAGGTAGCCTTGCAATAGTTAAAAACAAAATTGGCAGTTATTCACTATCAGGACATGCCACACACACCAGGGCATGTCCTACCTTTCACATACACTGCACCCTGCCCACAGGGGTACCTTGGGCCTACCTTAGAGGTGACTGACATGTAAGAAAAGAGAAGGCTAGGGCCTGGCAAGTGGGTACACTTGCCAAGTTGACATGGCAGTCCCAGACTGCACACAGGCTCTGCGATGGCAGAACAGAGTTACATGTACAGGCTGTTTGTGTGGGTGGCACAATCCAGTGCTGCAGCCTACTAACAGCATTTGATTTACAGGCCCTGGCACACTCAGTTCACTTTACTAGGGACTGACACGTAAATCAAATATGCCAATCATGGAAACACCAATCCATAACACAATTTACAACAGGAGCACTTGCATTTTAACACTGATCAGCAGTGAGAAAGTGCGCAGAGACACTAAGCCAGCAAAAACCGGGAGGTCAGGAAGCAAAAACTCAGGGGAAGCACGCCAAAAGATGCCAAGTCTAACAGTCCGAATATGTGATCAAGCCCATTTGAGGTGGGCGAAACGCATCATATCGTCATGTCTGAAATAAAGCAAATCTGCAGAAGCACATATTCTGGAGTCCGTACCCCTTTTCTTGCAAGGAATTGCATTGGGACTGAATTCTTACTATATATATGAAACCATGTCCTGCATCAATAATCCACCAAGAAAATAAGCTGCACTCCAGGAGTTAATTAGCAGTTCATTTATTCAGTGGCCCTCTGCCACATTGCACATCAACAACCTACGCGTTTCAACTAAAAAGTCTTGTTCACGGTCCAGTACAACAGTCGGGAAAGTTTTGGATTGCGGAGGGGTAAAATTTACTATTCCCACTCCAATTAGTGCAACAGTAGGGAAAGTGTTGGAGTGCGGAGGGGTAAAATTTACTATTTCCACTCCAGTCAATACAACAGTTGGGAAAGTGTTGGATTGCGGAGGGGTAAAATGTACTATTCCCACTCCAATGAGTGAAACAGTAGGGAAGGTGTTGGATTGCAGAGGGGTAAAATTTACTATTTCCACTCCAGCCAATACAACAGTTGGGAAAGTGTTGGATACCGGAGGGGTAAAATGTACTATTCCCACTCCAGTATGTGCAACAGTAGGGAAAGTGTTGGATTGCAGGGTGGTAAAATTTGCTATTCCCACTGCAGTCAATACAACAATGGGGAAAGTGTTTGATTGTGGAGGGGTAAAATGTACTATTCCCACACCAGTCAGTGCAACATTAAAAACAAACAAAATATCTTGAACAAAATAATATTATTTAAAAAACAAAGTAAATATAAAAAATATAAATATGTTTTAAAAAAAGGACCATATATTCAATATTAAAAAATAAAAAATAAAAACATATTACAATGTTAAATACATATCATAAATAACTACAAATATTATTATAAATAAAATACAAAAACAATGTTCATACCAATTAATATTTTTATTTAGAAATTATTGAACAAAAAAATATTTATTTCATTCATTTAATTTAGTTACTTCCCACGTATAACCCACAAAACTCATAACCTGCACCTAAAACTTAATTTTAAAAAGCAAAATATTTACACTAGTAATATAAATATTTATCAACAAACTAATTACCATCATTACATAATAATTATTAATTAATTATAATTAATTTACTTCCCACAATAGACCCCCACAAGACACACAACACACTCATAATATTTAACAGAACATTATTTACACAATTAACATAATTAATTATCAATTAAGTAGTTAATATTACTTAAGAAAATTAATTATTAATTACTTTAAATTAATCTACTTCCTACCCCATACCCCTGCAAAACTCACAACCACATCTAAAACTTTAAAATAAAATGTACTTGCACAATTAACATAGTTAATTATCAATTAAACAAATATTATTAATTAAAATCGAAATATGAATTCATTTAAATGAATTCACTTCACTCGTCCAGTTCTCAGGACTTAAATGAGGTTAAAAGTATCTATTTCAAAACACTTTGTCACACCTTAAATTTACCCCCTTTTAAGGATAGTGATGCAAAAATGTAAATCCTGAAGATCGGGTTCAAGAAGACAAATATACAAATAAAACAGGATAGACACGAAAATGCCTGGGCCAAATCGTCTTGAAATAAAAGGGTCTTTTGGACTTTAGTTGGTGAAGGTTCTGGGTCCTATCGGCGGCCTAATGACTTCTTTATATCAAATGACAAGGGGGAAACACATATAAAGTCCCTATATAAAACAGCTAGCAAACGTTCATTTGAATTTACAAGAGACTGCCCATCATATCCTGCTATCACTAAGGAGGAAATAGAAAAATTAATAAGATGCTCTTGCCCTTCCAAAGCTGCTGGTCTAAACGGCATACCTATAGACCTGGTCAAATTAGATGTTCCTTTTTGGTGTGTACTTCTGGAACAGCTATTTTCCTGTGTAACTATGACCAGGCAGGTTCAGTCCTCCGGGAAAGGAGCAGTAGCTAGTCCTATCAATAAATGGGGCCCCAAGCAAGATCCAGTCAGCTTTGGACTAATAGCCCTTATTGACTTCAAAGGGCAATTATTAGCTCAGTACCTATTAAATAAATTGAATTGTTGGGTCGTGGAACAATTTGAATACCATTAACACAAACCGGATTCCGTTCTGGCTGTTCTACTGTTGATGACATTTTGGCTTTGGCCCTTCTTCCAAAAACATAGTTAAAAAACAAGATTGTATGCCTGCTTTGTAGATTATTACACTGCGTTCGACAGAGTGAATCGACAAAGACTATGGGCAAAGCTCAAGAAGTGAAAATTCAACTCTTGTTTATTGCATCAAGAAGTGAAAATTCAACCCTTGTTTATTGCATTTCCTTGTTGAACCACCTACTGACACATGGTCGCAGGTAAAGTTATTCACCAATATTGTTTTGACATCTACATTTCACACTGATAACATTGTCAAGCAAGGGTGTATTCTGGTCCCCTTATTATTTTCCTCGTTTATCACTGATTTAACTGAGTCACAGGATTCGGATCTGGGCATTCCACCTAAGTTGGGAGGTACAAGAATACCACATCTGGCCTATGCCGAAGATTTGTTGATATTGTCACAAACTCCAAAAGGCCTACAAGACCTTTTAAATCATTTAAACAAGTTCAATTTGGTGAATGGACTAATAGCTAATCTATCCTTGGAGATGTTTTGATTGAAATAATCTATCCTTACGATTATCTTGAGGCTACATTTGACAGCAAGATATCATGGACTAGTCATCTAGCCATGAGAAAGCTCAAACCAGTCACAATCACAAAATCTGTTATAAAACTTGTAAATCTGTTTGGTGGCAGAGCAATCAAGCCATCATTCCAAGCAATAAACATGAAAATCATACCATATCTGTTTAATGCATCTCCTGCGTTAAACCATAAGGCCATTGCCATTCTTGACAAAATGGTTATGCAGCGTGTACGTAACTTCCTCCACCTTCGCACAGTTATTCCACACTGTGTTATTAGGCTTGAACTAAACCTAAAATCTTTACTGTCACTTCACTACAGAAGCACTCTAAATCATTCATGTGACTGAGCAAGGGAGGGTCCCTCAACTCAAAAATCCTTAACCCATTGCGAAGTAAGAAAAACAACATATAAGGACTTAGAGCTGCAAGTCTTACCCTCAAACACAGAACTTTATAAGTTACCTGATTTTGAGTCTCTGGTAAAGCGAAGAACAGCCAAAAAAAACTAACGTGTAGGACTTTAACTTTGAGACAGAGGGATTCTGACATGGCACAATCTAAACATTACAATCACACAGACTTAGGGCCCGATTACGATGTCGTTCGGAGACTATTCCGACCGAATCAGTTTCGGAATCGTTTCCGAATAAATCGGGTTCTGCGAGTCCGACCCACCGATTACGATGCTTCCCAACATCGTTCGGTCTGACTCGCATTGACTTCAATGGGAGCCTGTGTTCCGAACGAGAACACAGGCTCCCATTGAAAAAAGGGGTGGTTGGGGAAAACCCTGCACCCTGTGGCGGGCACCCCATGGTGCCTGCCACACTGTGCATGGTTTAATAGGGTGTCCCTTGGGTACCCCCACGGACCCCATCCCAAGGCCTACGGGTGAAAGGGGGCCTGCTACGGGCCCCCAAAGGCAGATTCCGACAGCCGTTTCAAGTCGGGCAGACCGAATCAGAACGGCTGCCCGAATCAGTCATTGTAATTGCTCGCTCGGAAACCGTGTCCATAGAGCTGTACGATTCGGCTCCGAAAGACTCATGCTGTCCGAATGCCTTTCGGAACCGATTTGGACAGCCCGGACGGCTGCCATGCATCGTAATCGGTCGGTTGGAAAAGTGTACGATTCGGTCGGAAACATGGGTTCCGAATCGGATTCTGAGATTCTGAATCCGATTCGGAGCCTTTCCGAACGACATCGTAATCGGGCCCTTAGTTGTGGACACCTTTTCCTTACAGAGCCAAGAGTATCTAGGGTCAAATCTGCCAGGTTATGTTAAAATGAAATGTTGAAGATTCTGATTGTTTTACATCCCCATTTATGAATTTGAGGGGAAATGGAACCCAGCACTCAAAAGAAAAACTGTTTGTTGACTCTGAGGGCTCACAACAGAAACCCTTCTGCACATTTTGTGTATTTGCCCTAAACTACTGTATTTCAGGAAAATGCATCGACCGATCGATTTTTAATAAGGCAAAAATAAGCTCTACTGTAGAGACTGTTAGATACTGTTTTTAGTGTCAGTGACAATAGTGCAATGATAATGTAAATGAAATTCTTAGACCAAGCCTACAAAGCATTAATTTTGTGATCTATGCAAACTGTTTATTTTTACATTAATTTTAACTCATATGACATTAGCTATGCAAACTGTTTTCATACCTTTAATCACCTGTCTAGAACCTTTTAATGATCATTTGATACATGTGCTGACCGTGTTGTTTTATATGTTTTTATTGTAATCTTTTGAGTAATACAATAAACTTCATTTACTGCTACTACAAGTGCTGCACTCAGTCCTATTGCACGATAAATACCTAGGCCTAATGTAATTGGCTTATAGCTGGAACTTGTTTTACTTTTCTGTAGTTGAGCCTCCATGTTGGAAAGTCAACTGATTCTTGTTATCTGGGGAACCCACATAAGCAAATTTGCTATTCTTATCCCTAGATAATCAAAGTTACTCACTTGTTCTAGGTAGGTTACCCCTAGTTTAACCCTGCCTCTAAATGTATTGTGTAAATTAAAGATCAGGAATTTCGATTTTGACACATTAACATCTAAGCCATATCTTTCACACGCAGATACAAATGGAGTTAGTAAAGTTTGCAGCCCTATAGGTGTCTTTGATATCAGTAAGGTGTCATCTACAAAAAGTAGAGCTTGCACTCTATGGTCTGCCACTTTTGGCAGGTCACCATTACAGCCAGATAATGTCTTGATGAGCCCATTAAAATAAAAGGTAAACAGAGGTGGGGCCAATACACATCCTTGGCAGACTCCTCTGTTTCCTTTAATGCGCTCAGTTAGCTCACCATTCTTTTCCGATCTCACTTGGGCTTAATTATTACAATGGAGCTGCGTTATAATGCACAGAAGATTGGCCGGCATCCCCATGTCGTCAAGTGCTGCCCATATTGTTTTCTCTGGGGATAAGATCAAATACTGCATGAAGGTCTACAAACACTACATATATGCGCTCTTTCTTTAGGACCACAAATTTCTACAATATTAGTAGAAATCGAAATACTTGAACTATGGTAATTTTGTTGGCTCTAAAGCCCGCCTGTAGGGGAGTTAAAACCTGCTCCTCCTCGATCCATGCTTGAACCCTCATCAGCAGCTGCCGACAAAATAACTTTTGCGAATGATCTATTAAGCTGATTTACCTGAAATTTGCTGGGTCCCCCGTATCTCCCAATTTATGGATTAGCACCACTTGGGCACCCTTCCAAGTATCCGGTGTTCCCACCCCTTTTGCTTTGAAAATTTGGTTTAGAATATACCTCCAGATGGCTGGTTCAGAGCCAAAGAGGTCTCCCGGCACTTCATCTAAACCTGGGGCCTTCCCTTTTTTTTAAGCTGTCAAGTTCCTCAAGTGTCTCGTCTAAGGGGAAGGTAATTACGTTTTCCTCCCCTACTGTCCGATTTCTATCACTGTTCATCAAATCTTGTGCTCCTCTAGCCTCCATTGATTCACCCTGTGTTAGAAATGGGATTTCTGGTTGGCTAGGGCCAGCGCCTAAGCCAGGCAGAAACCACCACTCTAGTCAGGGCAAGGGAGTTACACACTGAAGATAACCCCTGCTCACCCCCTTGGTAGCATGGCACGAGCAGTCAGGATTATCCCAGAGGCAATGTGTAAAGCGTTTGCGCAACACCTCACACAGCAGCGACACACTAGGCACACCACAAAAGAAACTCCACACAAGGTTATATAAAAAAAAAAAGCCTTTGTATTCCACATAAAACACCTTAGAATGCAATCACATATATACACTGTGCCACCTGGCACTAGGTATTACTTTACAGGGGATTATATACACTTACAGGGCCAATGGGGGCCACTGTCATCACCATTAGCATATAAGTAGCGAAAATCACAAACAACCAGTAACTACTGGTAAAGGTACACTTGGCATAAACACTTTAGGCAAAGGTATCAGCAACAGGGCTCCACAGTAAACACTTGGAATACACCGATCATGAGCGTCTCCCACGTGTGAACATCACGACATTACCTAGGACAGCACATTAGGCATAGCATAACAATCACATTGGGCCCACCTTAGGCCTATACCTCCTCAGACATACCCTGCAGGTCCATATCTCATAGACCCTATCATGCCCCCTTTAGACATTGGCAAATCACCTGCAGTAAACACTAGTGGCATGCGCAGACTGTGGAAAGAATCTCCCCAAACCTAATCCCATCAGGGCACACCACTTTGTTCTGTGAGGCAGTAATTCTTCACTCCCCGGTGCCTCTGTTCCCTCCCTTCAGGAGTTGTAGAAATCTTGTGGTATGGCCCAATCCGGGGGCCCCGACTGGGCTCGCCCGGCGATACCACTGGCCACAATCATCCCCCACACCAAGCAACTGTGTGGCTGCCCGCAGCCATGTGGCGCAGCTGTGCACCAAGTACGTTGGAGACCTCCTACAATGCCCCCGGAATGTGTGACATCAGCAAGGGAGGCACCCGCTCTGCCCACGTTGGCCGGGGACCTCCCTGTATTCAAATGGACTGGCCCTTGCGAGTGCGCCGCCCGTGTCACTTAGTGCCAACGCCCTGCCTCCGGCAGCTGCCCGCTAACACCCGGGACAGCTGCTATTCTGGCATGTCGGGTGCCGCAGCCTCAATTGGCCCGCTGGGTTTGGGGGAAGTGCGGGACTGCTCTGGGCTTCCAGGAGCTCCCGCCACTCACCCGCCTTCGATGAAAATGCTGCCGTGGCACGTCCGGAGTCCTGCGAGCCTGCGAAGCTCCGTCTTTTCTTGTGGTCATGCGGAGGCGGGTCCCTCGGTACGGAGCGGAGTCTCCGGCGATCCCCTCTCCTCTTTCCGGCAACACGCGGGGCTCCCAACGGCACACAGGGGCCCCACCTTCCTCCAGGCATGATCTGCCAGACTTCTGGCGATTGTGTACGGAGCGAAGTCTCCGTCGACTTGGCCCCTTCCTGCTTCCTCTGGCCAAAGCTCCGCCCACGACCAGGCAGTCCGCCTGACCTCCGGGGCGCCGTAGTTCAGATCCGACACAATAGCCCTCTCCTCCGGTTCCAGGGAATGCCTAAACGGGTGCCCACAACTTCTCTCCTGGTGTATGTGGGCAGTGCAGCGCGGTACGTGCTGCCAGGCAAGTGAAAGTGCTCCTTATGCCCTTAACAAAGGCACAACAGCCTTCACCACTTTTTTCCCCTACACAGGAATGAAAGCTACACCACGCTCAACCAGCACTTCCTGCAGGTCAGTCAACAGGGCACACCATGCGCTCTAGTGGAAGGGACCAGGGGCAGTCAGTCCTCACCACGCTGGGTGAAGAATCAAAAATTCTCAACACTACTGAAATGAAAAGTCTCACAGGGCAGAGTGGGACACAGGTGGCCAGCACAAAGGGTCGTCCAGCAGAGGGGGAGTCCATTCAGCCCCCCCCCAGCAGGCAGCAGATCAGCACTTCCTGCAGCCCAGGTCTATTGCGGACCCTTCTGGTCCCACGCAGTTTTCTGTTCCAAGTAAGCACACAGCAGCCCTTTCCATGGGGTCACAGCCCCAATACTTATACCCCTTATGCCTTTGTTCTCCCCCTGGTCCACGGCTCTGCGCCCGGTCCAAACCAGTTCGGGGGGCACTCACACCTTTCTCTAAAGGTGCACCACCAATCCCTTGGCCATTGTAGGCTCTGGCCCCAGAAACACCACAGGGGGGCGGAGCCAGCATTGTGGAAGGCAGGCACAGTCCCATTCAGTCCCAGGTGCTACTCCTCCCACCACTCCAAATGCAGATCGGCCTATTCAGCCTAGTGCTGACTCACCCTGCCCCTGTCACTCCAGAGCCAGACATGCAATACACATCAGGCAGGCACAAAGACAGACAGCACACAGAAATGTCCACTTCTAAAAGTGGCATTTCTAAAATAGTGATAGTAAATCTGCGAACACCATTGCGCCGCATTTATTACCACTATTCCAAACATACCAAACTTGACCACTCTACTCCTCTCAGATCAGGAATTACCACTGAAACATTTATCAGGTAATCCCCAATGCATTCCTATGAGAGGGCAGCCTCACAGTAGTGAGAAACCAAAATGGCTGTTTGTCACTACCAGGACATGCCACACAGTTAAGGCACATGTCCTACCTTTTACCTACAATGCACCCTGCCCATAGGGCTAGCTAGGGCCTACCTTAGGGGTGACTGATATGTAGTAAAAGGGGAGTCACATACGTGGCACCCATTTTATGTGCCATGTCACAGCCGCAGTAAACTGCGCACCAGGCCTTGCAGTGGCAGAGGCCTGAGACAGGTTTGAAAGGCTACTTTGGTGGGTGGCGCAATCAGCGCTGCAAGCCCACCAGTAGCATTTAATTTACTGGCCCCGGGTATATGAGATACCACCTTACTGGGGACTGACAGGTAAATTAAATGCCAAACAGGTGTAAACCAATCTTACCACGTTTTACCATAGTGAGCACATGCACTTTACACTGGACTGCAGTGATAAAGTGCCCAGAGTCCTAAAACCACCAACACCAGGTCAGAAAAAGTATCAGGAGGAAGGCAAAACGATCAGGGATGACCCTGCAAAAAAGGCCAAGTCCAACACCCTGCCTTGTATATAATTCGCTAAAATGATTGACCCATGTTTGTGGCTGGATATAAAAATCTTCCTCCTTGATCTGGTGTGGAGTCCTTTTACTTATCAAGTGCCAGAATGACTTACTGTACTTCATTAATGCTGCTTCAGCCAGATCCCGCCACAGTTTCAATTCCTAGCTCTTTTGGGCTCTTCGTTGGACTGATCTATATTTTTTCCTTTCCTCAGATATGCCATCCCTACTACTGCCTTCAATAGCAGTTATCAGCCTTTGCCTAGCCATCTTACATGGTTGCTCGTACCACAATGCCCCACTAGAGTTAACTGCCTTTCCCTTTCCCTCTTTAAGGATGAATTTTTTAATCATTTCTGTTAATTTAATAAAGGTGCTTACAACAGTTTGTGCATTTTGCTCCTGATTATTATCAACTAGTGCGTACATTACTGAAGTGTAAATATGGAATTGGATGTCCTCGTTACTTTCTATTACAGGAGAGTTTACCCTCCTCCTATCATTGCTAAGAACAATTTGCATTTCGGTCTGCTGCAAAGAATGACAGCAGGGAGAGAGGGGCATATGTGCTAAGTCTAGCGCTAACGCATTGTGGTCGCTATCTGGGCGTTCAATAACTGGCATGCCAATTAGATAAGGCCATATTAATACGTCTAGAACATGGGCACTCACAAACTTTCTCTCGGGGGCCAAATTTACAGTGTGGTTTGTGGCCGAGTGCCGCACCGGTGGGGGCGGGGGCGGAATCAGTGGGGGCGGGGGCGGGGCTAGAGCAAAAAAACTGTGACCATGAGGTTGAACACAGGCCCCTGCAGCGGACGCCTTCGTCCACTGAGCCACCAGACCCGGCATACACACATCTCTCTCTCTCTCTCTGTCTCCCTCCCTCTATCTCTCCCTCCCTCTCTCTATCTCTCCCTCCCTCTCTCTCTCTCTCTCTGTCTCTCTCCCTCTCTCTCTCTCTCTCTCTCTCTCCCTCTCTCTCTCCCTCTCTCTCTCTCTCTCTGTCTCCCTCTGTCTCCCTCTGTCTCACTCACTCTGTCTGTCTCCCTCTCTCTCTCTCTGTCTCCCTCCCTCTCTCTGTCTCCCTCCCTCTCTCTCCCTCTGTCTCCCTCTGTCTCCCTCCCTCTCTCTCCCTCTCTCTCTGTCTCCCTCTCTGTCTCCCTCCCTCTGTCTCCCTCTGCCTGTCTCCCTCTGTCTCCCTCCCTCTGTCTCCCTCTCTCTCTGTCTCCCTCTCTGTCTCCCTCCCTCTGTCTCCCTCTGTCTGTCTCTGCCTCCCTCCCTCTGTCTCCCTCCCTCAGTCTCCCTCCCTCTGTCTCCCTCTGTCTCCCTCCCTCTATCTCCCTCTGTCTGTCTCCCTCTGTCTGTCTCCCTCTGTCTCCCTCTGTCTCCCTCTCCCTCCCTCTGTCTCCCCCCTGACTCCCTCCCTCTGCCTCCCTCTGTCTCCCTCCCTCTGTCTCCCTCTCTCTCTGTCTCCCTCTGTCTCCCTCTCTCTGTCTCCCTCTGTCTCCCTCTCTCTCTGTCTCCCTCCCTCTCCCTCCCTCTGTCTCCCTCCCTCTTTCTCCCTCCCTCTCCCTCCCTCCCTCTCCCTCTCTCTCTCTCTCTCTCTCCGCTCTCTCGACCTCTCCCTCTCTCTCTGTCTCCCTCTGTCTCCCTCTGTCTCACTCATTCTGTCTGTCTCCCTCTCTCTCTCTCTGTCTCCCTCCTTCTCTCTCTCTGTCTCCCTCCCTCTCTCTCCCTCTGTCTCCCTCTGTCTCCCTCTGTCTGTCTCCCTCTGTCTGTCTCCGTTTGTCTCCTCTCCCTCTGTCTCCCTCTCTCTCTGTCTCCCTCTCTCTCTGTCTCCCTCTCTGTCTCCCTCCCTCCCTCTGTCTGTCTCCCTCTGTCTGTCTCCCTCTGTCTCCCTCTCTCTCTGTCTCCCTCTCTCTCTGTCTCCCTCCCTCTGTTTTCCTCTGTCTGTCTCTGTCTCCCTCCCTCTGTCTCCCTCCCTGTCTCCCTCCCTCTATCTCCCTCTGTCTGTCTCCCTCTGTCTCCCTCTGTCTGTCTCCCTCTGTCTGTCTCCCTCTCCCTCCCTCTGTCTCCCCCTGGCTCCCTCCCTCTGTCTCCCTCTGTCTCCCTCCCTCTGTCTCCCTCTCTCTCTGTCTCCCTCTGTCTCCCTCTGTCTCCCTCTCTCTGTCTCCCTCTGTCTCCCTCTATCTCTGTCTCCCTCCCTCTCCCTCTGTCTCCCTCCCTCTGTCTCCCTCCCTCCCTCTCCCTCCCTCACTCTCCCTTTGTCTCCCTCTGTCTCCCTCCGTCTCCCTCTCCCTCTCAGTATCTCTCTCCATCTCTCTGTCTCTCTGCCTCTCTGTCTCTGTCTGTCCCTGTCTCTGTCTGTCCCTGTCTCTGTCTGTCCCTGTCTCCGTCTCCCTCCCTCTGTCTCCCTCTCCATCTCTCTCTCTCTGTCTGTTTCTGCCTCTATCTGTCTGCCCCTGTCCCTGTCTCTGCCTCTATCTGTCTCTGTCTGTCCCTGTCTCTGTCTGTCTCTGTCTCTATCTCTGTCTGTCTCTGTCTCTATCTCTGTCTGTCTCTGCCTCTATCTGTCTCTGTCTGTCTCTGTCTGTCTCTGCCTCTATCTGTCTCTGCCTCTATCTGTCCCTGCCTCTATCTGTCCCTGCCTCTATCTCTGTCTCTATCTCTGTCTCTCTCTCTGTCTCTCTCTCTGTCTCTGTCTCTCT
Organism: Calotriton arnoldi; assembly: GCA_963921515.1. NCBI lineage: Eukaryota > Metazoa > Chordata > Amphibia > Caudata > Salamandridae > Calotriton > Calotriton arnoldi. Next base: position 102,062 of record CAWUFW010018469.1, on the reverse strand, counting down.
CTCTGTCTCTATCGCTGTCTGTCTCTGTCTGTCTCTACCTCTATCTGTCTCTGCCTCTATCTGTCTCTGCCTCTGTCAGTCTGTCCCTGTCTCTGCCTCTATCTAGCTCTGTCTGCCCCTGTCTCTATCTGTCTCTGCCTCTATCTGGCTCTGTCTCTATATGTCTCTATCTGTCTCTGCCTCTATCTGTCTCTGCCTCTATCTGTCTCTGTCTCTATCTGTCAGTCTGTCCCTGTCTCTGACTCTGTCTATCTCTGTCTCTATCTCTATCTGTCTCTGTCTGTTTCTGTCTCTATCTGTCTCTGTGCCTCGGGCAGTGCACATGTACTGTGTCTACACGTCCCCGTCACCAGCCCAGAGACAGCCCCCCCACTCCCCCCTCTCCCTGTGTAATGTAAAAACCAGCTCGTTTTCTCTCTGAATTTGCTGCTTCGCGGGGTTTGTGTCCCACCACTGGGCCTGGGGTCACATCTGTCTCTGGCTTTAATTCTGACTCTGACCCCCGAGCTGTCAGATCAAAGCCCCCCTTTGGCGCCAGTCACCCGTCCGTGTAGGTATGCATGCATCAATTATATATAGCACCAACCTGGCGGCGAGCATTTGTGCGCTGTGCTGCGAGAGCGGAGACCAGGCCTGAGCTCCCTGGCCTTGGCTCAACCCTCTGACTACACGCTGGCGGGAAACATCACATCACAGGCTCTTAACGCACACCTCACCCGGCTCTCACTCCCTGCTGCCCTCTGTCACCTCACCCAGCTCTCACTCGCTGCTGCCCTCCGTCACCTCACCCAGCTCTCACACCCTGCTGTCCTCTGTCACCCTCTGTCACCTCATCCCGCGTGTGTGGCAGCCCGGGCTAAGACAGCTTCCCGGGCACACACACAGCCGCACCCGAGTACTTCACAGGTCTTTAAAAGACCATTTACTTGTTAATGAGGCTTTGTTGTATTTCACCTCTTCTTAGCGCCCCTGCATCTCCACTCTGACTATCGCTGGAATCGCCCGGCCCCCATAGAGCAGAGTCTCTCGGAGTCCGCGCTGCTGCAACCGGCGGTGTTTGCTGACAATCTTTAAAAAAAAAAAAACACAGGTACGATGTCTGCAAGGTCCGCGGGCCGCCAAGGAAGGCTTGCCGGGCCGCTGGCGGCCCGCGGGCTGTACTATGAGTACCCGTGGTCTAGAAGTATGTAATCGATTCTAGACCAGCTGAGGGCCCTTTTAAACCTATGGCTTGCCCCATTATCAGATCGTGTGCATCCATTGCACACTCTCAAGCTGTACTTTAGTATTATGGATGCAACCTGTATTGCTACCTTAGAGTTCCTGACCGTTTGTGCATGACTCAAACTGGGAATATCCCTCTCTTCGTCTTCTTCCTCTGTCAGAATTTGCATCACCTCCAGGGGTTCGAATGTTGCATTTAAATCATCTGCTGGAATTAGATGACTTTTGGTGCTGGACTGTTCCAGGTACTCATCTAAAATAAGTAAAGTAGGCAAGCCCTGGTTTTTCGTTGGAAACCTATTGAGATATTGAACAGCCAAATAGAATAATCTCCCCTAGGTGATAAGATATTTAACCCTAATATATCAGTAGAGTTGATGTTGGGATTTTTAACATTACATTACAGGGTTGTTCTATTCCAAATGGTTAGCCCACATGATGGATGCCTCGCTGATTAAGGGGAAGCTTCTATGCTGTAATTCAAGAAACCCACTCTTTAGACCGGCTGTAGAGCCCATGACTCTTAAAATAGACAGATGTGAAACTGATCGATGAAATTCCCCCATTCAGCATCATTCAGTTTGGGCCTAAATCTCGCCACATTCCAGGAAACTATTTTCATCCAACTAGGGGGCTTTGTGGCACTGGGTACTTGCACTAGTGATGGTTGGGTCCACTCTGCCCTGATCTCAGTTGCATTTCCCTGTGCCCTTGGAGGCTCTGGAGTAATGGTTCCATAATCACCTTCTCTCGGACTGAGATAAGCTGTCATCTCCATTCTACTTTGCCCAATCAGTGGACCCAAGCTCTCAGAATAATCTGGGGAGGGCGGAGTACTCACACTACCGGGGCACCAGCTGTCAATCATTGGGGACGCAGAGAGGCTCAGGACACAAATGCCATCCTGCCCCCCAGTGCAATGCCAATCATTATCCCCAAGGCCTGATAAAACCATCAATGTATTCCTAACCACAAATTGTTCAGCATAATTCAGTGGTTGAAATGAATTTTTTTTAGCAGCATGACCATATTGGCTATGTTCATGCCCATGACCATGCCTGGTGTGACATGGGGTTGGCCGGGTCCAGGTGTTTGTAGAACAAGCTCGGGGGAAGAATCCTTATTACTCCAGACCAAACAGTAACCACTCTGGCTTGAGCCATGATTTCCTGCCACCACGGGATGGCGGACGTTAACTGTTATGCAGTCCCCTGGAAACTTCCTGGGCAATGGTCCTATTCCTTCTACCCTGCATACCAATAGATCTCCTTACAGAGATTAATGTCACACTTTACGTTGGAGTGAAGCCAATGCGTCACCTTATTTTTCAATTCAACCGTGGACTCAGTGAATCCGGGGGCCAAGCTTGGCACATTTGCCAGCACTACCACATAGGGGCATGAGTATGGTGGGAGATGAATCACAGGGAGAGAGGTGAGGTGAGAGCTTGTGGCTGACCACTAGATAGTGTCTGTACTCTGCGTTCTCTGGGCAGTGTCACGTTACGAGTCCCACCTTGACTAGCTGTATTAGAAGACCCAGTAGGCCACAGATCATGCCGGGTAGTATTCCCGTCGGTAACCAATTCCCTGGTGGAAAGCTGGGGAACATTTGAGTAGGAGCTACATCTGCACAGGGTGGCTGTCTTACATGTCTGTTCGCATGGCCCGCACTCCGGATACTCAAGGACTTCTCAATAGTAGTGAGACGTTCGTAGGTTGGACACAACCAGTCATCAAGAGGGATGGCAAGCTTTTCGCCTGGAGCATCGCAAAGGACTTACTGGCACATGCATCAAACTCACAAATACCGATTCCTAATTTGCGATAAATAAGGAATCGCAAATTAGAAATCGCTATCCGCTATGCATGAAGCCATTCGCGCAAATCCACCGAATCGCTAAACATCGCAAAAACTATTTGCGAGTAGCCAAAAGCGAGGCGCAAATACAGAAAACCACCTGTTGCGAAATCCCTATTAGCAAGCTCGCAAATAGCGATTTCGCAATTAGCGAAATCGCAAATAGCGTGTCGCTCTGGAAACATGCTGATGACATCACAACCAGGAAGTCAGCCAGCCCATGCTTCAGTCAATGCCCAGAGGAGGAGAGAGGAGGAAGGAGAGTACTGGAGCTGAGCTGAGACAACACCCAAGATTGTTACCTGCAACTCACTGTGCACCAGGATGGGGAAGGCAACATCAGGGGATAGTGCCACGCCCAAGAAGAGGAAGCTAAAATTTAGTGAGAGAACTTGAAAATCTCATTGAGGGGGTGTCCAGAAACCATGACAAGCTCTTTGGGAAATTGTCCCTGAAAGTGCCTGAGGCTGAAAAAAGGAGGATCTGGCTGCGCATCAAGAGCACGGTAAATGCAGTGGGAGTCACACACCGCAGCATTGATGACCTAAAAAAGAGGTGGTACGACCTAAGAAGCCGTGCCAAGGAACGTATCGCAGAAAGGCTGAAGGAGGCATGGGCCACAGGAGGGGGCACATCCACAGTACCCAACAACACAGCCCTGGAGGACCTGGTGGAGGCGACAATTCAGCCTGAGGCAGTGGTGGGAGTAACCCAGCTGGACACATCCGGCGCGGCAAGTACCTCACAAGGTAAGATGCATGCAACCATACAGTCCTACGTAATGTCCAGTGGGGCACATACCCCCAGGCCAACCCCAGTGTACAGCTCAGAATCCAGTCCACGTTTTCCCTCATACACCCAATGCATCATGGGAGTCGTAGGCATGTCAGTCAAGTGGGCATTCCAACACAACACTGGCAAGCAAAACACGCCAACACTGCATGGCAGTCAGTGATTTAATGTGAGCCAAGTATGCATAATGTCACACAATGGGAAGGCGTACACATATTAACATTGCACTGTTTCACATCACAGACGCAGCTGAGATGGACTCGGAAGACAGTGACTGCCTACATATCTCTGAGACTCCTGCTGAGACAGAAGTGGAGACACCAGATGCCCCAGCATGCACACCACCCGCACCCACCAAAAGCAGGGCCCAGATCCCTTCACTGCAGCACATGGAATCTGAGGTGGCCCCTGAACCCACCCCAGCAACCAGCCAGCCTCCTGCGACCACGCCACCTACACCACAGGCACAGGTCCAACGTGGGCGGAGGCGCAGTTCAAGGGCCCGCAATGCTGTGCAGGAAGACCAGTGTCCAAACGTGTTTGCTGGCGTGGAGTCACAGATGTTACGCGCGCAGCGCCTGCAAGCAAGACACATGGGCTCAATACAGCTACAAATATCCAAACTGGCAAAGAACATCAGCCTAATGACAGACAGTGTGCATGCACAGACAACAGCGTTTGTGGAGGGGAATAGGCAGACCAACGCAAGCATTCAGGAGCTCACCAAGGCAATGCTTGCGGGCCAAAGCACAAAGAGGAGAAGGCATCGCCAGAGCATGATGTGCATGTCAGCCTATACCAGGGCCAATAACAAGCTCTGCAACACCACTGCGCAGCGGGCACGTCGCTCCATGGCCATGCAAATAGATCTGGGCCATTACTGTGGGGATGTTGCTAGGGCCCTAGGACAAGTGACCACCGCCGTGGAACAGCTCCAGGCTGGTACTGTTGGCGGCAGCAACTTGACAGGGGAGGAGGGGAGTGAGGAGGCCTCCAGTCTTAGCAGCCTGTCGATGCCAGTGACCACTACCAGGAGGCGCAGTTCGTGCAGCTCAAACCCTTCAGTTGCGCATCATGGTGATGTGGCCGATGCAGGCGAAAGGCGTCTGGGTGTGCTTGGCAGGAAGCGCTAGCCAGGCATATTCTCCTCAGTTTGGCCATGGTGACTTAACCATGGTCAATTACAGCCTAATGATTGCTAACCAGCGCATGGTATTGTTTATTTAACGTTATTCACCTATGCAATCATAGTTATGATTAGCACACATCTCTGTGTGGCTACCCATTGATACATGGGCTCATGTTAATAAATACTTTCATGGTCAGCATCTAGGTGTCATGGCTCATTATTCCCTACCTCAGAAATAATGTTGGGTGATGTCTGCACGTCTCCTCTGCCCTTCTGCTGTGTTTGCTACATGCTCCTGTCGGAGTTGTGCGGGTGGTTGGTTGTCGCCATCAGACTCACTGTCGGACACCTCGATGTGTATGCCTCTCCTGGTGGCAATATTGTGCAGAATGGCACATGCAGCCAAGATCCGGCAGCATGTCTCTGGACAGTACTGCAGGGCTCCACCAGTATTGTGCAGGGTGCGGAAGCGGCTTCTAAGTATTCCAAAAGTGCGTTCTATCACATTCCGTGTGCTGATGTGTGCAGCATTCCTCCGCTCATGTGGTGTTGATGGGTTGAGGAATGGCGTCAGGATATAGTTACGCACGGCGTAAGCGCTGTCACCTACAGGGTGGAAAGCAAAGGGTTAGCCACAGTAATGCATTTTCATTTGTTTGATTAATGTAGTGAATAGATATATGTGTGTACCCAGCAGATGTCCTTCCCCAAATTCACCCCTGAGCAGACGCGTGTGGATGCCACTGTGTCGGAAGATATAGGAGTAATGGGTGCTCCCAGGTAATTGCGCCACGATGGCCGTAATGATGTGCTTAGCATTGCACACTACTTGCACATTGATAGAGTGATATGATTTCCTGTTCCGGAAGATGTATTCATTCACTGCTTGGGGACAAATAGGGACATGCGTGCAGTCTATGCAGCCAATCACATGGGGGAATTGGGCTACCTGGTAGAAGTCCAGTTTTGTCTTATTCAACTCCTGGGGGGTTGTGGGGAAGCTGATGTGGGTGTGGACCCTTGTCATCATGGCGTCAAGGAATGTTTTGAAGAAGCGTGAAAGTGAGCTCTGTGATACACCTCCAGCTACAGCTTCCACCCCCTGGAAACTGCCAGAGGCAAGTAGGTGCAGGCAACATAGGACCTGTACATATGCGGGGATGGCATGGGTCCTACGGGTCTGACGCTGCATTAAGGGTTCTAATTCAGCAATTAGGTGCATGATCATTGCACCGTCCAGCCTGTATTTATCGTATATCTCATCCTCAGTTTGGCCCAGCAATGTGATGCACACTCTGAGGGTCCTCTCCTGTATCCGCCTTCTGCGCTGCCCTGCTGCATGGATCCTCATCCTCCTCGCCATCACGTAGAGTGCAGCCATTGTGGAATGCTTCATGGGCCTCCTGAGTCTGTTTAAATAGGTTTCCGATTGGTTGCACCTGAATTTTTTTTTTTTTTTTACTTTACCACCTGATTGTGATTCCCCTTAATCTGCACTTGCAAAATAGCGAATTCCCGGATATTCGCTATTTGCGAATTTACATGCATTGGTTTGCGAATCCTTAGGAACTAATCGCTATTAGCGGTGGTTGTTGTGGGACTCGCTATTAAGGATTCGCTTTTGGGGTTCTCGCATTGATTGCGAGTCCTTATTTTTGCGAAAGTGTTGGGTTTTGCGTAAATGGGTTGATGCATTGGGAAGTGTTGGTTAGCGTTCGCAAACGGCCTTTTTTAGAGATTCGCTGTTTTTGCGAGCCCGTTTTTGCTTGATGCATGTGCCTGCATGTCCGAAGACACTATGCTGGAGCTCATAGTGGCCATAGTGGACTGAGCAATACCCATCGGACTATTTGACACCCCCTGTTTTAGGTTTTTGGATTATCATTCTGTGTTTAGCTGCAGGACCCGCTACGGTAGATCTTGCACTGTACTCATCTCAACTAGGCTCCACCTCTCCTTTTGGGCACCTACTGTAATCGAAGTCGAGGCCATTTCAGATGGGGTATGGCCACTTCCTTTGCTGGTACAGTGAGTTTGGGAGGGCAACGGTTAGCATAGAAAGTAATTTAGCATAGCATAGAGTAATTTAGATGCTCTCTTAAATAGGAGCTACAAATAAAGTCTTACAATAAAGTGATTAACGTATTAGGAGAGCAGGCCTAGATATGCATTTTCTTTCGTTGAGAATTCCTGACACTTTATATTAAGGCTGTGCGCTGACAGCTGTAGCATGCCACAGAGAGGCTTGGCCACATACAATAAAAGATTAAATATAAGATGCAGTCGGATTAAGTACAAAAGGCTATCTCTGGGCTTCTGGTGTCACTGACAAAACCACCTGTGCTCATGCTTTATGAAGCTATTAGTATCCCTGTAGGCCAGTGCAGTGTTAGTAGTCAGAGCTGCCCACACAAAACCTAGTGTAACAAAACCAAACATTTTCCTGAAGGAATCATTTATTTTTAAAACGACATATGCAACAAATTCCTTTTAATCAGATACAGACAGAATACATCTCCATTAGTTCGGTCTCAATAGTACAAAACGTTTTTTTGAATCAACTATGTCTGTGACATCAAGAAAGGTGTACTATAAACAAAAGATATTAACAAAATGTATTGGATTTTAGGATACATATGAAATGTTTTCGAAGGATCAGAGAAGGCAAGTACATAATTTAGAGACATGAGTACAGAGAACAATAAACCACAAATGTGTACACATCTGATCGAGATGGAAAAGAGCCCGTATAAGTCCTTTCTTTAATAGAAAAGTAACACTTTAAATCATCCATAGTAAAGTCGAGACAACGTCGATGTTTCAGTCTCTGCAGTAACGAATATGTGAGACCATCCTCGACAACAATTGCATAGTGCACTGTGACTGACCAAAAGAAAACCAAACTCAAAAATAACAATCAGATGCTCAAAGCAATGTCGTTGTCTGGAGACATACTAATCTAAAAACATAAAAGGTGGAAGCGAATGATTTCTGTAATAAGGAAAAATATGCAACCTGTCACAAATTAAGTGGACCATTAGTTAATGGACAGACCCACCATGGCATGACTATGTGGGATAATAGTGTCCAATGAAAATAAATTGCAGAAGTAATCACTGGAATAAGTGATCAGTGGTAGCCATTTTACCTTGGAGGTAAAACAGAACTCTACATTCACTGGAACCCTCAGCAGACCCCAATGGTTATCGATATGGGGCAAAGAGAACTCACCTATACACACCACAGACTAGCAGAACTCTGGATCTTTTTGCAAAGGACACAACTACAAGATCATACAAAGAAGATCTTCAAATATAACAAAAACATAATAGCCTTTCTTCGTTATGAAATCCGGCTGATGGTCGCAAAGGCAATGAGTGGGTTGAAGGACCAATATCGGTGGCAGAGCTGGCTATGGAGTGCACTGTAAACCGAAATTGGAGAAAAACTTGGCATACCTAGGTTACTTTCTCACCCAAAAATAGGCTCATACTTCACAGTCCTACACCATGGAACATTTCCTTACACATTCTTTTACGGCATTTCTTAAATAATCAGCAAAAAGATACATCTTGCATGGCACCTTACACAATCACATCAACCATGTCAGAAGATTGTTGGATAAAGGCATTTCATCCTCTCCACTGGAAAGGTTTTATCCCAGATAGTCTTAGCCATTTATTTTCTGTTAAACCCACTCCAAGAGCTACAGCGTAGCCTCTCTGACCTTATGGAAATCTCATCAGATACATGTGGATAAACCCTTGGAACTATTGCCACTGAAGCGCAGAGAATTCCATAAAACTGTCCTAATCCTATGGCAACTTGTTTCACTGGGCCAAGCCCTATTCAACCATTTTCCAGCTGAAAATAGTCCAATGGACACTTTCAACACATCTACATTATATTTAAATGTTTTCCACAAACCTCCCTGTGAACAATCACTCAAGCTGAATCAAAAAAACTGTTATTTTTAGTTAGCCTCAAAGGCTTTGAGACCATCTGGTTTGTTGGGGTCACCCTGAAAAGGACTTTTTGGCAAAAGACTATTCTGAGCAACCTATTCAACATAGTTTTCAATTTAAAACAAGATTCACGTCTACGTAGACTGCGGGAGCTCTAACAGCGACACAGCTACTTTGGACAGGGCTCTTCTCCAGAGACAATGGGCATCGCCTAAAGTTACGTTGGTGTGCACCACCTACCAAAGGGGGTGAAGGAGTGTGTGCCAGGCAGATGTCTCGTGCAATATTGTGACAACACTTATAGCGCTTCATTACCCTGACAAAGCGCTGAAGCTCATTAGCAGATGGGTAGCTCGCTACACCCATATATAGTGCTTCTTTCTCTAACAAGCGCTGAAACTCATTAGTTTTCTGCACCAAACACTATTCAATTGTACGGACAGCAAGGCCTGCAATATTTGGGTAACACTTGAAACCAACAGGAGGGCTATTTCATGCCAGCATCCAATGCACAGGGGTAGCTCCACTAACCACCTTGTTAAGGGAGGCTGGGCACTGCTCGTGCCAAAAACAGAATTACGGTGCAATTATCAATTTTATAATTTGCAGTTAAACAACATGCCCAGCTGGCTTCCTCCCTCCTTGGCTCCATATCCGATCCTAACAAAAGGACTGGCTACGAAAATAATGTTTAGTGCCTCTTATCTCTCCTGGTCTTGCTCAGGTAGGACAAGGCGGACGCGACTTGTATTAATGACCACACGGGATGTTTGCAGCAGGGATAAAGGCTCTACTGGTACCCAGCACGTGGCAGCCACTGGCTGATTATTGTCTGCGGGGTTATGGTTTCAGCTGCTAATACCTGCACTGGAACAACAATTAATTAAAGAGAGCCTTTCAGGCGAGCAGAGGGACATTTCAGAAACTCGAATGAGACGGAGAGAAATTCGAATGTTTGCTTGCAGGCAGCTGCAAAGGACAGATGGCCTGGGTCCCTGCACCCTGAACCTATGTCACCAGGAACGCTTCAAAAGAAATGCAAAAGAGATTAGGCGGTGGCAGCAGCTGATAGCAGGGGCACGCAGAGCGAGCACTGCAATCAAATCTGGGGACAGCAGCCCTGATCAAGAAGGGCCCATGGGAGGCCAACGTGCATTTTCTGGGGCCCGAGGGCTATTTTTTTGCATTTCATTACTAAAAATGAATGATTAAAAAAGTGCCAGGACAGAGTCTTGGAATTCAGAAATGCATTCAAAAGAGTACATGCAGGAAAAATAAAATCAAAATTAAATAGTGCTTCTTTCTCTGACAAGGCGCTGAAACTCATTAGTTTTCTGCACCAAACACTATTCAATTGTATGGACGGCTTGCTAGAGCCACGTTCAAAGCACCCGCCTTGTAACGCTGAATAAATCCGGCGCTGCGCTGAGTATGTTGAAAAAAAAAATTCAAGTAATATTGTGCGAAGCTTGTGAAAGTTGTTTAATTAAATAAATATAACATCCCGGGAAGCGTGTGCTCTGAGTATCCCCTACATGTTTTAAAAATCAAAGTAACTGCGTGATGTACGTGAAGGCGGCCCCATAGTAATTACATTTAGAACAAGCTTAACGCTACAGGTTTTATCCTGACTACACCAAACACAGAGAGAGAGCTTAAGGGCCTGATTTAGGATTTAGCAGGCGGCCCGGCATCCATCAGGGTGGCGGGGGACATTATGTAGGCCAGTCTGACAGACTACACCCTGCCAAAGGTAGAGATCCCCACCAGTCACCTCAAAGGAACCACTATCACAGCAGTTCCTCTGAAGGTACTAAATGTTTGGTAGACTGTCACCCACCAAACCTTTTCTTTTTCAAAAGAAAAACTTGATGACAGGTGGACCCCATGCCCTGGGAGTTCTTTCCCTTGGTGTGCAGATCATTAATGTTGTTTTTGTGTTCGTCTCCATCAGGGCATCGGGCGGTCCACCCTTAAAAAGGCGGGCAGTCCATCCCTTGCTCTGACAGCCAGCACTCGCTCAGGCCATCTAGGAAACTTTCAGTCGAGAGGGTGAAAGGGGACACTGTTGAGGACAGGCTCCAGTCCGTTCGATTCTACATAGGGCAGGCGGACAGAGTTTGGCAGACAGGGCGCTCCATCACATTTCTGACTGAGAACCCTGTCTGCCAAACTGGAAACCTGCCCCTCAGTGCCCTTTGTGCAGTGGTTCAGCCCGCCGGGTACACAATGGCGGCTTCATACGCACGCGGCTGGAGGAGTTGAGGATGCCACTGCTTCGTGGCTCTAGGCTCATGGACGGTGTCCAGGCGGGGTGTAATCTCCTTTGTACAAGATTTCTATAACATGTTAGGTTTTAAAAGCTGAGGAATTGATTTGGCGTGAACAATAACCATTCCAACTCTGTTCCCTTCAGATGCAATAAAGCACGGTTCTTGGATGTACTCGCGTTGCCTTGCCTGCAGGCAGGTTTTCAAGCGCCGCGGCATTTCTGTCGTTATTTACATATCTTCTCCCTGCAACTGTCACTTGTACGGGCTGTGGCATTTAGTGCTTGCGTCGAAGTTTGACAATCGGTGACCAGGCTTTAATTTCTTAGCTTCCTTTCCAGTGCAAGCTTTTGTCTGCGGATTAAATCACACAGATGAAGCATTTTCCCAATAATGTATTCCCCCGTCTACGGCCATTTTACCCCGCATCGTGTACACTCCAGATTCCGATATGCATGTCTATAAAGCAAGGCTCCTCGCTTGAAACTGTCGGCCATCGAGGGAGATCACTTCGTCATCAGGGGAGCTGCAACACTTGTGGTTGAATTTAATTTGGTCATTACGTGTTACAGGTAATTTCATATGTAAATTCAAAGCATCACAGCGCGAGCAGGACACTTGAAATATTTGTCTGGAAACCCTTTCCTTCTCCCCTAAGCAAATAACTAACTTAACGGAGCCATCCCTGAACTTGCGCAACTGGTTTGGTTGTCTTGTAAAGTGCGTTACTGGCTCCAACGCAGCCTTTAGATTTGCTGATTGGTCAATAAACACTTACGTCTCTTTCAGCTATCCTGCACCCCGGAGAGGTATGGCTCCTATTTAGCTGCCTGTCTGTCCCTTCTCTGTCTTCACAATGCGAAGACTCCGCGCTTCGACTTCAGCCTGAGACAACTCAAGTCTGGAGTACCCGTGCAGGAACGAATGCATAAAAAATAGCATGGTAACTATTTCGGTAAAATTAAAAAGTGGTGTGTGCAGCCCAACTGAAAGCGCACATGGCGTGCTGAGGATAAAAAACAAGCACTGTCGGCAAAAGTGAAAGCGTAACTGAAAGCGCGCATGGCGTGCTGAGGATAAAAACAAGCACTGTCGGCAAAAGTGAAAGCGTTTCCCTTGCGGGAGCGAGCGGCGCCAGGAGCGATAATTGCTACCATATGGCGCCGCTCGCTCCTGCAAGTGAATCGCCAAACGTGCACGCGTTGCCATTGAAGGCAATGGAACGCGTGCACGTTTTTGGCTGAAAAGCTGAAGCGATTCCAAAAGGTCTTTTTACCTATGCAGCGCATGCGCGCTGCGTAGGCGAGACCTAAAAACTCAGGTGGCACCAAAAATAATCATTCTGCAGACTTTTTAGAGTGTTATAAGAACTCGAAAGTCCATTTTAGCACGTTGCAATCAGCATCCAGAGGATACGGAAATAAAGATCCGGATGAAGATTGAAATGAAGATTTTAATCAGACACGTTCTGCATGTTTTGAAGCTGCGACCAGCATTGTTAGTTGCAGAAACAAGGGCACTTGAGTTTGATGGTTGATGAGCTAGTTGAACAGTTGAACAGCATCATCAAGAACCACAGGGTAAACCAGAGAACTTGAGGAATGCAGTCTAGCAAAGCTGTCCAGTGACACACACCAATGGAGCCAGAGAACTCACAGCCTCACCACCTGCGCGAACATTAGGTGGTTGAAAGACCTCCCGCTCATCACCAAGGAGAGAATCCACCAAGGGATCCAGCAGAAAGGTGCTTCTTCATTAGCGTTCATTGGAATATCAAGCTTAATTTGAACCACACGCAGTACCATCCAGGGCTGGCTTTCGTGGTGGTGGCGCCTGATGCAACAATGTTTGTTGGCACCCGCCAATTACCTTCTTCTCCGTAGATCCCCTTACTACCACCCTCCAACGATGTCCTTATCTCTCCTTAGCCCCTCTCTCTCATGTGTTTAATTTTATTTATAGCACTACTCATACTGCTGTAGGGTTTTAGAGTACTTTACATCATGCAACCATTATACAGAGACAACGAATCATACAAGTGTGTAAATCAATGTATGTGAAATGTTACATAAGACAATGAGGACTACAAGATGTCGCAGTCACATGTTATCCATACGCATAGGAGGTATATTTTAAGAGTGCTTGATCTGAAGCAGCGCAAACTCAGGTTTTAAAATGTAACACAGCTGTTGGGCCTAGCTTTCCTAATAAGAATTTATTTCTGCCCTACTGAACCCTTTTTAGCAACCTTAGGATAATGAAAGACAGGGAAAATAAAATAAGTCTTTACACCTATTCCTTGCAGTTTGCATGTATCTCTTCAATGCCACTACATCGTTCAGTCTGCTATATTAGAAAGATTGTAACTTATGAACTGCACCTAACAAAAGGATCTCTAAGACAAAAGCAATAACCCACTGTGCTATCTACATAAAATATGATGCTGTGTTACGCATGTTACATTTGCTTTACAGCAGGTGCATTAACCCTATGCACTACTTGATAATGAGTCAAAACTGGCACTAGATAAAACACTAATCTTTCCAGCAGGTACATTAATCAGAGTTATTTTGACAGTTTGTTATTCCTGAAACTTGCTGGGCACACAAGGAACCCTGCAGCAGACGTTTTTTAACACAATAAGATATTTCAAAATACAGCGTGCCACAAGCTGGGGCTGGTGCTGTGGCACCTGTCGCACTCCCTAAAGCCGGCCCTAAAACACGCTTTGTGCTAGAAAGTAAATTTCAAATAAACATTTTCTGCTGGCTTGCATCACTTTTGTGACGCAAACCCTGCGCAAAATGTTACTAAATTTGCACCATAGTGTTTAGTGTGCTAAGTAAAGGACCAGTAAGTATCTATTAAAAGCACTGTGTGGACTCATTTGACTCTAAAAGGCACACTAGATGTTCCTTTAGCGGTATAACATGCGGTAACAATAGTACAGGTATTCTGCAACTCCTTAACATCTTTACCTGAAAGAGACTGACAGGAAGACCTGTCATAAAGTGGGAATATTTTTGAAGGTGCTCAGGGAGTGTCCATATATCTGAGGCAAAATCAGAGAACATAGCTTGGCGAAGTGTGCAATTTAGGAGTATGAAATTGTGAAGAGGAGGGATGTGGTCTGACGGCTAGATTGCCGACTTTGGTGCTGGAAACCAAGGTTCGAGCCTCTGGGTCACGTCCACACAGGCGCGCAACGCCCATTGGGCTCAAAGGGCTTCAGCCCCCTCCCGTCGTGTGTGGCAGCCCGGGCTCAGACAGCTTCCCGGGCACACACACAGCCGCACCCGAGTACTTCACAGGTCTTTAAAAGACCATTTGCTTGTTAATGAGGCTTTGTTGTTTTTTCACCCCTTCTTAGACCCCCTGCATCTCCACTCTGCATATTGCTGGAAGAGTCAGCCCCCCCGAAATTTTTTCTTAGCCCCCCCCCCGAAATTTGGCTCTAGTTGCGCCTCTGATCTCCCCGTGCCTGAATGTGTCCTTGTGTAACGTAACCGGTGCTCATGTAAAGCGCTCCAATACCTTCGGGTCGAGTTTGCGCTATATAAATCTGCAATAAAAAAAAAAGCTGCATGCATGCAGGAAAAAGTGTTTCTGGGCCTCCGTGTTTGTTCCCCATGTAAGGCATAGAGAAATAGTGCCATTCCAAAATGTATAACTAGGCGTAATACAGTAATTAATGAACCCATTTGAATACATTTTTGTACCAATTGTAGATCAGATTTTGCAGGGCTTGCTGCACCTGTAAATACTAATACCCTTTTCAATCCTGCCTATAACCATTAAAAAAGAGCGCACCTTTCTTTTGAGAGACAGTGAACCTAAATGCAAGTAGCACATTATTCCCTTTGGCTTTAGTTGTAAATCTCATGTGAAGAAGAAGATTGATGAATACCACCCCACAATTTATAATTATCTATGGTTGTCTTCTAACGATGCATATGCTTTCAAGTCTGACATCATGTGTTCCATGGCATCAGTGTCCTGTGGGTTTGCGTTAGATCTTGAGGAAACAATGCCTTCCACTTTGAGATGAACATTGTGTGCCAATTGCCCAGTCTCTTTTGGCTTCAGGTTCAGAAAGTTACATTTATTTCACTAGATGCCATCCTTCAGCAGAATTGCAGTAAGGCTCACGTCAGATATGCTTATCTGAAAACACTGTAAGGATGTAAATATGGATGTAGCTCCACAATGACCGAAAGTAAAGGTTGATGATCTGCTAAGTAATGGTCATTTACAGTTCGAGTGATGCTCACCTTTATAATAATCGGCAAACTGAAGATTAATTTTGGCATGGCTACCTGGTAGCGGAAGTCCACAGGGGATGCACACACTTGCTGAGACGGCTTTTAAGGCTAATAATCCTGTTGCATTGAAATGTCTACGTTTTCAGACGGCATCAGGAATATTTGGAATAAACACTACAAAGTCCCTGCAATTTAATGACCTGTAGGGATCTGCTTATTCCTTGGGTATAGTCACCTTAATATGACGATTGGTGGTGAGGTAGAACAGCTGAACTAAACCGGTCAAATGGTGGGACTGGCCACACAGGCAAACAGAAACCTGGTGATTCGATTTTGATCCTGGTACAGGCCCAGTTCCAGGAATTTTTATTTGGGTGGGCCAAGGATGCATTCGGGTGGGCCACTGCGGGCCCGATTTTTCACTTATATGTCTAGCCAGGCCTGCTTCAGGGCCCTCCTTTATCTCTCCTTAGTATTACAAGGGCCCAGTAAAACACATTCTTTTCTTTCCCAATCTCTTTCTAAATGTTATCACTCTCAAAAAGTGTTTTTTTCCATGTAATGTCCCTTTGATGGGAAGAGGAGGTTTCTGAGGTGGGAGTATCAGGCAAGTGACACTTCTCGGGCTCTACCTCATGACCTCCTCCTCAGATTCCCACACTGCCACCCTCCACCAGCGCCCCTCACCTCTCCGTAGCCCCCCCTATAGACCTCCTTCTCGGACTCCCTCACTACCACTCTCCACCAGCGCCCCTCATCTCTCTGTAGCCTCCCTCTATTGACCTCCTTCTCGGACTCCCTCACTACCACCCTCTTCCAGTGCCCCTCATCTCTCCATAGCCTCTCCCCCTATTGACCTCCTCCTCGGATTCCCTCACTGCCACCCTCCACCAGCGCCCTTCATCTCTCCGTAGCCACACTCTCATATGCATTTCATTTGTTGTATAGCGCTATTCATATCAGTGTAGGGTGTCACAGTACTTTACATCACACACACATTATACAGAGACAATGAATCATGCAGGTATCTAAATCAGTCTACAGGGAATGTCACATAAGGCAATGAGGATTACAAGGTGTAGGAATCACATGTCATCCATACTGGTGGGCAGTATATTTTAAGAGGGTTTGGTCTGGAGAAGCACAAACTCAGGATTTAAAGCATACCCCAGTGGTTAGGGGTTGGCTTTACTGATAAAAATGTATATCTCTGCCCAAACAAACTCTTTTTAGCAACATTAGAATAATGAAAGACTGGGGAAGTTCTAACTATATTACAACACAAAAAAAGCTAAGTTCTAACTATATCATTCATGTTTGCATGCAGCTCTTTGATGACAGTTCATAGGTCACTGTCCTACGATAGGATTGTAATTTCTGAACTGCAAGTAACACAAGAATCTCTGTGACAAAGGCAGTAACCCACTGAGCTTTACACATCAAATACAGTTTATCTGCATTTCAAAACTACCAACAGACAAAGGATTGGCAGGATCATTAATCACCAGTTATCTGGACATTTTTATTGTTGTCTTACATCCATGGCAGAGAGGCCTTGATAATGATAAAAACTGTTTAAATAAAGCATACAGGAAGTATGTGTCTTGCTGGGCCTTCCCTGATGATTTTAAAAAGAACAAAGGTGAATCCGGAGAAGCAAACTTTTTTTCTCCAGCACTGAATAGAAAAGGGAATATCCACACAGCAGAACGGTTAAGGTTACCCGGTGCCAAAGAGAGAATTTGTCCCCTTTGCCATGACGCTATTTAACCTGCAACAGTGGGCGGGGACACAGCCCACCTTTGTAAAAGCAGATGCGTGATTGGGGGTGCCTGTGAGAAAGAGCCTAGGCCCAATCACGCAACTCCCAGAACAGGAAGAAAAACAATGTTCGGAGGAACGTTTTCAATGAAAGTGGCCTTTTCTACTGGCCTTCGTGCCGTCACTGCCAGGGCCAAGGCTCATGTTTGGGTGGGCCAGGCTCATGTTTGGGTGGGCCTGGCCCACCCGGCCCACCCGCTAGAACCGGGCCTGTCCTGGTAGCGGAGGGATACTGTGCATGTGCCAATTGAACCTCTTACTGGAACATGTGGGAGACATACAGGTCCAATGGGTGTCCATCTTGTATTTTTTCATGCAAAAGTTTGTAAAAAGTCAGCCGATAACTCCCTTTAAGCAGTGGCGTAGCAAGGGGGGGCGGTCAGCCCCGGGTGGCACCAGTTTTGGGGGCGGCAGCCTCCGCCAACCCCCTCCCGCCGCCTCAGGAATCGCCAGCAACCAACCCCCCACCCCCCTTCAGACAGCCGCCGCGGGGCGGCAAACTCAGGGGCCGCCATGGGCGGCCTACGCCACTTCCTTTAGGAGTTAGTCAAAGGGGGGAGGGATTCATACGTCTGGCATACCAGTCAGTATACATTTCCCGCAGAAGTGTTATGGTAAAGGCAGTGTGTAGAGGTACCTTGGCTTATTCAAAAGTATTGAAGGGTTTGCCAAATGTTACCGCAGCCAGTGCTGAGTATCTCTGGATAGATTTGTTTCTGGATTATTGCCCTTCAGCAACAGAGAGTAACACGTCAGTTTGGAGGTGAACGGGAATGCGGCTAAATGGCTTTTAGGCTAAGTACCTCTCTCAGAATGCAGGTGTATCCGCAGGGTCTCGTCAGCCAGCCACTCTAAGAAGGAGCCACAGGGGCGAGGGTTGCACGCTGCCTGGCGTATCAACATACGTGTCACTTATGCTCCACATATACACAGCACTGGCAACATATGGCCAACATTTCAATACTTGTGAGTGAGCTAAAGTCACTCTGACTGAGTCTTGCCTCAACCATAATGTATCTAGGGGAAAGTTCGAGATGAACAGACAGCGAGAGAAAAAGAGACAAAGACGGGAGTCAGAGAAAAGTCCAGGAGACACAGAGAAAGACAGGGAGAGGCAGACTGAGAAGGAGAGAGAGCAAATGAGGGAGAAAGAGAGCTCGAGACAGATAAAGACATCTATAAGAAGAAACAGGAGAGTGAAATATGGAAAGATAGAGCGAAAAACAGATAGAAACAGAAAGCAAGAGAGAGAGGGAAATGGCAGAAAAAAAAACCCTTAGACTATGATAAAAAACAGTGAGAAATAGATCAGAAGAGGCAAAGAGAGAGAAAGAAGAAGAGACGAGAAAAAATAGGGAGAGAGAAATTCAAAGATAGAGGCGAATGGAAAAGAGAGAGACTGAGAGAGAAAAATAAAGTCAGACAGAGAAAGTCAGGAATACTCAAAGAAATGCACTGAGAAAAGGGGAAAGAGAGAAGAGATAGAGGGGAACAGAGAGCGCAAGACTGAGAGAGAGAAGACAGATAGAGACAGAAAGACAGAGAGATAAAGATGAAAAGACAGGTGGTGACAGAGGCAAGGAGGGAGTGAGCAAGGCACCGACAGGGAGAAGGAGAGAAAAAGAAAGAGAAAAAGAAAGAAAGAGAGAGAGAAAGCAGAAGGTACATACATCCATAGGCATGCATGTACGTAAGAGAGCAGACTTCCGTGGGCGCGACTCTACAGGAACATTCAGTGAAATTTTCATCTTGCAGTTGAATGTTTTCCATCAGTCTGATCATTAAAAGGGGCTACATTTTAAGAGACATTGTGTCACGAGACAGGGGACTAGCTCATGCCTTTTCCCTGTCCCCATTGAATTATTAGTAATGCCCACATAGCAAACAAGCAGAGTAATCTTGATGTCTTTGTTTAATTCCCATTTAGATGCGCAAGGCGCAGGATATATGTCGGGGGGCAGGATGCGGCGCCGTAGCCCCAGAGAGAGGCGGCGCTTCGTATTTCCCGGGGAAGAGAGCCAGTCGACTCGAGCCGATCAAGTTGCGCAATGCTTGGCGTCACCTGAAGTAAGGGAAGGAGTTTTCGAGGCGTTTGATATCCCCATAGGCGAGCCTTCACCCTGGGGCGGCCGATCACAGCGTCCCGAAAGGTATTATGACCCGCTCTTAAGAAGCGTTGAACGGAGAAGGCGACAAGGGGACCTCCACGAGGATGAAGAAATGTTCGAAAGACTGAGACAAGTGAGTGACATGTTTCATAGCACACAGGCAGCCCTCTGAAAGAGCAATTGGATGTGTGCTGTTGTGTGGAAGAAGATGACAAAAGTTCATGACAGCATTAAGAATAATTTCTGTGTAGTATTTCAGCAACTAAACTATAGAGGGCCTCGACCAAGATTACTGCCCTGAATTCTTATCCTGAAGGAAGCATTAACATCCTGTATGTACCTTTACACCTATTTTTGATTGTCAAACAAAGTGTGGGAATGTTACTTCAATCGTTCCGGTTGTTTGCTTAGAATGTTTTACTGAATGCCCGAAAATGGAAGTAGCTGTTCAAAGCAGAGTAGGAGCTGGCAGCTCCAGGCTCTACAATTGGCCGTGTCAATGGTGGCAAGAAACCTGATTATGAAGCTGCTTTGGGTGCACGAGAGTCACTTTGATCGCATTGCAGGATGTTTCTACACTGCTGGAACGCCCTGTTTGTATTCTTCTCCCTTGTTTGTCCTTTGTTCTTGCTTTAACTCCGCAGTGATGTGTACATTTTTGGTATAAAACTAAGAACACAGGTTACTCGTCTCAATACGGTTATTATATTTTTGTTGTATTACCCACTTTTGCTTTCAGTACTTTGCTGTTTTAGGTGGACAACGGCCGGCGCAGTTCATTGATGTTATTTTCTCCTTCCATGTTAGCATCAGAGCCGAACTGGGAACAGAAACCGGCCCTGGCAAACTGCTCAGCCGCCCCCACCCCTCCCCCTGGGGTGAAGGGGAGTGCAGCCGAGCAGTTTGCGAGGGCCGGTTTCGGCCTATTTTGTTACAGGGGGCCAATATTGCCGACCCCCGGTAACAAAATCGGCCCCCCAGAGGCCCAAAACCGGCCCCCACCCTAGCGGCCCACCGGGGAAATGCCCGGTGCCCGCCACGGCCCTGGTTAGCATAGGCGCTGAAAGTAGGGGTGGGGTGGAATGATAAATAAAGATGCCTTTACATTTTGTTTTTATCTTATCACATTTGCTGTGTGTTCAAAAACAAGTAAAATGTCAGTCTATTTCTTCTGACAAATAGCTCCTTCTTTTTAACCGTGGAAATTGGTGTTTACACTTGTTTTTCGGGCTGCAGTGTGATCGAATTTAATAAAATGAACTATGTGACAATCTTGCTGATGTAAAAGGAAAGCCTGCAAGATGACATTTTTTTTAGCACACATCAACATTGAAATATCTATACATGAACTGTACAAATATTTCAAAATATATCAGCAGTTGGGAAAGCACAAATCTCTCTCAATTCTTCAGCAACCAAGTCTACTACAAGTTACAGCAACTTCAAATCGTAACCAAACCTGTCAGACCTTGCCAAACACCTCCCGGTCTTATCCAAAGAACTAATGTTAACCAAATGGCCCGTCATCTCCCCAGAAGAAAAAACTCCCACCACTATAAACTCCATCCACTCAGGGGCACCATCAAACCCTTGCCCCAGTACACCCACTCAAGAGGCCTGCAATCCACCAGCACTATACTCACACCTATTCTGAATTCCTCCATCTCTTCCACAACCTTCTCAGACGCTTGGAAACATGCAATTGTCCTCCCGTTGCTCAAGTAACCCTCCGTGAACCCTTCAACACTGGATAATTATAGACTGGTCTCCATGCTACCATTCCAAGCCAAGGTCTTAGAGAAAATTATCAACAGATGCCGCACCAAATATTTCAACAACCATCAACTCCTTAACACCACTCAGTCTGGCTTCAGACCCAACCACAGCATGGAAACTGCACTCATCACTGTCATAGATGACATCTGCATGACTCTGGATAGAGGAGACAAAGCAGCCCTCATCCTCCTGAAACTCTCCGTAGTGTTTGGCACAGGCTCCCAACCAATCCTCATCTAATGCCTAAATGACATTGGAATCCAAGGACTCACATTCCAATGGATTGGTTCCTTCCTGACTGGAAAGACCCAGTCAGCCTGGCACCATACGCCTCAGAATCCCGCAATCTCATTTGCAGAGTTCTACAAGGGCCCTTCCTGAGCCCAACCCTCTTCAATGAATAAATGATCCCTCTAGCTAGCATCATCCGCTCTCATGACATTAACATCCTCTACTACACCTTCGAGACACAGTTTGTTCTCTTCCTCATGGACAAGATGCCCAGGACCCAGATCAAGTTCAATGCCTGCATGACTTAAATCAGTCACTGGATGAAGACCAACCATCTGAAGCTGAACACCGACAAGGCTGAAATCATGATCTTTAGGAAGAACACTTCACCATGGGACTCCACCTGGTGGCCAATAGAGCTGAGACGGACACCCATCCCCACCACCCATGCCAAGAACCTCATGATCATCATCAACAGTAAACTCAACATGACCGCCCAAGTAAATGCAGTCCCTGTCTCATGCTTCCATACACTGTAGATGCTGAGGGAGATTTTTAAATGGCTCCAATCAACATCCGGAAAACTGTCACACATGCCTTTGTTGCAAGCAAACTGGATTACAGGAACACCCTCTATGCCAGGATCAACAACATTCTCACCCAAAGGCTGTAGACCATTCAGAACTCGGTGGATGGAATCAGTTTCCACCTCCTACGCCACACTCACATCACAACACACCTGAAGAAGCCCCACTGGCTCCCCATACTCTTAACGAACCCTTCAAACTCCTCACCAACACTTTCAAGGCATTACGTAACACTGACCCAGCATACGTCAACAATCGCCTCTGCTTTCACAAACCTTCCAGACACCTCTGCTCGTCCATACTCCTACTTGAACACATTCAACGCATGTGGAAAGCCAGATCCAGCAGTTGAGCCATCTACTACATCACTCTTAAAGTGTGGAACGACCTTCCTCTACACATCAGAGCCTCCTCGCTTTTAAAATCCTGCAATAAGTTAAAGACCTGGCTTTTTGAGTGGTCCCACTAGGCTGGAGGTTTGGCTACAATGACACCTGCTCAGCACCAGGATGCCCTCTCAGGTGATACTACACTCTACAAATCTGAATAACATATCATAACATAGCATAAACATAACACAACATATCATAACATAAAATATCAACATAACATAATGCAAATGAAGCACTTTTTCATAATTCTGAAGTGTGAAGGAAACAGATTTTAACTGGTCAAAACAAATCAAGACACTTTACCTGGTTATGCGCAAATGACAACTGTTCACTGATACCCAATTTCCATGCATTATTGTTTGTGCACTATGTTATTTTATTAGTAAAACTCTGCCTTTGCAATTTTCGTGGCATTTCAATGGAGGATGTGCTGTCTTTAAACGAGCGCACTACCACATCATGTTTTAGTTATATATTTGCAACTGTGCACTCCAAAATGCACCCCTGGCTACATACCACAGACTTACCACTCTCCTGCTGAATGGGCGTGGCTCATTTGCTTCTCTTGTTCTTTGTGTGACGCTTAGATTTTTTACAACCCTATGTGTTCAGTCATGCACTATTGGTGGAAGCACCCGCACTCTGAAAATTGTTCCACTACGCCTGCTCGTCACTACACAGGCAGCCCGGGATGTAGCTGCTCATCAATGGAATGTTTGTGTCCCCCAATTTGCCAATTCAGACACGAACCCCCTTTTGCATTCACCTTTACGCCTTATTCGCATCTGAGCTTTCATTGAATCCAAGCCTTTTTGCAGCTCAATACCTTTGCATTTTTTTCAATCCATCAGGCTTTCTCCGCAGGAAAGCCATCAAATGTACTGATTTTGCCTTGTTTGTACATTTAGTCGAGTGCTCCACAGCTGAAAGCTTTCCCTCAACAGCTCCCTCCTGCTGCAACTTGTTCCACCCTTCTGGGTGTACCTCCCAAATGAAATCATTGTGCACCTGACTGCACTCTTTCGCCGTTTCTCAATGGAAATATTTGATCCGCATTTGCAAATTCATGATCAGTGCATAACACAAAATTATGGTGTCCCCTGCAGAATCTGGTGAGGGGCCCCTAAGTCTTCCATTTCCCAAAGATATTCATGGGCCTTCGGCTGAATAGGGGTCCTAGTAAAGGGTCGCTAACCCCCTCCGCTTCTGAGGCTGCAGGGGGCTGTTTCGCACTTGATTCAGACACATTCTTTGGCACCCACCTGACCCCTCCTTCTTATCATGGACTTAGCTACACTCCAGTCTTGCAGTTGCGCTCTTCTGTATTCTAAGGACCGGCCATAATTACCGAAGCCAACAGAAGACAATCCCTACAGCTATTTCTTTCCACTGTATGTTGGGAAAATAAGGACTCGTTCGCCTCATGCGTGGCACCCATGGGTACACGTTTGCAGTAACCACGCACTCGGCTGCAGCTAGGCGTGTGTGAAAATGTTCACAAAAAATTGCCGAACTACCTGGAAGCCCCAAACTACTTTGAACTCTTAATTTTTCGGTGGCTAGTCACAGTGGTCAACTCACAGTTTGATGCCTTTGCCTTGTGATAGCCGGATGCTGATCTGGCGAAGTGCAGAGATTCATGGTATAATTAACACTCGTGTCTTGCCTGGAAAGAAAAAATGGGTCTAGTCCTTGTTGCAGCTCCATATATTTCTTTTTCCGCCTTCTCATGTACTCTTGTGGGACTTCCAAAAATATACACAGTATGCCTTTCATGTGTCTTAAGGCGAGTGCCCCACAGGTGAAAGCTTTTACTCAGCAGCTCTCGGCCGGCCGCTGCAGATTGGTCCATATTTCTGGGGAATGCCTCCCTTGTATGTCCAACCAAAAAAAAGAAACCACTGTGCACCTGTTTGCACTCACTTGCTGTTTCTCAATGAAACCTTTGGGTCAGCATTTGCCAAGTCGGACAAAGACCCTCTTGTGCATTCACCTCCCTTTTGTCGAGAACATAGATGTATCTTTTTCATTACACCCACAATCTCACTTGAAGAGCGCTACAGGGTGGTTCGACAATGATGAGATTTGTGGTAACTTGTTTAACATTAAACATTTTGAATTGGAAAGTCTTGGGGTGTTTCCAGGATTCAAAAGTGCACTGGGTCTCCCACACATTGCACAGCAGTTTCTTCATTATTCACTCCCCGCACCCAACGCACTGGCTCAGAACCATACACTCGACAGATGATGGCTGTTAGAAACTGGGTTTCTGGTTGGCTAGGGTATGCACGTAAGCCAGGCAGAACCCACCGCTCTAGTCAGGCTAAAGGAGTTACACACCTAAGATAACCCCTGCTCACCCCCTGGGTAGCTTGGCAGATCAGTCAGGCTTATCCCAGAGGCAATGTGTAAAGTGTTTGCGCAACACACACACACTAGTGACACACTAGGCACACCACAAAGAGAGACTCCACACAGGGCTATATAAAAATATCCTTTGTATTGTTCATAAAACACTTTAGATCATAATCACATAAATCTGTGTGCCACTAGGCACTTGTCATGATGTCACAGAGATTACACAATCACTTTGCTAATCGCGCAATTGTCATAACAACACCAGTGGTGCACTAAAGTAAATACTTGTACAGTGCACACATCATAAATCCACCATCACTGCACATATAAGCAAATCCTGAGATGATACTCACTATTTTGTTGTAGCAAGGCATAAAACAGCATAAATCATGAATCACACGAATCACTTCGCCAACTAGGCAATTGTCATACCACATTTAGGACAATAAGGCAAATCCCCATAAGTTGCACATTATACATCAGGGTACAAAATATGAATCGGTTGGCTGATGCACACAAACATGGGAATTACCATATCCGCATCACCCTAAACACATAGGGTAAATCCCCTACAACTGCAGGGAACCCATAGAGACAGCGCGCCTGTGCGTATATTATATGCAATGTGGTATTGTAGGTATTCCCATTATGATACAGGAGCCTCTGCGCTCCTTCTAGCAGAATTACTGTAGTTTTCCTGAAAGCACTCCTGCGTTCTACTTATGGCCCCTCGGGACCGGCCAGGCGGCTAGAAATGCAGCCACTCGGTGCACACAATGGATGATCGCTGGGAGGAATGCCACTGCAGGTAAAAAGCACTGGGGAGACCTTGCTGGGTCCCCCCTGCTGCAGAATTTTGCCTAGGCAGCTGCCCGTGTCTGTGCGGTGCAGCTGCGGGCCACCAGTTGCCGAAAATGCCCCAGGACACGATGTGGGTACACCCACACCGCAAACCAAGTGGAAAGACCTGCCTCGGCCTCCAGCCTGTCACCGTGGGCGAAGGGCTGTTGGTAGCGAAGGAGCGCGGGACACTCTCACCTTGGCTGTCGGCTCCTGCCCTGTTTGTTCCGGGATTCCTGGTGGGCAGGGCAAGACATGCGTGACATCGGTGGAGACTTCCCCAAGCACCGGGAAAACTCTCTTGGCCCAGGGGGATCTCTGCGCAGCAAAGGGCGGCAGACCTTGGCAGTGGGGCCCGCGTCTCTTGCTTTAGCCCTCCTGGTGTGGCTCTCATGACACTGCTGTGGCCCCGCCTCCCTGGCCACAGTTGGATTTACAAGGGAGCGGGTACCTCAATACGGTCCTCCCAACTCCAGTACCTGCTTGGTCAAAACGGAGGAGTGCTCCACACACACACAGAAGCACTCCCCCCGCTCTAGGGTGCTCCAGTTCAGACAGGCACTACAGCACAGTGCCTTGGGCTGCCCGCAGCAGGTGACAGAGGCAGGCCCAGGAGAGTAGGAGACAAGCGCTTACCACACGCTTCCTTTTAAACAACCAAAAAGGGGTGAAGAACAGCGCTCACCACGTGCTAATCCAAATCACACAGGGCAAGCCATAAAGCCCTGGGAGATCACTGGGGACACCAAGCAGGAAGCAGGCTCAGGCCAGCACACAGGCAAAGTCCAGATGGCAGTTCCCTGGCAGCACGGCAATCCTCTGGTTACCAATTCCACATATTGTCTTCATTCATGGGGTCACAGCCCCTGTACTTATAGTCAGAAAGTCTTTGTTCTGGGGGGCACTTCAAACACTGTTTAAAAGTGCACAACACCCCCATCTTAAGCCCTTACCCTAGACACACTACAGGGGGCAGGGACAGCATTGTAAAAGGCAGGCACAGCCCTATTCAGGTGCAGGTGCAACTCCGCGCACCAATAAGTGCAGTTCAGGCCTATTCAAGTGCAAGGGAAACTCCCCCCGCCACTCTAAATGCAACCAAGGTCTATTCAGCCTAGCGCTGAGTCAACCAGGAAAGGCAGGACACACCTCAACCCCCCTTGTGACTGTCTAGAGTGAATACACATCCACTCTCTCCTGTCAGTCTTAACCAGATGGGGAATACACATCCAGGCAGGGCACAAAGACTCATAAGCACACAAAAATGCCCACTTCTAAAAGTGGCATTTCGAAAATAGTAATAACAAATCCGCTTTCACCAATAAGCAGGATTTATCACTACAACTCCAAACATACCAAACGTGGTCACACTACCCCTCTAATGTCAGAAATTACCACTGAAGCAAATATCAGGGAATCCCCAATGTAAACCTATGAGAGTGCAGCCTCACTGCAGTGAGAAACCAAATAGTCTGTTTGTCACTACCAGGACATGCCACACATTTAAGGTACAAGTCCTACCTTTTACCTACACAGCACCCTACCCATAGGGCTAGCTAGGGCCTACCTTAGGGGTGACTTATTTGTAGTAAAAGGGGAATTTCAGACATGGCAACCACTTTACATGCCACGTCACTGCGGCACTAAACTGTGTGCGTAGACCCTGCAGCGGCAGAGGCCTGATACAGGTTTGAAAGGCTACTTCGGTGGGTGGTGCAAGCAGCGCTGCAAGCCCACTGGTAGCATTTAATTCACAGGCCCTGGATATATGGGATACCACTGTACAAGGGACTTACAGGTAAATTAAATATGCCAAACAGGTGTAGACCAATCTTACCATGTTCTCAAGAGAGAGCACATGCACTTTATCACTGAACAGCAGTGGTAAAGTGCCCAGAGTCATAAAACCAACAAAAACGGGTCCGAAAAAATACAGGAGGAAGGCAAAAATTTCTGGGATGACCCTGCAAAAAGGGGCAAGTCCAACAATGGCAAAAGTAACGCATCAAGCAACAGAATGAGCGTAGGAGAGACCAGCCATCTCCAAACTCATTTAGCCATGAGGGTAGCTCCTTTATTTTGGAAATACGGGTCTACATTTTTATTACATTTTGTGCAATACAGTAAGCGCCTCATGTTAAGTGCCGCCAGAAAATTGTTTTGAGTCACTTGGAGATAATAGCATCATTCAAGCAGATGCTAACAAAATTGCTTTGCCCACCATTTGTGGCGGACAATTGATATATAACACAGCACAGCAGTACCATTTGCTAAAACAATAGACAGCATTTCAGGATTGCAGGAAGTGTGCTGGAAAGATGAGGGCGAGTGAGGACCAGGACACACCAAAAAGGCTGAGTCAAGTTGCAGCAGCAAAAGGAAAATACAGCAACCCAGAAACCCCAGATCATCAATGGCAAAAAAGAAAGATTTATTTTACTAATGGGACTGAAATACTCGTCATTGAAGTTACCAACCATCAGGACAACCTATTTGACTACTCAAAATGCCTCTGGTTTCTCTACAAACCAGAAAATGCCTCCTGTAATAAAAAATACATTTGCTCCATACAGGCTGCATAGACTCAAAGGCCAGGGCACAGCAGTCCAGGAGGCACAGACAGCCCAGTAAGCAACAATATAGTACGACAATTTGTTACTAAACGTTTTCATGATCACACACAACAATGTATTCGCCTGTCCTTGTCCAATTGCCTACATTTCCACATGCAGTATCAATTTCTTCCAAATATAATATCAAGCCTCTGTATTGGACACATATGACTGTGAAAGAGAGGCTTACTCACCTTGAATATACTGGTCATACTTATATGTAATGTAACATACTGTGAGGGTGTTGAGGGCAGGGGAAAATGTGCACTCAAACTCGAAAGACTACTTTTCCCACACACCTATACATAGCCCTAGCCACTCGTGTAGTGTACCTCCTATTTCCCTAATAGGCTCTGCGCATTGGAATAATATATCCTATAGGCTTGACATAGGACTGAGGTCGGTATGTCCCTATCGAGTATATTAAACTTAATTACTTGTGCCAGCTAGCTCAGAGGCCACTAGAAACTCCTTGACAACAAGAAGGGAGTAGTTTCTGGCAGCCGCAAAACATGACCACTTTGTTTCCTTTAGAATCAGAACGTGTCCCAGAGTCGTGGAAACAATAGATAACCGTTTCACTCAGCTCAATCGTGCATACTTAGTTTTCCTCAAAGTTACACAGAAAGAATAGACGGGCGTTTCAATAAAAGATTTATTGAACAGTCTTGTTTCTCGTGTAAGTAATATGTGCTGTTACGATCACAAGACAGTATGCAAGATAAATAATGTACAGCGTAAGCAGTAGAAATAAATAATACTGCGCTAGCATGATCTTTAGTAGATATTCATTTACATAAATAACACAGACTAAAAATGCGAGTACTCATACAATGCGTTTCTAAACTAGTTCTACCCCAATGTACCTAACCTAACCTAGGTGTAGGGAGAGGTATGAAGTAGGTGAAGTATTCCTTACTATGGTATACTAAGAGTATGTTAAGTCTAGTATGCCTAGTATGCCAAGAGTCCCTCTAGGTTCTAGTCAGCTCCATACCTTAAGAATGAGAGAGGTGGGAATCTCTTTCCAGACTCGAACTCCAACACCCCGCAAGGGAAGTCAGATCACTGGAAGCTGGACTCTCTGCGTGCAGGGATGACAGCGTCTTCTCAGTGCGTCAGGCCGGGATACGGGCTCCTCTGAAGTCGAGGTCTCCTCTAGTTTACAAGGGCTAGGGAAGGTATATTTATATCTGAGAGGTACCTCACAATGTTAGCATTGACGTGAGTCGGACAGCGGAAGACGTCATGAATGAACCCCTAAGGTATAAAGGTTCATTCATAATAGATGAGTCCTTGAAGAAATCAATATTCCTGTGCTAGGGAAACTCCCGAAGCCTAAGGGTCTGTTCTTCAAGAACTCGTTGTGACGTTAAGGGTGGACGGATGTCGGGGACCATGCCTGTATTTGGAGTGCACAGTTTAATGCCTAAATAAGGACTGGGATTTTATGCCTATATAAGGGCAGGGCGAATTGTGCCTATATAAGGACATGATACTGGAAAACCTATATACGGACATCCTAATAGGAATACAACACCCACTCCACTTTCGTGTGTACGATAATAACATTAATGCTAAACATTTAAAATGCTAAACATAAAATGGAGTACCGCATATTGCTAAAATATTTCTTAAAAGCATTTAAAAAACCGATTAGAATGCAAAAAATACTGTACATTTTAAGCATTGCTTTTCATTTCAGGCATATATTTGAAAATAAAATGTAAATCGAATGAAATAAGCAGTAATATTCATATGTGACAAAAAAATGAGCGATAAGTTGTACAAAATCAAAGTCATTTCATGTCATGGAAATTAATGAACTTTTTTTTTTAGACTAACACAATGATAAAGTGTCTGAGGAAGTACCGCGAAGTCCGTACTATAAGAATAGTTCTACTTCAAGCAGATTGTTGTGCCATTTGATTTGAAAAAATTGGAAAAAGTTCAATTTGGGAAAAGTTCCAGGTTTTTGAAATATGAAGGCCAAATTGTTACTGCATCTCTGGAACACTGTGGGCTGAATCAGAGTCAGTGTACGGGTCTGGTGTAAACATGAGATCATCTATTTCTGTAGACAAAATATCGTCCACCGTAGTTGGTGACATTCGGAACACCTCGTGTAGTAGATTAATTGCACAGAGATGTGAATCATCGCTTTCAGCATAGGATGCCGCAGCAATGTTCGCGTCCGTTGTTACCTGTGTGCCTGTAGATCTTTCTCGTACCTCAGCAGCAGCCGGAAGCGTCTGTGAGATCTCAATGAATGCCATCATCAGGATTGGTAGCCTCTGGGGACAACACAGAGCATGGGCCGTTATCGGGTCCAGCAGAGTATCGATATCCGTTGGCGTAGCTGACGGAAATGTTAGACAGGTGTCCAACACGTATTCTTCACCGCATAGCAGGCATCGTAGAACAGGTAAGATGCAATCTTGCCAGATTGGTCTGAACGACAGGAACCACGTGGTATTAAGTTCCCGTAGACGATTCATGCCCAAAGCTGTACTATTCGCTCACGGCACTTTCGTTCAAGGAGAGCTTTCTCCATTTCGCTCGGAGTGATGTCTGCGAATAGGCTGGCCATAGCGTAATAGCAGGAAGAGAAATAGAATTCCGGCAACAAGTGCTAGAATTAATGGTATGCCACCAAACACCGAATGTGCAAAGTTTGGGATGATTCCGAGTATTGCCTGGAAAGGTGTTAACAGGCCGGAACAGATGCTCTTAAATACATGTACAATTCCACTGGTATCAGACATGTTGAAGATACGTGCTATCATTTCTACGAAATGTATAGGGCAGTTTGTACGTATTAAAAACTGTATCTCAGCCGAAGTCCTTGCTACTTGTAGATCATAGGTTTCTTTGGCCGAGGTCAAAGGCACTGTTTGTTGTAAAAGCATGGCTTTCATTCTGCTTAAAGTATCAAATCTTATAAAAGAGACGTTCAGCGAAGGCCACAAAGGCGACTCCCAGACTGTGTCTATTGGGGCAAACAATACTTGCATACAGCAAGTGACCCTGGAGTTCACCGTTACTAGATATGGGATGCCTGGCAACATGCCACAGCAACTCTGATCATTCAACATGAGGTAACTCCCATTAGAAAGTTGTCCAAACGTTGGATTAATCACAGCAGCTGGTGTACCCTGCTGGTGGCAAGACAAATTTGCCACAGAACCATTACAAGCCCCGTGTAAAGAAATGTCCTGACATATTAGTGAACCGCTAAGTGCATTTTTACAGTGTGTACCGCTCAGAAACACTTCACGATCCCCACTCCAACATCTATATGTGTATGGTAAATTCCAAGATGTCTTAATGTATTCCTTACCCAACCTTTCATATTTGCCTGCTTGCATTTGTTTGAGGCAATACTGAAACTGAAAAGTAGTCACAGGTAGTGTGATTTTGCCATGAATAAGCCATTCTGTAGCTGGTTTTTCTGCCACTGTGAATGGTAACTTTTCCAGTTTTTCAATGCGCAGCACTGTATACTTTGCTCCTCTTTGTGCCAGTTCGATCTGTTTATCAGTGAGATTGTATTCTGCAAACAGAGCCGTTGTGTTGATAAAACGCCAAGGCACATAGTCCGCTCGCAAAGATTGCAGCGTCCAGCTTAATAACACAATAGAACGTAATTGAGACTGGCCTTGTTGTAACATCGCCAAATCTTGTTCCATTATGTCGATAGCAGAGGATACAATGCCGTCCAGTGAATATATTCTGGAGGACAAAGTTGTTAACCCATTGTCGACTACAGAGAGGGTTTTCTCTAAATTAATACGATCAAGTTCACGTATTCGTTCTGCAGCCTCTATCTGTGACACCTTCCATGCTTCATTATAGACAGCATAAATGCCGGCATATAGGAAATGTTTTTGACGCAGTTTTCTTGGTCCAAGCAAGAAT
Organism: Calotriton arnoldi; assembly: GCA_963921515.1. Lineage (NCBI taxonomy): Eukaryota > Metazoa > Chordata > Amphibia > Caudata > Salamandridae > Calotriton > Calotriton arnoldi. The sequence continues at coordinate 69,917 of CAWUFW010018469.1, read as the reverse complement.
TCCCTAAGGTCTGCGTCCTCTTTAATTAAGGATAAGTGTTGTTTCACATCCTGTAGTGTAGATTTATGCAGCCAATCGAGGCATAATTTTCCTACACTATATGTTGTTACTACCCCCGGATGCTGTGTTTGGACGTATCTTGGGTCTGGCCTAAGAATAGTAAAGCCCTGAGTTTTATTCAGGAATCTTTCCTGACAGTTGTTTGTGTCTGTGGGCCAGATCAACCATTTTCTCCAATCAGGATTAGATCTGTTGAGTTGTAGTATTGTGTCAACTGTCACCGCTGCCTGTGTATTGTTATCACTTGCAGGTGTTGGTACATAAGGTGTTTTCATCTTTTTGATCTTGGCTAGTCCAAGACAAGATGTTTGTTGGACAGTTTCATTCAAAAACATTATTTGTTCAGGGATGATGCAGGCTCTAAATAAAGCTTCTATCCCCTGCACTTGCCAATCTTTAGTACCCCAGACAGTTTTAGTGTCTATTGTGCCCTTCCATAAGTCGAAACCTTGTCTAGACAGTTGGGCAATAAATGATGCAGAGTAAATCTGTTTTGTATTCGTTAACATAATTTTCAGTCCTGTATTGTTTACATATTTATAGTAAAAGGTTTCTGGATCAGATGTATTATAACCTGAAAAATATGGAAACTTGTTGACAAATGTTTTTGAACTACCTTTTGGTGGTGTAGGACAATGCTCCCATTGGTTAAACATAAACACATTTCTAGGGTATGCAGATTTATGCAAATAATGATGACCATAGTGGTTATAGCAATACAGCTGTTCATAGTCTGATGAACCCTCTAAATATTCACTTTTAGAAAATGCAGCAGATTTTTCTAGGTCAAACATTATGTCGTTAACAGTCTCAAAGTCCCAATCATCAGAATAGGTACTGGACGAAATGAGATCACTTAGTGAAATTTTAAACAAATGTGGAATGTTCAATTGTTCCGTCGGGCCAAAAATATCAAAATCTGTTTTGTCCCACACTATACCATCCTGTATAGGAACGGCTGTGATGTTCACTGTTGACAAGTCTCTTGCTTCACGATGGGAAGATTTATGAGGTTTCAAAAGTAAGTTCACTTCTTTTCTTTCAGTGTTCACATGGATGTATCTGCCATGTATAAGCACGCTCATAGTCATAACCAAAGCTAGCCAAAGCAGGAAAACAAATATTCCAGAAATAATCCAGAGTTCAATTCATGGAGAAACCAGATAAGTTGTTTTCAGAGAGTGAAGAAAGTCTTGTACTTGCTGCTTGAATTTTAATGATGCTGGCGTCGTTTCAGGTTCACTCGGATCTTCTGAGAACGTATCAAAGTTAATGAAATAGCCAGAAGCAGTTCTGTCAATTGTTGAAATTGCATCAGGATTTGTAGAAATCGCTGGAACCAGTTGATCACTTGCTACATTGGTGTAGACAGGTGTATTTGGATGAACTGTTACTTGATTTTCAAGAGGGATGAGTTCCATTGCATTGTTGCTCAGTCCTTCATCTGTTACTGCTGAATTCTCGATGGTTATCAGTCTTTCAGTCTGAACCTCTTGGATAGTAGCGAGAGGAGTGCGTCTGCTACTAGGTCGGAGTCCACGAGGCCTACTATTTAGTATTGGCCACATACTGTGGTTTGATGAGGTCGATGGACACAAATCTTTTCTCCTTTCTTCCAGCAAGGGGCGGCAGAAGTACTGTTCTTGTTCCTTGAACTGCTAGGACAGGTACTGGTTGTCTGTAAGAAGGTCCAAATTCCTTCTTGTCCGCAATCTTTTCTCTGACTAGATCCCCAACTTTTGGAATCCAGACAGGCCTTGCTGGGACCGCTGGTTTTTCCCCAGTGGTGGTTGGCTGCAGGAATACGTTGCTTTGTTTCGATCTCAGTTCATTGAGTTCCTGTAAAACAGCCAAACGATCTTTGATATCAAACGGTTTATTTTCCACCACTGTGCCTACGTGATCGAGGTCTGGTACCCACATTCTTGTCCCAAATAGGACCTCATATGGAGTGACCCCCCTAGAGAACTTCTTGGCAAGTTATTTAATGAGCGTTGGACCCCATAAAGATGTTTGACCCACCCATCACCTGAACCTAATACCCTAGCTGTTATAGACTGCTTTATGTCCCGGTTTTTCCTTTCCACAACCGAATTTCCCTCAGGATGGAATGGAGAGGAGTACCGCAATGCAATGCCCAGACTGGCCATGGCTTCTTTGTAAGCCCGAGAGCTAAACGCAGGTCCCTGGTCAGAATATAGCGTGCCTATTGCGTATGTGCCGATAAAGACTTGCAAATCTTTTATAACAGTTCGAGCGTCAGCCGAGCGCTGAGGCCATATCCATAGGAACCTTGATTCAGTATTTGTGGTATTGCAGGTGTCCAGAAGGAAGCATGCGCGTAGATAGTCTAATGCTGTCTAACAATGGTGTCTGTGCAGGGCAGCTACATTCGTAGCATGGTGTCTGGTGGCGTTCTGCCTCACGCTGTACCTTACAGTCTATGCAGTTATTGATGAAGATGTGGCTTTCTGTATTCATTCCAGGCCACCAGTACATCTCTTTTAATGTCAAGATTGTTTTCGAGATCCCTTGATGTGACAGACCCTCCCCCAAATGTGCTTCATAAATTAAAGCTGCTCTATGTAGGAGAGTAGGATCTGCTTCACATGGGTACCCCCACTTTTTGCTGATGCTTCACTGTTTTTCGACATTAGTCTGGCTGGGGCCCTGCTAATCAGAACCCCAGCCTAGCTGCTTCCTCTCTAAAATGGTTTCCATGTGCCTTAGGCACATCACTGATTGGAATCTGGAGTGCCCTTATAAGTCCCTAGTATATGGTATACTATGTACCAAGGGCATAGGTACCTCAGAGGCCTACCAGGGGCTGCAGCCTGTATTATGCCACCCCTGGAAGGCCACCCAAACTGACACCACAGATCTGCTACTGCAGCCTGGGTAAGGTGGTGCATGCACCCCTTACTGTGATATAGGTTACCTATATCACTAAATACATACACACATATAAACCTATAAGTCACTCCTAAGGCAGGCCTTATCAATCCTGAAGGCAGAGTGCATGGTTCCTATGTGAGAGGGTGCCCCTGCATGAGCAGGGCCCCTCTGCAGCGTTCGGAGACCCTTCTCTGATGCTGTTTGTAGTGCAGCCTGACCATATACTCTTAAGCGCATTATAACCTCGCGTTAAATGCTAACTTTGGAAAGGCTGCACCTAAACATGTCGTGTTTGGTGTCAAACATCTTGGAATACTACCCCCGCCAATTCTGGCGGCGGGGTTAGCATTCCACCCTTCTAGAGGGAAAGACATGTTAACTCTGGCTAGCCCGGTAACTTCTTTCTAAAGCCCTGGCATCACAAAATGGATGCTGCTGCCACAGACACGAGTCTGGCCTCCTGCTGCTGGACGAAACTCCGGCAGGGGAGGCCTGGACAATAGGTTTCCTGTCCCAGGGAGGTGTGACCACCTCCCCAGACAGGATAATGTGTATTGGGGCTGGGCGGGAGCACTTTCGGGTGCTTTGAAGTCCTGCACTGGGGGCACATTTGGTGTCCCTGTGCATACCCCAGTTCAAACCGGATCAGGGGCTTGTAGCCCCTGCTTTGGCGCGAACTGGACAAAGGGAAAGGGGTGTAGCCACCCCTCTGCCCTGACCCACCCATAGGTGGGGCCACAGAGTAGTCCAACCCCTAAACTTGGTATAAGTATAGGAACCCAGTCCTTAGGACTTTAGATTATCCCTGGACGAAACTCTGAAACAGAATCCTGGACCTTCGACGCTCTACTCAAGATTAGAGGACAGAAGAATCTCCCGTGGGGTCAAGGAGTGACTCCCCTGCTTGGCAGGCACCAAAGACGCATCTGTCTGGTCTGCATTTCTGAAGCTCCCGTCGGACGCCGAAGTCTTCGCATCACCAGAGGTGGATTCTCAGACTTCCCCGAGGCTACCCTGAGTCCCCAGCAAAGCTGAGGCCCGTAGCTATTGTGGGTGACGTGAGACCGTGACCCCTGGACACCAAGCACACTTGCAAGTGCATCCTCTTCTGGGTCTCCCACGAAGTCGTGCTTTGGGCTCCAAGTAGCCCTAGCCTCCAGCACCAACTGCACCGAAGATCACTGGCTTCCACTCCACGAGTGTCCTGTGAGCTAGATCCACGTGCGACGTCTTGAGGCTCCTTTGCGGTCGCTAGCCCGTTGGCTAGTAGCCCTTAACGAAGGCCAATCTTTTTCTTCTTGGGCATCCTGGTTGCCCCAGGCCTGCCCTCACTTACCCTTGCTGGGTGAGTTCTCCAGACCTTGCTGGTCTGCACCATCGACGATCTTCATCTTCACTGAGACTTGCCGTTGCCAAGGCTTGTTGGGTCCAATCCGGTCGCCGACACCTCAGCACTCGACAGACATTGTGTACCAGCCCGAATCCTGCTCCTGTTCGCCGACAACGCCTCCTGGACCTCGTGGCTGAAGAGTCAAGACGACCGTCAATGCACCTGAAGCACTCAACATCGGTGGGCATCTGTCCATCGCCTTCCTGGTCACTAGCTAGTGACCCAGACTCTGTCCCCTCTGCTTTCAGGTTCTTCAGATCTCCGATCCACTCTTGGATCCACCCGGACACTTTCCACTTGGTCGCCAGCAGCACTTTGCAGCAGATCGCCATTCAAATCGACGACGAAACCCGACCCCGAAAGGCACCTATGCACCCGGCTTCCCTGGGTGAGGTAACACGAGTACTCCGGTGCTCCCGTGGGTAGAGACTCTCCAAAGTACTAGTTCTCAAAGGGTTTGCTCCAAGTCCTCCTTTAAGTGTCCCTTTTCTTTAATTTCCTGATCGCGACTTTCTCCATAGAAGTCAACGGCGTATCGCGGTTGTGTATTTACACTGCACGCGTCCCCCGTGGGTCCCCTGTGTCACTACCTTGGGTGGTTCCTTGTGGTCCAAGCACTTCTAGAGGCTCTAGGCCTAGTGTCTAGTTCAGTCGTGGTTCTTATACCACTTTATTGGTATATGGTTTGGTACGCCCCTAGGGCCCAAACATGTATTTGTGCTATTACTGTGTTTAAATAACTTATAACTTGTGTACTTCGAACTCTAGCCTCATAAAGAGACTAGAGGGGTGTGTTTAGCAATAAATACATATATTTTGAATATATACCTGGTGTGGTGCTCTTTCATTTGATCACTCAAGAGATTATAGACTGGTAAAACAAGCTGCTTTACATTCCTTCAAGACTTAGCCTGAAGGCTGCTCTCCATAGCTACCACTAGGATAGCTTTCAATAAGGTTGTCTTTAACCTATCTCCAATAAGGGGTTGTTTGGACTGGTGCAAGGTGCCCACTATAATTAGTGGACAGCATATACCAGGCCAACTTCTCACATTGGTGTGCAGCGTGTGGGATTCCAGCTTGCTATTGTTTTACCAGATAATCTCAATTGAATTGATCAACTGAAAACCACTAAAGGTACCTAAGGTACATATAATTTAAGCTTAGAATACAGTAAGTTCTACTGAACTTAGAGTTGTGTGTTAAGGGATAGCACACCCTTTCTACAACTCAAGAGAGTTTAGTAGGCCACACTAGAGTAGGTAGTGCATACACCACACCACACTAGTAATGTCTTTAAAGGTAGGATCTAGAGAATCCTTACCAGAAGCCACTGGGCTTCTTCCCTCCAAGTATGATACCCTCCCATTCTTGGAATTGAGAGCATTATGTAACTTGAGGAAATTAAGGACAGGCCAAAGTCCCACCACCCAACACCTTAAAGAGTTGTTGGTGGCTTATGACCTTAGTAAGCCCTTGGGGACTGAAGGGGTAGGAGCTGAGGGTGGGGCAGAAGAAGAGGAAGGGACCAGGGGTACCAATACCCCCAGCCCCCCTCTGAAACTGGCCAGGAGGGTGACAATGACCCTGACCTGGATAACCCAATCCCTCCTGTGGAAGATGAAGAGGATGATCAGGATGATGCCCTCTTTGTCCCCCCAGGAAGGATTATGAGTGTGCCCAGAAAGTCTAGATCTCCTTCTCAGGAGTCTAACCACTCTGGCACCTCAATAGGGAGCTCTGTCTCATCTCATAGGAGGGAATCCTCTCATGAGAGGAGAACAAGGCTGATTCAATATGAGGAAGCTCAGCTTGAACTCAGAAGGAAGCAAGTAGCCTTAGACAGGGAGTCCCTAGATCTCTTTAGAGAGAAAAGAAAGTTGGGACTAGAGTCCCATGGTGGCAGCCATGTCCCTAGAGATAGGGAAAGGTCCTATGACCATAGGAACCTGAGCAAGATTGTCCCTCCCTATCAGAATGGGGATGACATCCAAAAGTGGATAACTGCTCTAGAGAGGGCCTGTAAAGTACTGAAGGTCACTCAGGAGCAGTGGGCAGCAATCTTGTGGCTCTCCTTTGCAGACAAAGGTAGAGATAAGCTCCTCACTGTTAGAGAGGTCTTGAAGAGTGCTCTTATTGATGGGTTTGGCCTAACCACTGAACAGTACAGGTTGAAGTTCAGAGATACCCAAAAAGCACAGACTCAAGACTGGGTAGACTATGTGGATTGTTCTGCCAAGGCTCTGGAAGGTTGGTTGATGGGCAGTAAGGTGTGTGACTTCTCAGGATTGTACAATCTGATAATGAGGGAGCAGATTCTTAATAACTGTCAAAATCAGCTGTTGCATCAATACCTGGTAGACTCTGATCTGACCTCTCCCCAAGAATTGGGAAAGAAGGCAGACAAATGGGTCAGAACCAGGGTGAAGCAGAAGGTACAGAACCAAGGTGGGGACACCAAGAAGCAAGATGTTAAGAACTCTGAAAAGGGTGGGGAGAAGGGTAAAGATCAAAAGTCTTCATCAGGCCCCCAAAAATCTTCTTCAGGTGGGGATTCACAGTCTACAAAAGGGAAAGGCCAAAGAAAACCATGGTGCAAGGTCTGTAAGCAAAAGACACACTGGACCAGTGATTGCACCAAGTCCAAAGACTCAAGTCCAGCACCCACCAATGCCCCTAAGGCACCTGTTCCCCCTAGTCCAGTTGGTGGGAGTGCTCCAGCCAAGGGTTTAGTAGGGTTCACCCTGGGTACTGAGTTGGGCTCTGACCTAGTCAGAGAACTGACTCAGGCTGTGTTAGTCTGTGATGGAGGCATGGATGTGCCCTCCTCTATGAGTCCCAGTAATCTGGGCAAGTACAGACAACAGCCTTTAATCAATGGACGAGAGGCTTTGGCATTTAGGGACACAGGGGCAAGTGTCACAATGGTGACACAAGACCTTGTGAATCCTGGGCAAGTTATACTTGGTGAGATGTACCAAGTGACCAATGCTAGCAATGTCAGAACAGACCATACTCTGGCAGTTGTTAACTTCTCCTGGGGAGGGGTAACTGGCCTTAAGAAGGTTGTGGTGAGTGCAAACCTACCAGTCGAATGCTTGCTTGGCAATGACTTAGAGACTTCTGCTTGGGCAGAAGTGGAGCTCAGGACCCATGCAGAAATGCTGGGGATCCCTGCAGATGTGTTTGCTGTGACCAGGTCACAAGCCAAAATGTCTAGCACTGAACAGGCCTTGGATTCTGGAAGAATGGACCAAGTGCCTTCCAAGAGGAGGAGTAGTAGGGTTAAGGCAGTGCCTTCCCCCTTGGCTCAGGAGGAAGATCAGTCCCTTGAGGGGGATGATCTCAGTCCTGAAGAAGGAACTGTCCCAGAGGAACTTGAACCTGACCAGGTTGAGTTCTTGGGGACAGGGGGACCTTCTAGGGCAGATCTGAGCCAGGAGCAGCAGAGCTGCCCCTCCCTTGAACCCCTCAGACAGCAAACTGCTGCTGAGGCTGCTGGGAAAGCTAGTGGTCCCCATACAATGTATTGGGATGATGGACTCCTGTACTCAGAGAGTAGAGACCCCAAGCCTGGTGCTACCAGGAGGTTGGTAATACCTCTGAAGTTCAGGGGCTTCCTATTGACCCTAGCCCATGATATTCCCTTGGCAGGTCACCTGGGCCAGAACAAGACTTGGGACAGAATTGTCCCTCACTTTCACTGGCCCCACATGTCTGAAGACACCAAGGAGTTTTGTCGCTCCTGTGTAACCTGCCAGGCCAGTGGCAAGGCAGGTGGCACTACAAAGGCCCTCCTGATACCACTACCTGTGGTGGGGGTACCCTTTGAAAGGGTAGGGATTGACATTGTTGGTCCCATGGATCCCCAAACAGCCTCTGGGCACAGGTTTATCCTGGTGGTAGTGGATCATGCCACCAGGTACCCAGAAGCTATTCCCCTCAGGACCACTACAGCACCTGTGGTGGCAAGGGCCCTCCTGGGAATTTTCTCAAGAGTGGGCTTTCCTAAGGAGGTAGTATCAGACAGGGGTGCTAACTTCATGTCTGGGTACTTAAAAGCAATGTGGAAGGAGTGTGGAGTGACTTATAAGTTCACCACACCCTATCACCCACAATGCAATGGTTTAGTTGAGAGATTCAACAAAACCTTGAAGGGCATGATTAAAGGGCTCCCAGAAAAGCTTAGGCGAAGATGGGACATACTCTTGCCCTGCCTTTTATTTGCATATAGGGAGGTGCCTCAGAAGGGGTTGGTTACAGCCCTTTTGAACTTCTGTTTTGCCACCCTGTGAGGGGTCCACTGTGCTTGGTGAAGGAAGGATGGGAGTTACCTCTCAAGCCCCCAAAGCAAGACATAGTGGACTATGTACTTGGTCTCCACTCCCGGATGGCTGAGTATATGAAAAAGGCAACCAAAAACCTTGAGGCTAGCCAGGAACTTCAAAAGGCCTGGCATGACCAAAAGGCTGTTCTGCCTGTTTACCAGCCAGGACAGAAGGTGTGGGTGTTGGAGCCAGTGGCCCCAGCAGCTCTCCAAGACAAATGGAGTGGACCCCACACTATTGTTGAGCAGAAGGGTGAGGTTACCTACTTAGTAGACCTAGGAACACCCAGGAGTCCCCACAGGGTTCTCCTTGTCAACAGGTTAAAACCATATGTGGACAGGGTAGACATGGGCTTGCTCATGGCTACTGATGAAGGGCAGGAGGAAGAGAGTGACCCACTCCCTGACCTGCTCTCACAGAACCCTGACGATGGGTCAGTAGATGGTGTAGCCTTGGCAGGCAGCCTCACTACCCAGCAACAAACTGATTGTAGACAAGTGCTCAATCAGTTTAGACATATGTTTTCACTGACACCCAGTCAGACCACCTGGTGCACTCATGAAGTGGACACTGGGGACAGTCTGCCTATTAAAAATAAGATTTATAGGCAACCTGACCATGTCAGGGACTGTATCAGGACTGAAGTCCAGAAAATGTTGGAGTTGGGAGTTATTGAACCCTCAGATAGCCCTTGGGCTAGTCCAGTGGTCCTTGTACCAAAACCTCACACCAGTGGTGGAAAAAGAGAGATGAGGTTTTGTGTGGACTACAGGGGTCTCAATGCAGTCACTAGGACTGATGCCCATCCAATACCCAGGGCAGATGAGCTCATAGATACTTTGGCCTCAGCCAAATATCTCAGCACATTTGACTTGACAGCTGGCTACTGGCAGATCAGACTAGCTGATACTGCAAAGCCCACAACAGCATTCTCAACCCCTAGTGGGCATTATCAATTTGTGGTAATGCCCTTTGGTCTGAAGAATGCACCTGCCACTTTCCAGAGGTTGGTGAATACAGTTCTCACAGGTCTGGAAGCCTATAGTGCAGCATATCTAGATGATATTGCTGTCTTTAGCTCCACCTGGGAGGATCACCTGGTCCACCTCAGGAATGTTTTACAGGCCCTGCAAAAGGCAGGCCTGACTATCAAGGCCACTAAGTGCCAGATAGGGCAGAGTCAGGTTGTGTACCTGGGCCACCTTGTGGGTGGAGGCCAGGTTCAACCTTTGCAGAGCAAGATCCAGACTATCATGGACTGGACTGCTCCCACTACCCAGACTCAGGTGAGAGCCTTCTTAGGCCTGACTGGGTACTATAGGAGATTTGTCAAGGAGTATGGATCAATAGTGACACCCCTGAATGACTTAACTTCTAAGAAAATGCCCAAAAGGTTCAGTGGACAGTTAGCTGTCAAAAGGCATTTGATGACCTGAAGCAGGCCATGTGCACTGCTCCCATTCTACAGAGTCCTGATTACTCCAAGAAGTTCATTGTTCAAACTGATGCATCTGAATTGGGGGTAGGGGCTGTACTGTCACAATTGAATGAAGAAGGTCAGGATCAGCCAGTAGCTTTCATTAGCAGAAGGCTGACCCCTAGAGAGAAACGTTGGTCAGCCATAGAGAGGGAGGCCTTTGCTGTGGTCTGGGCTCTGAAGAAGTTGAGGCCATACTTGTTTGGTACACACTTCCTGGTTCAGACAGACCATAAGCCCCTCTTATGGCTAAAACAAATGAAGGGTGAAAACCCCAAACTGCTTAGGTGGTCCATTTCCCTACAGGGGATGGACTTTACAGTGGAAGATAGACCTGGGAGTAACCATGCCAATGCAGATGGACTCTCTAGGTACTTCCACTTAGAACATGAAGACTTAACTGGGCAAGGTTAGTTTAATGTCCCTACGTTTGGGGGGTTGTGTAGGAGAGTAGGATCTGCTTCACATGGGTACCCCCACTTTTTGCTGATGCTTCACTGTTTTTCGACATTAGTCTGGCTGGGGGCCCTGCTAATCAGAACCCCAGCCTAGCTGCTTCCTCTCTAAAATGGTTTCCATGTGCCTTAGGCACATCACTGATTGGAATCTGGAGTGCCCTTATAAGTCCCTAGTATATGGTATACTATGTACCAAGGGCATAGGTACCTCAGAGGCCTACCAGGGGCTGCAGCCTGTATTATGCCACCCCTGGAAGGCCACCCAAACTGACAACACAGGTCTGCTACTGCAGCCTGGGTAAGGTGGTGCATGCACCCCTTACTGTGATATAGGTTACCTATATCACTAAATACATACACACATATAAACCTATAAGTCACTCCTAAGGCAGGCCTTATCAATCCTGAAGGCAGAGTGCATGGTTCCTATGTGAGAGGGTGCCCCTGCATGAGCAGGGCCCCTCTGCAGCGTTTGGAGACCCTTCTCTGATGCTGTTTGTAGTGCAGCCTGACCATATACTCTTAAGCGCATTATAACCTCGCGTTAAATGCTAACTTTGGAATGGCTGCACCTAAACATGTCGTGTTTGGTGTCAAACATCTTGGAATACTACCCCCCCGCCAATTCTGGCGGCGGGGGTAGCATTCCACCCTTCTAGAGGGAAAGACATGTTAACTCTGGCTAGCCCGGTAACTTCTTTCTAAAGCCCTGGCATCACAAAATGGATGCTGCTGCCACAGACACGAGTCTGGCCTCCTGCTGCTGGACGAAACTCCGGCAGGGGAGGCCTGGACAATAGGTTTCCTGTCCCAGGGAGGTGTGACCACCTCCCCAGACAGGATAATGTGTATTGGGGCTGGGCGGGAGCACTTTCGGGTGCTTTGAAGTCCTGCACTGGGGGCACATTTGGTGTCCCTGTGCATACCCCAGTTCAAACCGGATCAGGGGCTTGCAGCCCCTGCTTTGGCGCGAACTGGACAAAGGGAAAGGGGTGTAGCCACCCCTCTGCCCTGACCCACCCATAGGTGGGGCCACAGAGTAGTCCAACCCCTAAACTTGGTATAAGTATAGGAACCCAGTCCTTAGGACTTTAGATTATCCCTGGACGAAACTCTGAAACAGAATCCTGGACCTTCGACGCTCTACTCAAGATTAGAGGACAGAAGAATCTCCCTTGGGGTCAAGGAGTGACTCCCCTGCTTGGCAGGCACCAAAGATGCATCTGTCCGGTCTGCATTTCTGAAGCTCCCGTCGGACGCCAAAGTCTTCGCATCACCAGAGGTGGATTCCCAGATTTCCCCGAGGCTACCCTGAGTCCCCAGCAAAGCTGAGGCCCGTAGCTATCGTGGGTGACGTGAGACCGTGACCCCTGGACACCGAGCACACTTGCAAGTGCATCCTCTTCTGGGTCTCCCACAAAGTCATGCTTTGGGCTCCGAGTAGCCCTAGCCTCCAGCACCAACTGCACCGAAGATCACTGGCCTCCACTCCACGAGTGTCCTGTGAGCCAGATCCACATGTGACGTCTCGAGGCTCCTTCGCGGTCGCTAGCCCGTTGGCTAGTAGCCCTTAACGAAGGCCAATCTTTTTCTTCTTGGGCATCCTGGTTGCCCCAGGCCTGCCCTCACTTACCCTCGCTGGGTGAGTTCTCCAGACCTTGCTGGTCTGCACCATCGACGATCTTCATCTTCACCGAGACTTGCCATTGCCAAGGCTTGTTGGGTCCAATCCGGTCGCCAACACCTCAGCACTCGACAGACATTGTGTACCAGCCCGAATCCTGCTCCTGGTCACCGACAACGCCTCCTGGACCTCGTGGCTGAAGAGTCAAGACGACCGTCAACACACCTGAAGCACTCGACATCGGTGGGCATCTGTCCATCGCCTTCCTGGTCACTGGCTAGTGACCCAGACTCTGTCCCCTCTGCTTTCAGGTTCTTCAGATCTCCGATCCACTCTTGGATCCACCCGGACACTTTCCACTTGGTCGCCAGCAGCACTTTGCAGCAGATCGCCATTCAAATCGACGACGAAACCCGACCCCGAAAGGCACCTATGCACCCGGCTTCCCTGGGTGAGGTAACACGAGTACTCCGGTGCTCCCATGGGTAGAGACTCTCCAAAGTACTAGTTCTCAAAGGGTTTGCTCCAAGTCCTCCTTTAAGTGTCCCTTTTCTTTAATTTCCTGATCGCGACTTTCTCCATAGAAGTCAACGGCGTATCGCGGTTGTGTATTTACACTGCACGCGTCCCCGGTGGGTCCCCTGTGTCACTACCTTGGGTGGTTCCTTGTGGTCCAAGCACTTCTAGAGGCTCTAGGCCTAGTGTCTAGTTCAGTCGTGGTTCTTATACCACTTTATTGGTATATGTTTTGGTACGCCCCTAGGGCCCAAACGTGTATTTGTGCTATTACTGTGTTTAAATAACTTATAACTTGTGTACTTCGAACTCTAGCCTCATAAAGAGACTAGAGGGGTGTGTTTAGCAATAAATACATATATTTTGAATATATACCTGGTGTGGTGCTCTTTCATTTGATCACTCAAGAGATTATAGACTGGTAAAACAAGCTGCTTTACATTCCTTCAAGACTTAGCCTGAAGGCTGCTCTCCATAGCTACCACTAGGATAGCTTTCAATAAGGTTGTCTTTAACCTATCTCCAATAAGGGGTTGTTTGGACTGGTGCAAGGTGCCCACTATAATTAGTGGACAGCATATACCAGGCCAACTTCTCACACTCTACGTTCCTTGTTTGGAATTACCCTATCCCCCACTCCAGGGATTCGAGCAAAAGGAACGTTGTTCGCATCAATTACATAAGAGTACTTGAGTGGAAACTTTTTTGGTAACGCTACACCACTGCCTTTGCTTGTAGCATTGACAGCCAACATTATCTCACTGTCTATTTTTGTTTTTGAACGAGTGATCGCAGCTACGGAAGCCGTCTGAACAGCCCCCTTTGCGGCTTCGTCAGCCAATGAATTCCCTGCAACGTGAACGCCATCACGTTGATGACTCAGTGTGTGGATCACGTGAGCCTTTGGTAGTTCGTTTTTCAACTGAACTACTTATTCCCAAAGCGTTTTATGCTTTATTGTGCCACCTTTCGCATCTTTGAATCCATTTTCAAGCCAGTTTTGTATATATTCATTATACGACTGAACACAGTAAAGGAATCGCACACTATTAGTGTGGGGAATTCTCGATCTGTACTTTCAAGTGCCAGTTTGAATGCTTGTAGTTCAGCTCGCTGAGCTGTACAATCTCCTAGAGATTGAGTTTTTGTGACCATAGGTCTGAAGATGCCATTTCGCATGCGACCTTTAACGATTGCACACGCTGCACTGTAAGCTTGCTTACCCCTGTTGCGGGTTGTGCGGATCCGTCAGTGTAAATTATGAATTCGTACTGATCGAGAGGCAGAATTTCAGTGGGCAGAGGACATTCTTGTTCATATTGCAGGAATGCTTGTGTTTTTAAATCTGGATCAAAAACATATTCAACATCTGTTGCAGCAAGAGAATTAACCCACTGTATCCATCTTGGATGTAATGCTTTAGCATTTGGAATGCTTGCTTTTGTGACCGCTTCTAAAGCTGGTACTGGGGTTACGACAATAATGCGTTTCCCTTGTGCTAGGGCTCTTTCTTTTGCTACAGCGGTTTGAACTGCTGTCAGAATTTTTTCTGTTGAAGTGAAGCGCATTTCCGCTTGTGTGTACAAATGAGATTTGTATGCGACTGGTATTTTCTCACCCTCATTGAAGGTTAAGTAGGTGAATCCGCATTGACCCGAAATTATTCGGATCACCAGGTTGCGTTGACTTACGCGTGTTTGTAAATGATTTGTTGCTAACATGTTAGCCTGTAGTGAACGCATGATTTCTGTGTGTTCTTGTGTCCAATTCTTGATTGAAAAATCAGGTTTGATTAATGCGTAGAGAGGTTTAACCCTTTCTGCGTAATTTAGAATGTATGTTCTTCCAAAGTTTAGGAAACCCAGGATGGATTGTAAGTTTTTTAGCGTTTTGGAGGTTGGAGCAGCGCACACTTTTCTAAAAGTTAGCTGCCAAGCTCTTGCCTTCACTTGAAAGCTCATATCCTAGAAATAGGACATTGAGATGGGCAATTCGGGACTTTTAAAGTTGAACTTGTAGCCCTCAGAGGCGAAGCCCAGTATAATGGTGCTTACCCTGTTCAAGTGTTTGTCCAGGTCATCGTCCGTCAGATATATGTAATCGACATAGGACAATGCCTCATTGTCATAAATTTGTAGTAACTCTGTTACTCTCGCTGAGAATAACCCCGGGCTGTTCTTGAACCCTTGTGGGAGTCGACAAAATTGACGCTGGGTCCCCATTATGGAGAATGCTGTTAAGTACCTGCTTTCAGGTGCTATGTTTTGACAAAAGAAACCATCGGAGATGTCTAATGTGGTTTTATATTTTTTACGCACAATGTTATTCATTAATGCTGTGCTATGTGCATTTTGCACTGCAAATGTTTTACAACAAGTGTTTAAGTGTCTGTAATCCAAAACTAGACGATAGGTGTTGTCTGGTTTGGAGACAGGAAACAAAGGATTGTTCATTGAGGAGGTGCATGTTTCAATCACCCCTTGGTATTCAAGTTGATCTAACATCTCCCTGACCTGTTTTTTAGCTTCTTGCTTTATTGGATACTGCCTTTGTGCAGTTGGTTCATGTTTCAGATTTATTTTATGGTGAGGTGAGTCCTCATCCCATCCTACATGATTTTTAGGTCTCGGCCTGCACCAGCGCTTGCGCTGGTCTGGCCGAGAGTTTTAGTAAGCGGGTTTTGGAAGTGCAAACACTGGCTTTCGGCTGGCGACCAGCTTGAGTTCACGATGGCGTGCACGCGCAGCTGCCATCTGGGTTTCCTATCTCTTCCTCATTTCCTCGTCATGGCTCATTAACTCTCTGGACTCTGATGTTTCAATCGCAGCAGCAGCTCACATTACCAATTGAGGGCCCTGGACTACAGTCACATGAAAAACAACAGCGATTAGCATTGAAATGCAAGCTTTTTTTTGTCTAGTTAGAAATATTGCTTCGGTGGGTTGATTTCACCTTATATCGCTATTTGTTTTATATTGGGAGTCACAGCCTAATTACCAGTATTTTTGTCTCTCACTGTTTTTTAAAAATATTTATTTGCGCAAAGCACAAAGCTATATTTAAGGTTACTTTTCCGCGTCACTTCTTCACTCTATTTAAACTCCACACCCCCACTCGTATTGTCTCTCTCCTTCTCTCTCTCTCCCCTCTCTAATTCTCTTTCTACTTAATTAACTCTCCCTCTCTATCTTTTTTAGCCTTTCATTCTCTCTCACCCCTTTATCTGTTTCTCTTTCAAACTCCTTCATTCACTCTCTCTCCCCTTCTTTCTCTCTCTCTATCCCGCTCCACTCTTTATTCTATGTACACCCTTTCTCTCTCTTTCTCTCTCACCACCCTCTCTAATTGGGCATTATATCTTCACTCTATCTTTCACTCGGCAACACCACAGCATCACTCAGCGCAACCACAGCATCAATCAGAGCCAGCACAGCATCACTCAGCACCAACACAACATCTCTCAACGCCATCACAGCATCACTCAACGCCATCACAGCATCACTCAGTGCAACCACAGCATCACTCAGTGCAACCACAGCATCACTCAGCACAACCACAGCATTACTCAGCACAACCACAGCATCACTTAGCGCCACAACAGCATCACTCAGCGCCACCACAACATCACTCCGCGCCACCACAGCATCACTCAGCACCACCACAGCATCACTCAGCACCACCATAGCTTTACTCAGCAACACCACATCATCACTCAGGGCCAACACTGCATCACTCAGCACCACCAAAGGATGACTCAGCACCACCACAGGATGACTCAGCACCACCACAGGATGACTCAGCACCACCACAGGATGACTCAGCACCACCACAGCATCGCTCAGCACCACCACAGCATCGCTCAGCATCACCACAGCATCGCTCAGCGCCACCACAGCATTGCTCAGCACGACCACAGCATCGCTCAGCACCACCACAGCATCGCTCAGTGCCACCACAGCATCGCTCAGCGCCACCACAGCATCACTCAGTGCCACCACAGCATCACTCAGCGCCACCACAGCATCACTCAGTGCCACCAAAGTATCACTCAGCGCCACCACAGCATCACTCAGCGCCACCACAGCATCGCTCAGCACCACCACAGCATCGCTCAGCACCGCCACAGCATCGCTCAGCACCACCACTGCATCGCTCAGCACCGCCACAGCATCGCTCACCACCACAACAGCATCACTCAGGGCCACCACAGCATCACTCAGCGCCGCCACAGCATCACTCAGCGCTACCACAGCATCACTCAGCACCGCCACAGCATCACTCAGCGCCGCCACAGCATCACTCAGCGCCGCCACAGCATCACTCAGCGCCAAGACAATATCACTCAGCACCACCACAGCATCACTCAGCGCCAAGACAATATCACTCAGCACCACCACAGCATCACTCAGCACCACAGCAGTATCACTCAGCAACTCCTGAGTATCATTCAGCATAACCTCAGCATCGTCTCCGCAACAGTCACCACCACCACCACTACCACCTCAGCATCGCTCAGCACCACCTCAGCCTGCTCTCGGAATCTGGCATCTGTTGATTCTCCTCTAGCGTCTGGCCGCTGCTAGAGTTATAATACAGGTACTAGTTCCCAACCTTCACCCTCCGATTGTTTATGCCCCCTCAAAAAAAAAGCTTTAACAAACAACCATCGCAATAGGCAGAAACAAGTTGCCAGCATTGCAAGAACAAAAGAAAACTGAGAATTTTTATTGTAAATACTTTTTTAATATGGTCGTTCAGTTTTACATAATGCCTTCTTGGTCATATATAAAGTAACAAAAATGCTTCTGACACTTTTTTATTATAACTTTTCAGCATGCCACACAGCAGCCACACTTCTCTACAGCACAGCTTGAAGACATTGGCAAAGACAATAGCTCTGGCTAAACACTTATAAGGCCCCAAAGGCGAGACCTATTGGCTATGCCAATGCTTGTTATATAATGCTGGGGCCTGGGCTACTGCCCATTTCCTGGCATAAGTATACTTTAGATGTATTTGAATATGGTTGGAGAAGGCAGGCATAATAATGTCCTCGCCATGTGGGCAACCCCTGACAAATTGTGGTGGCCAGTCTTTTTCTGCTAGAAGTATGTCATAGCCCCTTGAAAGTTTTTCCCAAAAGAGTGCTTTCACCTGTCTAGGTATGTCTCCCTCCATTCGGAGTGTTATTTCATATAACCTTTGTGGAGTACTAACCCTGGTGTCTACAGTCTCAACTGTAATGTACTCATTCAAGGCCACTATCTCCAGAAGTTCCCTCAGGTTCTGGCGAACTATTGTGACTTCTGCTGCACTGTCCAGCATTGTCTGAGCCCATTCTCCGTTCTTGAGTTGTGTTCTCAGTATTCTCGGCATGTCTGATCTTCAGACCTGCTACTTTCTTTTTGGAGAATTGAGGTTTTGTTTTATTTTTTGGAGCGTGTTTATCTTCTTTGGCTTTCACGCGTTCTTCTCTATTTTCTGATCGTCCTCTTCTTTCCGAAGTCCTTGACGAGATCTGAAAGGTACGAGAGGAACGTGTATCAGTATCTTGATACCTGTCAGGTTTTCTCAAATTATCGATATTCCTGATGTTATACCTCCTTTCAGAGGGCTCCTTTTGAGGAGACCTACCTTGGGATTGAGAACGTTTCTCGTTTGATTTTTGTTTAGTAGACTCCCACTTCTTTTTAGAAGATGTAGGAGTTTGTTTAATAGAGTCCTTCTCAGGACTTTCAGATAGTTTTGGCTTCACTGGTCTTCCACACAAACTATCTCTGCCTAATTCTGCATATGATTGTTCAATAATTCTGGGAAGCTTAGTTTGATGTTCTGTAACATCGAATTCCCTTAATCGTTGGCGGATCGCCACTGCTGCTGCCTCCCCTTTAATATTAGACAATATTATTGTTGAGACCTGGTCGAAATTTTTCAGTAGTTTCATACCTAAATTCAGAGCAGGCTCTGCCCCGTATTCATTTTGAATTTGTTTCAGGACATCTGGTATTACCGCAATTGATGGAATACCATGTGTTTTAGTATAGATGGCAGCAAAGACTGAGCCCCAAGTGGTACAGTCTTCCAGTTGTGGTGTGATCCCCATTGGTAAACTGATTGTTAGTATTCTGTGTTTCTCATACGGGCTAGTATTTGGAAATACTGCTTCGATTTGAGTAATTTTTTGAGCTATCCAGAATGGAATTTGCTCACGTTTTGTGGGCATTTTACCCATGACTGCGTATAGAGTCTGTGGTGTAATTTTTAGTGTAGTCCCCTGGTGAGGGGTTTGATTTGGAATGGTTAATGGTTGTTGGACTGTAAAAGTCTGCATGACATATTGGACCAATTGTCTGTAGATTGTTATTAACTCTGTGAGTTGAGTAAGTAATTCCTCGTCTGACATCTCTTCAATGTCAGGATGAGGTGTGTAGCCGGCTAGAATCGGCCATGTTGCTCCTGGTCTACCTAGTGGACCGAGCCTGGTAATGTTTTTGTGATGTTTTAGGGCACCTTTAAACCAGAGCTGATGCTCCTGGTATGTTAGTGGAATTTCAATATCCTCGAAAGGAATATATTCCTCTGGTGGATCATCTTCTTTGTAGAAGTGAAACATGTGTGTAACTGGATTGGATTCAGGAAATATTACCCATGAATAGAATACCTCTGTCTGAAAGGATTCGTGTGCCTCTATCATGAAAACTGCTCTACCGCCTCTTGGTGGTAGGCCGTGTTTTATGAGTTTTAGAGTGATGGTTCTTCTTAAGTTTGGATGGATGTCTATAACACCCTCCTCGGTTCCATCTAAACCGGTAATGTTTAAAGCTCTTAAAGCTGGTTGACCCGGAACTTCACCGTTTCCGGTCTCAGTGTCGGAGCCAGGCATTTTGAGAGAAAAAAAAAATGTAGAACTAGTTTTAATGAAACAAAGATAAGGTGCACAATATTTTGGAACACTGTATCCTTCAACGTTGAGCAAACCAAACAGCTAATATATAGGGTGTTTCCCTATGTAGCCGTGGTGGATACCTAACCCTGCCCACTCCAGACGTCTTTTGGAGTATATGGGTAGGGGTCTCTGAGAGAAAAAGCACGGCTGAGTTACTCAGTATCTAGCGTTGAATTACCGCCTTATCAAACGTTGGGCGCCATGTAGTGTAGCTCCTATTTCCCTAATAGGCTCTGCGCATTGGAATAATATATCCTATAGGCTTGACATAGGACTGAGGTCGGTATGTCCCTATCGAGTATATTAAACTTAATTACTTGTGCCAGCTAGCTCAGAGGCCACTAGAAACTCCTTGACAACAAGAAGGGAGTAGTTTCTGGCAGCCGCAAAACATGACCACTTTGTTTCCCTTTAGAATCAGAACGTGTCCCAGAGTCGTGGAAACAATAGATAACCGTTTCACTCAGCTCAATCGTGCATACTTAGTTGTCCTCAAAGTTACACAGAAAGAATAGACGGGCGTTTCAATAAAAGATTTATTGAACAGTCTTGTTTCTCGTGTAAGTAATATGTGCTGTTACGATCACAAGACAGTATGCAAGATAAATAATGTACAGCGTAAGCAGTAGAAATAAATAATACTGCGCTAGCATGATCTTTAGTAGATATTCATTTACATAAATAACATAGACTAAAAATGCGAGTACTCATACGATGCATTTCTAAACTAGTTCTACCCCAATGTACCTAACCTAACCTAGGTGTAGGGAGAGGTATGAAGTAGGTGAAGTATTCCTTACTATGGTATACTAAGAGTATGTTAAGTCTAGTATGCCTAGTATGCCAAGAGTCCCTCTAGGTTCTAGTCAGCTCCATACCTTAAGAATGAGAGAGGTGGGAATCTCTTTCCAGACACGAACTCCAACACCCCGCAAGGGAAGTCAGATCTCTGGAAGCTGGACTCTCTGCGTGCAGGGATGACAGCGTCTTTTCAGTGCGTCAGGCCGGGATACGGGCTCCTCTGAAGTCGAGGTCTCCTCTAGTTTACAAGGGCTAGGGAAGGTATATTTATACCTGAGAGGTACCTCACAATGTTAGCATTGACGTGAGTCGGACAGCGGAAGACGTCATGAATGAACCCCTAAGGTATAACGGTTCATGCATAATAGATGAGTCCTTGAAGAAATCAATAGTCCTGTGCTAGGGAAACTCCCGAAGCCTACGGGTCTGTTCTTCAAGAACTCGTTGTGACGTTTAGGGTGGACGGATGTCGGGGACCATGCCTGTATTTGGAGTGCACGGTTTAATGCCTAAATAAGGACTGGGATTTTATGCCTATATAAGGGCAGGGTGAATTGTGCCTATATAAGGACATGATACAGGAAAACCTATATACGAACATCCTAAGAGGAATACAACACTCGAAGATTAGCAGTCAGACTCACTTCAGGATCAAAAGCGGCAAACAATATTTTAACCCCCCGCATCCCAGTTCAGGTCACCCTCGGCTTGTTTGACCCTTCACCTTTGTTGTTTTCTCTCTTATTCGCCTTTCCACTGTCCTCTGGTTCCCTTAGCCTTTGTTGACGATTCCTGCCTGTTTCATGTCAGTTTGTCTCCTTGTCTAGGCCTCCTCTCTCCAGGTACTCCGTGAGTTTCCATGTTTGTATCCTGTCCAGGATCTGCGATATGTCTGTAGTTACAGCTTTCCCTCTGCTTGCACCTAATAAGTCTCGCACCTTTTTACCTTTGTGCATAATGGTTATTGCATGTTGTCTTCCTCTCACTCTTGGTTGAAGAACTTGATATCCTTAACTTGGTCCTTAGATGCAGTGCCTCAGAAATATACTCCAGTTGTTCTGAATGCAAGCCTACAGGAGTGCGTCTCTCTCTGTTGGGACAGGACTGTCCCTTGCATGATGTGCTGTATTGTTCTCTGTTGTGTGTGCACAAACTGAATACTTGTGATCCGGTATTTCTTTATTTTTGGTCAGGCTACACACTAATCCTGTGCACCCCTATTGATCTAGGCCCTGTATTTTGACAATTACAGGTTCTGGTTTTAGTACTGATCAGAGAGGGGGCACACCAAGTGCACCCTCATAGTGATGAGACTACAGTCCCTGTCACAGGTTTCATGCAGGGAGCACAGTGGTGGCAGCCTACATGGTTGGTGAATTATAGTGGCAGCCTTTTACCTGTGAAACATGAATGTACACTTACAGGCCCATTCATATAAGTAAGGTATGCTGCTCACAATGAATCTGAAATCCTAAATGCGACTTGTGCATTGAACATGTGCGTATATGCTAAACGTGATAGTGTGCCATGCGCGAGTGATACAGGCCTACGGGTTCCATTTTTAAAGCCCACATCCTGGACCAGCATACAAGATTGAGCAGAGGTTGCTTTCTCAAGACAACATTTATTTATTTATTTATTGCTGGTACCTCCTGCATCAAGTGGGGGGGGGGAGCACCAGACATTATGGTGAGAATAGAGCAGACAGTCTTCCTTTAGAAGTGCCAGGGCCTTTCCTGATACATTGGGCTGTAAATGACCCTGACTATAGCTTGCAGAGGGTATAGAGTGAGCCCTGTAGTATCTGTTGTGAGGGAAAGCAGCCCTTTGAAGGGGCACATATTCTTGTTTCTCTTCCTGATCTCTGTGAGGAGGAGTCATCAATAGCTGGGTGTGGCCTGCTCTCACCTCTTTGTGCTTCTGCAGTGGGCACTTCACCTGGAGTTCGTTCTGCTGGGCAGAGCGTCTTTGCAGACAGCGGTGAGGCCTGGAAGAATGCCTGGCCAGGACACATGACAGGGGTACTGACCCAAACCAGTTCCAAGGAATCAGACCTTGAATACTCAGCTTCCTTTTGCAAGACCACTACAAAGAAGGGAGCTCAAGACCCATATTTGTTTATTGTTGTGGTCTCTTCCATTGAGGAAGGGGTACTCCACAGAGTACGCAGCCACTATTACTCAGCTAAGGGTTAGCGTCACACTAACAGTCAACTCCTCAGTGGTGGTGAGGGAGAATCGCCTGGAGTATGATCTGAAGGAGGAATTACTGGATTGTCCTGGGTTCCAAGATATCCTATCTGGATGAGAGGGAAGGCAGTGCCAAACCTGCTGGAGGAGCAGGTCTTGGATAGGACTGCTATAACTGACCCTGACGTAGGATCTGTTCAACAGAAACTCACTAGGCAAGTCTGGAAAAAGGACTCATGAGTCTGCCGGATTGACAGTGCAATCTTTGTCATTTACCCCTGTCATAGCCTCAAGGCACATAGAGTGGTGTGCCTGCAAGCAGGCCTGACTAAAGCTGAATTGAGCACCTGCATGTGGCCGTGGTCCCCATAAGTGAACTGCGTGACTGCAGCATGGCCTTGTGTGTCATTGGGTCAGAGCCAGTCCAGAAGATTAAGTGATCAGAGAGGTGTCCTGGGGGCTCCTCATGAAAAATCAAGGCCGTAGCTTTGAGGCACTCTATTTCATAGTTAATGTCTGGGTTCTCTCCACTGAAGAATCGTCACCCGCATGAAACATCCCTTACCCTGCAGGCAGAACCATGACCTACCTTTACTCTGCAGTCACTACCCCAACTGCGACATTACCACAAATTCTTTACCACGTACGGTGCTACAACAACTTGCTTAAAGCTGCTGCGTTGTTTGACTGGTGTTGAATTTTTAAGTCCAACTCCTTCCCTACTGATACACTGACTGCAATTGGAATAGTAATTTATACTATTCCAAAGTTAAGCACCCCCTAAGGCAAGTTTTTGTAACAACTTACATGGTAAAGGAACTTGTGGCAAATTCGCAGTCAGGGTAGTGACTGCGGAGTAAAGACGTGTGGAAAATGCATGCGGCGTTCCGTCATACATCCAACACCTGCAGGCATGTGGCTATAGTGCTGTAGAAGAGCCAAGTAATCACCAGACTGTTGGAGTCAGCCACTTTGTGAATCAAGGACCCACAAGAGTGTCAGAATGAACCGCAATCTGTACTTCGCCTCACCGAAGAGGGTCCCCATCAGAAGCCTCCGTTCCTGCTTCGATCTTCCAAGCTGCACACTGCACAGCCAGCTGCTTAGTAGCTCCTGAGAAGACTGCCACATGCAGGCTCCTGTTGCTGGTGAGAAACTGCTGCCACATGAGGTCCGAACGTGGCCCTGTATTGGTACGATGAACTTGGTGAGATACTGAACAGACCTAAGCCTGCAAGATTGACTAATAATGTACTTGTCTTTTCTACAAAGAGAAGCACTGGACTGGAAATTGATATCATTGCGCTGCTTGAACCTGAAGAACCCCCACACTAAATTCCCTGAGAAGCCTGCAATTGCTTGGCCTCCCTACTACTGAAAACCAAGTGTGGAAAGGGTTGTACATGGCTCAGTTTGCAAAGCCATAGTAGAGCAGACCTTGGGACTGCAGGGGTAAAAGGCCCGGTTATGATCCAGTATCTCCTGCCTGCTCTGTACCTCCTGACACTCTTGCTCCCTTCTGACCTACTGTTCCCCTTAGCTTGGGTCTTTTTTTTTTAACATTCTTAGTCCTGTGTAAGGGGTTAAGTAGAGCTGTAGAGCAAGATGGAGGGATTGATCTTAACATTGACACCCTTGAAACACTGTGTTCCTGACAAGATGACCTATCAAATAGTAATTTCAAAAGGGCTGTCTTTTGTGTGTCATAAGATTTTCATTTATGCAGATAGTTCTTTCTTCTTGCTGCTGTGATTGCACTTCTTGCAAAGGCAGTAACTTGTTACTCTTAACATGTGATATAAGAAATAAACTTCCCCTGAAGTTCCATGTTAGCCAAAAGATTTGCACAATGTTTCTTGGTCTGAACTGCTGCCACCACAGATTAATAATCCTTAACCAATGATTGAGAGGTGTAAACTGCATATACGTTTGTCCTATGGACAAATTCAGACCTGCAAAATTCTTCATGAGAGCCACATCCCGACCAGAGGGCTATTCCCAAAAATGTCTTTTGTAACCACTTCTGATTTCCCCACCATACTGGAAACATAAGATTATGGTTGAGTGCAGCAGAAGATCCAGTTCACCCTTAGCCAAAGGACAGAGTTCCCGTGAGAAATCTAGGCAAAGTCCACTTATGGAGAAGCAAGTCCCAAGAACCTCTCTGTTTACTGGAAGACTGGGTGGAGGGCCAAACTGAAATTGATGGGACATGCCTATACTGGTACTCTCTAACTCGTGTTCCATTTCAGGATGTTATTTTTTTTCACCATAGCCGCCTTGGTAAAATGTTGTATGACTTTGATTCTATACTCTGGTTTAGGATGAGATTTCTCATGTTTCTCATATTCTGAAGAAGGCCAGGAAGTCCTTGAGGAAGGGAAGGAAACTCCCCTGCAGAAACTGAAGATGCAGGGGACAAAAAAGACTTCTTAACAGGGCCTGGGAGTAGTTCGCAGAGTTTTGCTACGCGGAACTCCGCGAAGTGACAAAAAAACTCTGCAGAGTTCCGCAAGTGGCGGAGTGTAGTGCGAACTGCAGTTTGCGCTGGTCTTTCTGTCCCTCGGGTAGAAATTTTACCCGAGCAGCAGCTTGCACTCGCGAACTTACCTTTCGCAAGTGGTGAAAAACCTCGCTGTAGTACGCGAAGCGGAGTTTTCTGCACTGCGTGAGCTCCGCAGAGCATGGAGTGCAGAAAATTCTACAAACTCCGTGAACGGAGCGGAGTTCACCGCCCAGGCCTACTTCTTAACCAAAGGGTTCTTCAACACTGTGGCAGTTCTGTATCTCTGTAACACTTTTGTTAGAGATGTAATCAAAGTCAGAATGTGGCTGTCAGACAAGGCAGGGGAGGGTTCCGGATTAAACTTTCAGCATCATTGGACACCTTGACAAGAGTGGCTTCTGCTTCCTGGCCCCTGCTAGCTCATCTTGCTGCTCCATTTATCTAGCCTTCTGATACTGGGTGACCCATCTCTGGCCACTGTCACTTTGTAACACGATCTCTCTGTGCACCTTTTTGGTGAGAAGATGGTTGCATCTTTTAATAACTCAGCATGCTGGAGTATTCAAATAATTTGTGATGGTCAACAATAAGTAGATTTTCTTTTATTTTGTGTTGGTTGAGGCTCTGTTTCACTGTGAAATTCCTGTCTTTTAGAGAGTGGAGTAGCATTCCCTCTGATAGGGTTCTAACCAACACCGATTTTCGGCATTACAACCCTGATATTACATGGCAGACACTATGCTTCCTTTATGTGTGTGAATCGCAAGGGGTGTTCAATTGAACAGTGTGCTTGCCTTTCTAGTTGACTTCTGATACTCTAAAACCTATTCGCCCCTGAGAATTCTGCAGATTTCTTTACTTTTGTCTACATTTTGCAATACTGAAATGGTCTTTTGTGGTTTTGACT
The DNA here is from genome assembly GCA_963921515.1 of Calotriton arnoldi. Taxonomy (NCBI): domain Eukaryota; kingdom Metazoa; phylum Chordata; class Amphibia; order Caudata; family Salamandridae; genus Calotriton; species Calotriton arnoldi. Next base: position 43,820 of record CAWUFW010018469.1, on the reverse strand, counting down.
TCACTTTTGAGAGATATCTCTGTATAGCTATCGCAATACCTGTTCAATGGACACTGAACTTCGAATCTGTGTTGGTTGCTTCCATAGTCTATAAAATATCTTGCAAAAAGCTTGGAAAACATGAAGAGCATTGCTCTATGAACTATTTTTTAACTTTATACTTCAATCGCTCACTATTTCACCAGTGGGTCGGGGTGGGGGGATTCTTGAGGGCTACTTACTTGTAAACGCACTGTAAACATATCTTCCTTTACATCATTACTATTATGAAATCTACCTGAGTTACCAGTGGAATTCTGGACTAGTCATCCAGGAAAACAGGAAGGTCATGTTTGGAATTAAGTGACCCGTAGGAGCCTGCCACCAAAAACCTCAACTCAGCATCTATTAGGACTGACATAAGAGGTTTAGCGTGTGGTGGTTTTCGTAAGCTCTCATTAATATGTTTCGTGTCGGTGCACGTTAAAAGACGACGCCGACACCAACTGCTTTTAACACGTCTTTATTCCTTCTCTGCGCAGCCCTATCTGTCTTTCCTTTTTCCCCGCCCTTCCTCTTCCTCTTCCGGCCATGCCTGACCCTGACATCACATGCCAGGTCAGGCACAGCGACACTAGAGCATCTCCCCCCTTTTTATTTTAAGTGTTCCAGGTTGTGCTTTCTTACAGTTCCTCGATAAGCCGGGTGGGTCTCCGGATAGTTCTCCGTGGTCGGTGAGAGAGACGCCCTTCTCTCAGCTCACTTGGATTCACCATCGGTTGGGATTCTTCTTGATCTTCGCTTACTTTGTTCGATTCATCTGTGTCCCATTCAGGTTCGTTTGTTCGGGTGTACACCGCAGGATTGCATTTCTTGAAGTGTGACACATTTCGTGTTGTTCTCTTGGTCCCAGAGGCGGCTGTGATCATGGTTCCTTTCCGCCTCGTCACTTGCAATGGTTGGACACAGTATCGACTGTCAGCCTTGGTCTTCCACTCCTGTCTTACTAGTACCCAGTCTCCTTCTCGGATGTCGGATACCTTGGCATGTCGACGATCGTCTGCATACTCTTTCATTTTTGCTTTCTTGGTCTTGTCAATGTTCACTAGGGTTTCGTGCTCCGAGGTCGGGGATCTGGATTGCATGGCAACGTCTGCAGTTGGTATTCTGGTGCGTGGTGTTCTTCCAAGCATCAGAGTGGCGGGGCACTTGTTGGTGGTGCTGTGTGGTGTGGTCCTGTATGCTCGTAATACTTCATTCAGCGCTGGTTGGATGTCGCGTCGAGTCAGTTCGGCTTGTTGTATCGTTTTCTTTATGGTGGCCATGAATCTTTCGACCATCCCATTGGCCTGAGGCCACAGGGGAGTGATCTTTCTGTGTCTGAAGTTCAGGTGACTCGCAAACTCTGCAAACTCATGCCCGTTGAATGGTGGCCCATTGTCCGTTTTCACTACTGCGTGGATTCCCCAAGTAGCAAACGCTTCATTGATGACTGGTATGACTGCAGCTGCTCTTGTGGATCAGACTTGTTGCGCAATAGGAAATCTGTAATATTCATCCATGATGACGATGATGTATTTCCCACACTTTAGTGGACCAAAGAAATGGACAGCTACTTGTTGCCACACCCGGTCTGGGAGGTCGGACATTTGCAGCGGGGGATGCGGTTCTTCACGTCCTACGAGTTGACATTGAGGGCAGCCTTGGAGTGTGGCTTCTACCATCTGGTCAAGGGATGGGAACCAGACTCGCTCCCGCAATGCTTTCTTCGTTGCCACCACGCCTCTGTGTCCTTCGTGTGCTAAGTTGACAGTTCCTTGTCTCAGTTGTTGAGGAATGACGATTCTCCTGTCTCTCAGTAGTAGTCCATTGGCGCTGATCATGAGATCGTCCTTGACGTGTCTGAATGATATGAGATCTTGCATGTTAACCATGTTATCACAAGGCGGGTTCTCTAGGTGTCTCCACGAGTCCGTGCGGATTCGATGCATGATGTTTTGAAGCGTGGCATCCTTGGCCGTGGCTTCTATGATGGCATCGAGTGGGACAGCAGGTGGTCGTGCTTGATCGATAACAAAATGGAGATATTCTTCTGCCAGCGAGCAACTTGTCCGCGTCGAGGCCTGCGGATGTCGCGATATGTAATCTGCCGGGTTTTCCGCCTTCCCCGGTTTGTGAATGATGGTGTACGTGTAGTCTTGGAGACGAATTCCCCACCTTTCGATCCGTGGTGGCATCTTCGCCCGGGGGTTTCCGAAGATTGTTATTAGGGCCTGATGATCAGTGATTTGCGTGAAATGTTTCCCATACACGAACAGATGGAAATGCTCACACGCCCACACGACCGCCAGGCTCTCCTTTTCAGGCTGCGAGTAGGCTCTCTCCGTGTCGGTGAGGCTACGACTAGCGTATGCCACGATGTGATGTTGTTCTCCTTCATCATCATACTGGGCTAAGATAGCTCCAAGACCAACAGGGCTCGCATCTACTGTGATCTCCGTCTTTTTCCGAGGGTTGAAATATGCTAGGTTGATGGCGGAGCTCACTGCTGTTTTAATTTGATTGAAGGTGTGCTCACACTTGGCTGACCAGTGAAAACTTTGACCTTGTCTTGTGAGTTCTCGCAGCGGATAGCTGATGGTCGCATAGTCTTTAATGTAGTGTGCACAGTAGCTAGCCATGCCTAGGAAAGATCGTATGTCACTGACATCTCGGGGCTGTGGCGTGTCAGCTAGCGCCGAGACTTTTTCAGGATCCGGTCTCATTCCATCTTTGGAGAAGATGTGACCATAGAATTTTAGAGTGGACTTGTGGAACTCGCATTTGTCTTGGTTGAGTGTGAGGTTGGCATTGAGAAGGGCATGGCATACTCGATCAAGTGCATTGTCGTGGTCCTTGCGAGTTTCGCCGAATACCAGGATATCGTCGCTGTAATTGAATGAGTTCGGGATATGCTGAATGACGCGCCGTACCGCCTCTTGAAAGATTTCCGCTGCCGAGGAAATTCCGAAATTGAGGCGCTTGTATCTGAAGAGCCCTTGATGTTTGATGATAGTGGTAATGTATCGAGACTTCTCGTGGAGCTCAAGTTGGTGGTACCCCTTGTTCAAGTCTAGTTTCGAGAAGACTTTGGCTCCATTTAGGCGAGTGATCATGTCGCTGATATGGGGTCCTGGATGCCGCTCCCACTCGATGGCTGTGTTTGGGGCTCGCATGTCCACACACAGGCGCACTTTGTTTTCTTGTCCCCGTTTGGGCACAACCACCACCGGTGATACCCACGGAGTGGGTCCCGTTGACCTCTCTATGATGTCAGCTCTCAGTAAGTCCTGCAGCTCTTCGTCCACTGCTTGCTGGAGGTGGAACGGTACTTTCCGGTGGTGCTGGGCCACGGGCGTCACTTGTTCATTGATATGTAGTCGAACTTTGAAGTGAGCTAGTTTTCCTAGACCAGAGAACAGTTTTGGGAACTTTCTGATGATATCAGGCGAGTCGTCAACTTTATATAGAATTTCCACTAGTTTCAGATGTTCGGCTGTAGGTAGGCTGAGGAGGCAATCAGCCGCTTCAGGGCCTTCTATCACATGGATTTGCGCGTGAACTGTCCTGTCCTTGTAGGTCAGAGACGTGCAAAATTGTCCCAGGCACGGCAGGGGTTCTTTGGACATCCATGTGTAGACATGTACAGCAGCCGGTTCTAGCTTGGGCTTCGGGTTCATCTTCTTGTACTCAGTCGTGCATATAGAGTTAAGCGATGCTCCGGTATCTAGAACAAACTTCGCTGGGTATTTTCCCATTTGAATGTGTAGCCGGGGATACTTCTTTAGTCGGTCGGGGTCTGCTACCATGCATACGTACTCGTCACTGTCTTGTGATACGGGAGTAAGGGCTGACGATTCTCTTGAGGACGATCGTCGGGACCGATATGACCCTCGCGACTGAGTGCTGGATCTCGACGAGCTCGTTGAGCGATCTCTTCTCCCTTGTACTGCCCTTACATGGTGATGGGGCCCGGTGCTTTGCTTGGTCAGCCCGGACTCTTTGCTGCGGGTTTGGCACACCGCTTCGAAGTGGTTGTCTTTCCCACATCGGTGGCACTGTTGTCCGATGGCTGGGCACGGACCCGTGTGGGGGTAGTCCTGGCCGCAGCGATAGCATTGTGGCGGTTGTTTCCGGGAGTTGCTGTTCTTGTTTCCACTGCGGGGTGAATTTGTGAATTTCAAGGGTTTCCGACGATCCGATTGACGTCTTGAATCTGTTTGGGACTGTATTCGGAAGGCTTGTTCACGTTTCTCTGTCTTGCCAGTTTCCATCTTTTTTGCGTGTTCTTCCGCTTGGTCGTTTATTTGTGTGAGCGCCTCAATGTCGTCGAGCGAGTAGTGCTTCTTCAGCAGGCGACGGCGCAGTGACTCCGACTGGCACCCCTCAATGATTCGTAACCGAAGTGCGTCTTCAGTGCTAAAGTTGTCGAATTCACAGTAGCGGGCTAAGCACTTGAGGCGCGAGATAAAATCACCCATTGATTCATCTTTTTCTTGAGACGCGAGATTGAAGGTGTAGCGTTCATAGTCCAGTTTCACTTGTGGAGGAATTTTCTGTTTAAGGCTTCCCTCACATCGGTGTATGACGCAGAATTGGCCGGCGGTAGTTCTTTAATGATCTGTCCGACGTCCTTGCCCACTAGATTTCACAAAGCAATGAGTTGTTGATCGGGGTTATTGACCTGCGAGCCCTTCATGAAGTCCTCAAAGTATTCTAGCCAGCTTTGCCACTTCGGGCCCATGCTATTTCCGGAAGTCAGCAGCAGGGGTTCAGGGGGACGCAGGAATGATACCCCCATCAGCACTGGTCCGGGCTGTGTAATTTGCGCTGGACCAGGTCGTGCATTTTGCGAGGAATATGGTGACGTGGACATGATAATGTGCAACTGACCCCGCTCCCCTTTCCTGTCTCAGCGGGCAGTGGGGCGTCTGGTAGTGTGGAGGTACAGTAAATCGCCATGAGGTTGCAATCTATCTTTTGGCTGAAACAGTGAAGCTTTCCTCTTCGCCTGACTTCAAGATGGCCGCCGGATTGGTGACTAGGCCTCTTTAATGCTGTGGGCTGACTTTAAGATGGCCGCCGGGCGCTATGGCTGCATGCTGCATTAGACATTTAGCAGCGAGGCTTACCCCTGCTCGATGTAGCGTTTACTTCTTCCGAGCTCTGGGGCATTTGTCAGGGCTTGGGTGGCAAGCGATGTAGGGGGGGCGGCGCTCAACTTCGGCGTGATCCGCTGCGCGCGTTCACGTTGGCAAACAATGACGCTCCGTTCACTGCATGAGCTGCAGCGCATCGTCGGCGTGTGCAGATTCGTTTCAGAATTAGTTGCTTTCACTGTGGACTTACCACAGTCGTAGCACCAAGACACCTCCGGGTATTCGTGCGCTCAATAAATTGTATTAACATAACATAACAACACATAACGTATAGAGAGCCAATGAGCAGAAAGAGGGGGGTGTCTCGGATCCCATCCTCGTCGCCCGGTTTCGTGTCGGTGCACGTTAAAAGACGACACCAGCTGCTTTTAACACGTCTTTATTCCTGCTCTGCGCAGCCCTATCTGCCTTTCCTTTTTCCCCGCCCTTCCTCTTCCTCTTCCGGCCATGCCTGACCCTGACGTCACATGCCAGGTCAGGCACAGCGACACTACACATGCCAGGTCAGGCACAGCGACACTACAATATGGAATCCTTTGTAGTGTTCTGAACTATTTAATCCAGAGATGGGCAACACATCTTATCTCTAAGTGGTTATTTGGTGGCAGCTATTCATCTTAGGCACTCGTGTGCAATTTCATTGTTTTGCTATTTCCTGTTCCTGTGTATGATAATGTTATCTTCACAGACCTTCTAACTTACACAGTGCCACCATGTGACACACAATATCTGCTCCCTTCACATGGTCACCTGGCGAGGAGCCAGTATCATACAGTGGCAGGGAAACGAGCTGAAAACCACTGTCAACAGTGGACTTCCAGCTTCTTTTTGGAGGCTTTGAACTGCTGAAGGCTATTCAGGGGTGTGTGTGACAACTCCCAAAGACATCGGCACCAGCCGCATTAAGCGCTTTTTTTTTTTGAGGAGGATGTTTGGGGGCGGGGTGGGGGTAGGAAAAGTGCCTCATAAGCAGCTCTCGGCACAAGACCTTCTTCCTACAAGTTCCCACCCCCTAGTCACATGCTGAAATGTTTGTTTTAGTTGGCTGGTCTGAACCACTCTAGCAATCATCAGTGAAAGCTATTCTCTGACTTGTTTCATCTAACTCGCTTCTTTTGTGTCAACACAATGAGGACATATGACATTTGCATGTGAATGACATTATCTTGCAGATAACCCCCCAGCTGTGCAAGCTACTTACTGGCCCTCCCGTCGTTCCCTTTCTCCCATCAATCATGGACACCAAGACCTTTGAGATGTGAGATGGCCACAATTTATTAACATTATAAGCCAGTACATATGTTATCACAATAGCATAATCATTAACATGCTCAGCTCTTTGTATCTTATCCCATTGTTTGCCCTCCAGAGTCCCTGTCGTGAGGCATCCCGAGGACCTTTTCTGTGTATTTGTCCTTTTCTGTCCTGGCGTTATGATATTATTCTTAAATCCGTATTGCTCCCTCACACTTCTTCCTCCTTGCGCTGTTAGTGGGTGGGATGACTTTCTCTGGTGACAATGCTGGGGACTGCTTGTCCTGGTTGCCTTTTGGCTGCGTTTGTGGGCACGCCTCATTGGGGCATGTGAACAAAGCTGGTGTTCGGCGAGCTTCCATGATATATATATATATGTATATATATATCTATATATATCATCAACTCCGTTGATTCTTGGTAATTACTCCACAAACGGATACAGACCACAATTTAGTGCTTCACGAGTTCTTTATTGCTCCGTCGCCATTACGCGTTTTAGCTCTGCTGAGCCTTGATCACATGACATGGTAACAAAGTAGCTTTCATTTTTAAAGTAACGAGTGCTGTTGTGGAATACCACGTGTGCAAATCAGCTAATAGACATAGAAGACATGACTTAAAAACATTTGATGACAATTTTCCGGTTTTCACATACAATTATATGTTATTCATGGAGTACCTGTACAATTTTGGTTACCTTTGCGGCTTTTAGCTTTGACACTTATATGTGGATTCATATCACTTTTTATCCACATTACAACTGTGCATTGAACAATGTTAAAATAAAATCATATATGTGATCAATTGTATCGCAGTTCTATGACATGTTGATATTGCCGCCACAGTTTTTAAGCCCACATCAATAGTCAAACAATTTCAGTAAAATACTTGCATTGATAGGTTGACATCTGATGGCCTAACCGTTTTTAAGTTGGAAATTTGTTAATGTTCAATTGTCATGTCTACAATCCATCACTCCGTTTCATAGACTAAGTGCCTCTAATGTGCAAAAAATAGTGCTAAAGTGAATAAGTGCTCAGTCCAATTTTACATCCATTCATAAAATAATTTCTTTGTCAGTTCCGTATTCCAAAGTTACGTGGGTCTCATTAAAGCCATATTTTCTAATTTGATATACTGGCATATTGACAGAAGACCTTGTTTCTGTTATGGGCGCGATCAATGTTTCCAGCAGAGAGAGTGCAAATAGTGCAAAATTATTGCAAATGTATTGCAAAACTGTGCAATGATGTGCAAATTATGCGAGATAACCAAAGCATACACAAAATGTAAAGTACCGTATGTAAAATACAATATAATGTACTCTGTGCAAACTACGCAAGATGTGCAAACATTGCAGATTGTTCCATTTACGCACAGTGTGCAGACATCAGGTGGGTCTATAAAGTATTCACAACAGGCGGTTTTTAGAATGATAGTCTCCAATAAATATATAAACAATTAAATGCATATATAAATAAATACGAAATCATGCACATCCATACACAGTAAAGCAATGCATAAATATGCAGATCTCCTAATATTAAATATCAAATAATAAATAATAAATATTGGATAAAATCATTAATAACCCCTTAAAAAATATAATAAAATCATAAATTTGATGTTTACAGGCGTGTATAAATCTTCAGACATATTAAGGCCCTTTGGCTGCTTTGAGTCTAATTCAATGATGTAACGGGTTTCCAATTTCCTCAAAGTACTCTCCCTGTTACCACCCCTCCTACTTGGAGGGACAGCGTCTATCACAAAATAGCGAAGACCTGTACTATTGGACTCGTGATGTTCTTTAAAGTGTCTAGCCACTGGGTACGTGTTGTCCTGATTCACTATGGCCCTTATATGTTGCAGCACTCGCTTGTGTACCTGCAGCTTAGTACTGCCAATGTACTGTAAGCCACAAGGGCAGGAAAGTACATAAACTGCATGGTCTGTTTTGCAGGTCAAAAGTTTGGTTATATTGTGGTCTTTGGAACAGAAGGGAGTTCTATATGTACTCTTGTTAACTCCCTGCTGGCATGCTTTACAAGTTTGACACTTGTAAAAACCCTTATGTGTCTGTAGCCAGCTGGTTCCTTCAATGGTCTCAGGACCTGTTTTCACCAAGCAGTCTCGCATTGATGGTCCTCTGCTGTATGTGATAGGTACTTTCTGTGGTAACAGCGGTCCTATAGTTGGATCATTAAGTATCAGAGGCCAATTGCACTTTATTATTGACTGCAATTTCCTGTGTTGATTGCTAAATTGCATGATTATCCTGAAATCACTAGTTTTACTATTAGTGTCAGTCCCAGACTCCACTATTTCTGTACTTACGGCTGCTTTCTTATCTTTGAGTGTTGCCTCTCTCTCAAGGGTCATAGATTTTATGATTGCACCCTCAATGATCTTGTGTGAATAGCCCCTCGCCCGAAATCTCTCACTGCTTTCTGCCTGTGCCGCTTTGAGATCTTCATGATTACTATGTATACGTCTCAATTGCAACATCTCACCATAAGGTATGCTATTCACTAGGTGTCTAGGATGGGAGCTGCTGGCATGCAGGGTAGAGTTTCCAGCTGTATGTTTCCTAAACAACCTTGTCTCTATTTTGTCATCTTTGATGTAGACCTGTGTATCCAAAAAGTTCACTGTGATATTACTGATTGTTGCCGTAAAGTGCAAATTGCATTCATTGATATTAATGTCTATGATAAATTCATTGGCTGATTCCTCAGTTCCTTCCCATATTACAAATAAGTCATCTATAAATCGTAGCCATATTTTTATGTTACTGCTTACATAGTCGGAGTGTTTGACCCCAAGGACCAGCTCCTCCCACCACCCCATGTGTAAACAGGCGTAGGTGGGGGAGAAGCCGGCCCCCATTGCCACGCCCCTCGTCTGTTGATATAAGACATTGTTAAACATAAAGACTTTATTATGTAAGCAGAAGATGACCATGTCTGTCAGCATCCTGTTGTGTTCATTAGAATGTTCCTCATCTTTACTCAAAAAGTGTTCTAATGCTTTCACACCATCAACGTGTTGAATGCTGGTATATAAAGATGTTACATTTAAGGCCAACAGACTATAGTTGCTTTTCCATTTGATTTTCTTCAATTTCCTTAGGAAATCACTTGTGTCCCGAACATAGGAGGGTAATGTTTTCACATGGTTTTGTAAATAATAATCCGCATATTGTGAGGTATGTTCCAACAGACTGTTGCGGGTTGATATAATTGGTCTGCCTGGGGGTTTCACTGGGTCCTTGTGGACTTTCGGGATGAAATACATCGTTGGTATAACTGGATTGTCATTTTTTTTAAATTTGTATTCCTGAATTGTAATTAATCCATTCCTTTTCCATGCCTGTAATTTGTGATAAAAGTCAGTATACATTAATTTTAAATTGGAAACACTCATCCTGAGATTACATGTTCTGTCATTTAATTGTGAGTACGCTTCTTTCGTATATTCATCCTTGCTCCAAATGACAATATTGCCGCCTTTATCTGAATTGCGTAACACTATTTTATTGTTCTCCTTTAATTTTTTTATAAGCTCCTGATACTTGTGATCTTGCCAATTAAGATTTTTTCTAGTACTTTGCACATGGTAATTTAATTGTTTGATTTGTTCGACTACTTGTTCATGGAATATATCGATTGAGTTTCTCAGCGATACGGGATTGAATGTTGACTTAGGCCTGAAAGGTGGAACAACCAATGCCTGGGCACACGTATATAAGTGTGTGTAAATAAGGTAAAATTGACGTAAGTCCATAGGAAAATCAATTGAAGTAAAGTTCGCAGAAGAGTCTTTTCTTATTTCTTTAATTCAAACCACGTTGAAAGGTAATCAGCAGAAAAAACCAACAACCAGCCAACACGTGTTTCGTCTAGGAGGTTACTCCCACGACTTCTTCAGGGCTGGGAATGATACAAATCATAGAATAAATAATAACAAAATATGGTGACTGTAAAAGGAGAGAAAACTCCCCCACAAGGTGACATAGGTGAGAAACACCCATTAGCTGTGGAAACCCTATACAATATCATTGCCCGTTCCATGGTTCTAACACACAACAATATAGTGGTACAGTGCTGTTATAATAGTAAAATAAATGGGATAAATGTATCGGCGATGTACAAAGTGACTCTTTGTGAAATAGCACTAATAACATCTATGGGTTATGTATTTACAACAAATTACAGTGAAAACTAAAAGACCAGAAAACGAGTACTAATGACACTGTGTAACGAAGTTTGTTAAAAAGATCAGCCTAAGGGTATTGCGAAGTTAATTTATAACGGATAGCCGATGGAAAAACACAGTAAAACAAAAAGCGGAACGGAATGGGAATCCCTGAATCTAAAAAGAATTTTAGGGAATAGTGGCCCGTAGGACCGTAAAAGGGATTTGGCGAGCATGGAGCAAGAGAAACATCCTAAATCAAAGATCGGTGCGTGCATACAAAATGCCAATTGTCTAACTCCGTAGCCAGTAAAAAATTAAAAAGGCTAAAATGGAGTGTAAAAACAAAAACAAATAGATAAAAAATCTCTACAGCGTTACAAAGTGAATAAAAAATCCTGGATAAATGTTTAAGAGAAATAAGAAAACCGAAATAAGAAAGCATAATTAAGAGTGTAGAAAAAATTGAAAAAGGAGAGCTATGTCTACCTGTAGTCTTGGTGAACGAAGCAGTAAACTCTGGAAAGGATGTGAATAAAAGAGGATATCAGAAGAAATAAGAAGTGAAAACAATCAAAAGGAGCATATGGTAGTGAATAAATGGTAATGGACAGAAACTCACCGAGATGCCGGTGATAATTCCAACCCGGCAGGTCTGTACTGCAAGGTAAGTAAGAGAGTGCCCAAGTGTATGGATAGTCAATAACTAGGATAAAAGAAGGGGAATGGTGTCAGTAAGCCCATTCTTAGAAAGGAATAAGTGTAGGAATTGCTAAACGCTGTACAGAGTGTATCATACCTTGTTGAATCGTATTACGCTCGAAGCAAGCCACGAAAGGGGACACTGGTGTGTATCTTGTAGTCAACGATCTATAATCAAAAGGGAGTGGAGACTGAGAATAAAGAAAACATCACGTAATGCGATGTGAAAATCAGCCTGTAGTTGAAAAAAGATGTATCGTGCATTAGGGCTGGAGCGCCCTATGTCACTTACTTAATCCGGTGTAGTATAGCGGATATACCAGGCATACGTCCATTCGGTTCTGATTAGATTCGAAAGCAGATACCAGTGTAAAGACACAGGTGTGTGTCAGCGATCTGTAACAAAATTGGAGTATAGCTTAAGTATGAACCAAGGATCGAAATACTAAAAGGAGCTGAGTCAGCCCGACTATCAGAAGATTCAAAAGTAGTATACCAAGGGTGCTACTAAGAGAACTTACTTCTATTATTGCAACGAGGAGTGAGTCGTGGCTTTCGTCGATGTCCTTCCGGTGTGAGGCGGGACACTCACCCGGAAGTGAATTTATATCGGTGCTCACCAGAACAACTAGAGCGTGTACCTGGTAGGCAAAAGGGAAGAGGGAACTTTATTGTTCCAATAATCGCGCCACAGTGAACAAAGGGAAACTCAATAGTAAGTGTTTTCCAAGACTGAACACCATAAATGGAGCACCGCGGTTAAGCATAACAGTAAAAGCCAAAGATTTGGAAGTAAAGGAGAAAATGGATTTGTAGGAAGACGGGGGCCGTGTGTGGAAATGAATCAATAAAGGTTGAGAAGAACGACTTGATAGAATAAAGCTGTCTTAATACCGGAGATTACACTTGTGTCACGAGAGGTACACATCTAAAAGCACACCATGGCAGTCGTATAGAAAAAAGCCACAGTAAAAAAATATATAATGTTAGTGGTAACAGCATCGGAGGGCAAGTCACCGAAGGCAGTAAATTCCAATAAGTTCTTAGAATGGTGACTTGAACCGTATCATGAAATGGCATAGACAAAGTGGTAATGTGGAGCAAATCAACTGGATAGACACACGGCTAAACACATATTGTAGGTCATGGGTGATAGTGGTTACAAAGAGCTTTTAAAGACCCTTGTGTATCACACAGAGATAAGGTGATGACGATATATGTAATAGATGACAGCCATAATCGAAATCGAAAGTGTTGCTGATCAGTGATGACATCATATGGGGTAGAAACAAAACAACATAACATGTAGTAGACCATAAGTAGTAATGGCTACATATAGTCTCAGCAGTCCCTAGAATTTATGAAATAAGTGCAGTAATGGTGACATATGTGGTGAACCGTCCCTAGACCTTCTGACATAAGTATAATGATGGTAACATATGTACATATCCTTAACAGCAGGAAATCATAGGTTAATGGTTGATCTAAAGTGTCGTTGAGTTATAGCAACGCCATATTCAATGCAATGGTGACATGTTAACGATATGAATATAACGCAAAACAATAATCAAGAACAAGCATCAAAGGTGAGATCTCTCATTCACGGTCTCAATCACCCAAGAAGTACTGCATCTCATGGTCGCTGTTTAAACCATGTCCCACCGTGTGCAAGCGCATAATCCAAGTCGCCTCTGTCCGTCTAAGTTTCAGCTCTCTATTGCCTCCACGTAAGCTTGGTTCAATGACTTCAATACCATAGAAGGTAAAGCTCTTGTGCTGACCTTGGGAGGGGCATACTGCTGCATGTAATGCTACAGGGTATCTGGCGTCTTGTTGGTGTAAGGCCCTAATGTGTTCACCAATCCTGTCTTTGAGAGATCTAATAGTGCTTCCTATGTATTGTTTCATACAGGCACATTCAATTACATAGATTACAAACCTAGTAGTACAATTAATATTTGATCTGATATTGTAGGTTCTTTTGTCATGACTAGTGAAGGTTTTTGTCCCATGTTTGGCCCATCTGCAAACTCCACAGTTGCCACATTTGTAGAATCCCATACTGCGCGGCGTAAGCCATGAGGGAGAGTTGTCGATGCGTGGGACTGTGGGACTAAGTCTGGTGCGTAGGGTTCTACCCCGCCTAAAGGTGATTAGCGGACGGGCTGTAATAAGATTGTTAAGTGAGTCATCTGACTGTAAAATGCCCCAGTGTTTAGTAAGGCTCCTCCTAAGGGTATGGCTGATACCATTGAAATCTGTGATTAAGCGTACTTTCTCCCTATCAGTTTGCGTTCGCGATTTGGGTTTAAGCGTGTCCTCTCTATTAATGTGTGTGATTCTGTTCTCTGCTCGTTTGATACTGTGTGTGGGATAACCTCTGTTCTTGAATCTGTTTTTCATATCAGTGATACAGTTTTGAAATTCACACTCCTCACTACAATTCCTTCTGGCCCTTACAAATTCTCCATAAGGTATGGCTCTAATTTGGTGTATTGGGTGACAGCTTTCTGCATGTAACACTGCATTGCAAGAAGTTTCCTTGCGAAACAGACGACTGTGAAGTCCCTCATTTTTTATATATAATTCCGTGTCTAGAAACGTGATGCTGGTAGTGCTGTGCTGCATCGTGAATTTCATCTCATAATCATTAGAATTGAGGTAGGCATTGAATTGTTCCAATTCGACTTGGGTACCTGACCACATTAAAAGGCAGTCATCTATGTAGCGACCCCAGAAGATGATAAAATCTATCCACGGTGCACCTCTTGTGCCCCAGATCCAATCTGATTCGAGACATCCCATGTAGAGATTAGCAAAAGAAGGAGAAAATTTCGACCCCATGGCTACACCTTTGATTTGTTTAAACCACTTTCTATCAAATAAAAAGAAATTGTTGTGTAGAATCAGGTCCATCATAGTGATTAACATGTTGGTATGTTGCCAAAGAGTAGAAGGCCTGTTGTTTAAAAGTCGTGTGACTGCCTGTAAGCCCAAATCCGGTCTGATACTGGTGTACAGTGATACCACGTCTAAAGTGGCCAAGATCATGCCAGGTTGCCACTGTACATCCGCAATTGTGCTCAAAATGTGCTTGGTATCCTGTATATAGGAAGGTAAATTACGTACCATGGGACCCAAGAAAAGATCAACATACTCTGCTAGTTTCTCTGTGGGGCCTCCAATAGCGGAGACAATAGGTCTGCCAGGTGGGAAAGGTAGATGTTTGTGGATCTTAGGTAAGGTGTACAGCCACGGAAAGATGGGTCTGAACACTTTCATGTAGGTGTACTCGTCTTCATCAAGAAGACCAGCTTTGTGCCACTCTGCTAGATGTTTATTGATGGTATTAGTGAGAGATGCTGTAGGGTTGTACGCTAGTGGTTCGTAGCAAGTGTTGTCATTGAGTTGTGTCATGATCTCATGATTGTAGTCATTTCGATTCATGACAACAACATTGCCTCCCTTGTCTGCTTCTCTAATCAGAATATCTTTGTCATTACACAATTCCTTCAAGGCTAAGCGTTCCCCTTGTAGTAAATTGTCATGAAACTTATGTCTGGTCTTAGGTCTCTTAAAGTCATGTTTGTCAATATCATCAAGTACACGTTTGTAAAATAGATCAATAGGATTCCCACCAGGAAGGGTGGGTGTCCATTTTGATCTAGATTTCAAGCCACTAGCTAAGCTGTAATCAGTCTCGATGTTAAGTTCTTCCAGTAATCTCTCCATTGTGTAGGGTGATTCTTCAAGATCAGTAAGTGATAGTAATAGTTTAGTCGCTTGCATATCTTGTATGCTAGGTACATTGGACATATTACCACACGTGATGTTTTTGACATTTTTATTGATAGATAGGTTACAAGAAAAATGCCTTTTTAGCTTGAGACCTCTAATGAATTTGAAATCCGTGGCTGTACACCTTACCTAAGATCCACAAACATCTACATTTCCCACCTGGCAGACCTATTGGAGGTGGAGGCCCCACAGAGAAACTAGCAGAGTATGTTGATCTTTTCTTGGGTCCCATGGTACGTAATTTACCTTCCTATATACAGGATACCAAGCACATTCTGAGCACATTTGCAGATGTACAGTGGCAACCTGGCATGATCTTGGCCACTTTAGACGTGGTATCACTGTACACCAGTATCAGACCGGATTTGGGCTTACAGGCAGTCACACGACTTTTAAACAACAGGCCTGCTACTCTTTTGCAACATACCAACATGTTAATCACTATGATGGACCTGATTCTACACAACAATTTCTTTTTATTTGATAGAAAGTGGTTTAAACAAATCAAAGGTGTAGCCATGGGGTCGAAATTTTCTCCTTCTTTTGCTAATCTCTACATGGGATGTCTCGAATCAGATTGGATCTGGGGCACAAGAGGTGCACCGTGGATAGATTTTATCATCTTCTGGGGTCGCTACATAGATGACTGCCTTTTAATGTGGTCAGGTACCCAAGTCGAATTGGAACAATTCAATGCCTACCTCAATTCTAATGATTATGAGATGAAATTCACGATGCAGCACAGCACTACCAGCATCACGTTTCTAGACACGGAATTATATATAAAAATGAGGGACTTCACAGTTGTCTGTTTCGCAAGGAAACTTCTTGCAATGCAGTGTTACATGCAGAAAGCTGTCACCCAATACACCAAATTAGAGCCATACCTTATGGAGAATTTGTAAGGGCCAGAAGGAATTGTAGTGAGGAGTGTGAATTTCAAAACTGTATCACTGATATGAAAAACAGATTCAAGAACAGAGGTTATCCCACACACAGTATCAAGCGAGCAGAGAACAGAATCACACACATTAATAGAGAGGACACGCTTAAACCCAAATCGCGAACACAAACTGATAGGGAGAAAGTACGCTTAATCACAGATTTCAATGGTCTCAGCCATACCCTTAGGAGGAGCCTTACTAAAAACTGGGGCATTTTACAGTCAGATGACTCACTTAACAATCTTATTACAGCCCGTCCGCTAATCACCTTTAGGCGGGGTAGAACCCTACGCACCAGACTTAGTCCCACAGTACCACGCATCGACAACTCTCCCTCATGGCTTACGCCGCGCAGTATGGGATTCTACAAATGTGGCAACTGTGCAGTTTGCAGATGGGCCAAACATGGGACAAAAACCTTCACTAGTCATGACAAAAGAACCTACAATATCAGATCAAATATTAATTGTACTACTAGGTTTGTAATCTATGTAATTGAATGTGCCTGTATGAAACAATACATAGGAAGCACTATTAGATCTCTCAAAGACAGGATTGGTGAACACATTAGGGCCTTACACCAACAAGACGCCAGATACCCTGTAGCATTACATGCAGCAGTATGCCCCTCCCAAGGTCAGCACAAGAGCTTTACCTTCTATGGTATTGAAGTCATTGAACCAAGTTTACGTGGAGGCAATAGAGAGCTGAAACTTAGACGGACAGAGGCGACTTGGATTATGCGCTTGCACACGGTGGGACATGGTTTAAACAGCGACCATGAGATGCAGTACTTCTTGGGTGATTGAGACCGTGAATGAGAGATCTCACCTTTGATGCTTGTTCTTGATTATTGTTTTGCGTTATATTCATATCGTTAACATGTCACCATTGCGTTGAATATGGCGTTGCTATAACTCAACGACACTTTAGATCAACCATTAACCTATGATTTCCTGCTGTTATGGATATGTACATATGTTACCATCATTATACTTATGTCAGAAGGTCTAGGGACGGTTCACCACATATGTCACCATTACTGCACTTATGTCATAAATTCTAGGGACTGCTGAGACTATATGTAGCCATTACTACTTATGGCCTACTACATTTTATGTTGTTTTGTTTCTACCCCATATGATGTCATCACTGAATCAGCAACACTTTCGATTCGCCATAAGCTTACAAATTTTTATGGCTGTCATCTATTACATATATCGTCATCACCTTATCTCTGTGTGATACACAAGGGTCTTTAAAAGCTCTTTGTAACCACTATCACCCATGACCTACAATATGTGTTTAGCCGTGTGTCTATCCAGTTGATTTGCTCCACATTACCACTTTGTCTATGCCATTTCATGATACGGTTCAAGTCACCATTCTAAGAACTTATTGGAATTTACTGCCTTCGGTGACTTGCCCTACGATGCTGTTACCACTAACATTATATATTTTTTTACTGTGGCTTTTTTCTATACGACTGCCATGGTGTGCTTTTAGATGTGTACCTTTCGTGACACAGAGTGTAATCTCCGGTATTAAGACAGCTTTATTCTAACAAGTCGTCCTTCTCAACCTTTATTGATTCATTTCCACACACGGCCCCCGTCTTCCTACAAATCCATTTTCTCCTTTACTTCCAAATCTTTGGCTTTTACTGTTATGCTTAACCGCGGTGCTCCATTTATGGTGTTCAGTCTTGGAAAACACTTACTATTGAGTTTCCCTTTGTTCACTGTGGCGCGATTATTGGAACAATAAAGTTCCCTCTTCCCTTTTGCCTACCAGGTACACGCTCTAGTTGTTCTGGTGAGCACCGATATAAATTCACTTCCGGGTGAGTGTCCCGCCTCACACCGGAAGGACATCGGCACAAGCCACGACTCACTCCTCGTTGCAATAATAGAAGTAAGTTCTCTTAGTAGCACCCTTGGTATACTACTTTTGAATCTTCTGATAGTCGGGCTGACTCAGCTCCTTTTAGTATTTCGATCCTTGGTTCATACTTAAGCTATACTCCAATTTTGTTACAGATCGCTGACACACACCCGTGTCTTTACATTGGTATCTGCTTTCGAATCTAATCAGAACCGAATGGACGTATGCCTGGCATATCCGCTATACTACACCGGATTAAGTAAGTGACATAGGGCGCTCCAGCCCTAATGCATGATACATCTTTTTCAACTACAGGCTGATTTTCACATCGCATTACGTGATGTTTTCTTTATTCTCAGTCTCCACTCCCTTTTGATTATAGATCGTTGACTACAAGATACACACCAGTGTCCCCTTTCGTGGCTTGCTTGAGCGTAATACGATTCAACAAGGTATGATACACTCTGTACAGCGTTTAGCAATTCCTACACTTATTCCTTTCTAAGAATGGGCTTACTGACACCATTCCCCTTCTTTTATCCTAGTTATTGACTATCCATACACTTGGGCACTCTCTTACTTACCTTGCAGTACAGACCTGCCGGGTTGGAATTATCACCGGCATCTCGGTGAGTTTCTGTCCATTACCATTTATTCACTACCATATGCTCCTTTTGATTGTTTTCACTTCTTATTTCTTCTGATATCCTCTTTTATTCACATCCTTTCCAGAGTTTACTGCTTCGTTCACCAAGACTACAGGTAGACATAGCTCTCCTTTTTCAATTTTTCTACACTCTTAATTATGCTTTCTTATTTCGGTTTTCTTATTTCTCTTAAACATTTATCCAGGATTTTTATTCACTTTGTAACGCTGTAGAGATTTTTTATCTATTTGTTTTTGTTTTTACACTCCATTTTAGCCTTCTTAATTTTTTACTGGCTACGGGGTTAGACAATTGGCATTTTGTATGCACGCACCGATCTTTGATTTAGGATGTTTCTCTTGCTCCATGCTCGCCAAATCCCTTTTACGGTCCTACGGGCCACTATTCCCTAAAATTCTTTTTAGATTCAGGGATTCCCATTCCGTTCCGCTTTTTGTTTTACTGTGTTTTTCCATCGGCTATCCATTATAAATTAACTTCGCGCAATACCCTTAGGCTGATCTTTTTTAACAAACTTCGTTACACAGTGTCATTAGTACTCGTTTTCTGGTCTTTTAGTTTTCACTGTAATTTGTTGTAAATACATAACCCATAGATGTTATTAGTGCTATTTCACAAAGAGTCACTTTGTACATCGCCGATACATTTATCCCATTTATTTTACTATTATAACAGCACTGTACCACTATATTGTTGTGTGTTAGAACCATGGAACAGGCAATGATATTGTATAGGGTTTCCACAGCTAATGGGTGTTTCTCACCTATGTCACCTTGTGGGGGAGTTTTCTTTCCTTTTACAGTCACCATATTTTGTTATTATTTATTCTATGATTTGTATCATTCCCAGCCCTGAAGAAGTCGTGGGAGTAACCTCCTAGACGAAACACGTGTTGGCTGGTTGTTGGTTTTTTCTGCTGATTACCTTTCAACGTGGTTTGAATTAAAGAAATAAGAAAAGACTCTTCTGCGAACTTTACTTCAATTGATTTTCCTATGGACTTACGTCAATTTTACCTTATTTACACACACTTATATACGTGTGCCCAGGCTTTGGTTGTTCCACATGGTTGCAGGAGTTCTGCACGCATATAGGGGTTACAGGGGTCTCCCCTACCTGGTTAGCACCGTATGCACTTGAGCTTTTACTTATACACATACGCTAACAAAGCTGAGCGCCACCACTTCCTACTAACTCAAAACCCTACCATTTGATTGGGCCTGAAAGGTGTTTCCTGCCTCGTCTTGATTCCTGTTGTTGTTGGTATCACTGGTGTAGCTGCCTCAGTTATGTTTGTCTCATTTCCTGGGTTCTCATTGCCTTGATCCCATAATTGCTGTAGGCTGCTTATTAATGGTATGTCAGACTGTGTTAGATTATCAGGAAAATCATCTTGTGTTGGTTCTTCTAATTGCGCTTTTGTTTTGGATTCGTCTTTGTTGGCCTGAATATGAAATTTCTTTAATTTTAGTTTTCTCACACTTTTGTACACATCAAGCCTTGTTTTCGCATAATTTAAATTGTTGTTGGGACAGTACGATAGTCCTAAGCTTAAAGTTTGTTTATCCTCTTCAGACAGTGTTATCCCGGCTAAATTCATGATTGTATTGTCATTCATGCTATTATTACTCACCTATTCTGCCAACGGCCGCCTCTTGGTTTTTTCGGTTTGGCGGCGTTTCCTACTTGCCTTCCGCCTTTGTTTCCGCCCGTAGTTTCTGTTTGCTCTATGTTTTGCCTCTGTATTCTGGGGCGGAAATATGTATATATATATATATATATTCACTTTAAAAAAAACAAAGGTTACAGGGACGTTATAGTTAGACTCAGATTTCACTCATACAAAACCAGTGAAATTTGGCAGTTATAGTTTCCTAGGCTAACTATAACTTATACCCCCAAAATGCACTGCTTATGACTTCACATACTACTTCACTCATGACATGGTCAGTGACATCACTCATGACATCTTAAATGACATCATCCTGCGAGTGTAAATGTTTAATAAACGTTTGTGAGACTTAATATTATATACTAAGCTACAGCTTAAGTTTGATTACTATCCTTTCTGTAGTAGTAATTAATAATACTATTTCTAACATATCTCATCTGAGTGTCTGTGTGTATCAGTGTTGAGTGGATGTCTGGATGGCTGTATGAGTATGTGAGTGTGTGGCTGTATGGATGTGTTTGTGGGCATGTGAGTAGCTGTGTGAGTGGCTATTTTGGAGAGTGAGTGAGTGTGTGATTGGCTTTGTGGGTCAATTAGTGTCTGTGTGAGTGGCTGCATAGGTATGTGAATGGCTTTGTGAGTGACTGTATGGGTGACTGAGTAGCTGTGTGAGTGACTGTATGGGTGAGGGAGTGGGTGTGCAAGTGGCTGTATGGGTGAGTCAGTATGTGTTTGAGTGTGTATATAGGTAAGTGAGTGGGTGTTAATGACTGTATTGGAAAGTTAATGTCTGTGTGAGTAGCTGTAAGGGTGAGTGAGTGAATGTGTGAGTGGTTGTATGGATATGTGAATGGGTATGTAAGTGGTCCTGTAGGTTTTTGAGTGCTTGAATGGGTGGGTGAGTGGCTGTGTCAGTGGCTATATGGTTAAGTGAGTGGGGGCAAGTAGCGGTTTTGGTGAGTGGCAGTGCAAGTGGCTGTATGGGTGAGTGTCTGTGGGTGTGTGAGTACCCATATGGGTGAGTAAGTGGCTGTGTGAAGTTTTGTATGGGTGATTAAATGGGTGTGTGAGTGGCTAAAAGGCTGTATAAATGGGTGTGTACGTATCTGTATGTCTGTATAACTGGATGTGTGAGTGCCTGTTTTGGTGAGTGAAAGAATGTGTGAGTAGCCATATGGGTGAGTTAGTGGGTGTGTGAGTGGCTGTGTGAGTGAGTGGATGTGTGAGTGGCTCTATGGATGAGTGTTTGTTTATGTGAATAATGGTATGGGTGTGTGAATGGGTATGTGAGGGATTGTGTGGGAGTGGGTATATGAGAGGTTGTATGGGGGGTGCGTGTGGATATGGGAGTGGATCTGTGGATGATGTCATCAGTGATATCACTGACCATGTCATGAGGGATGTAATATGTGATGTCATAAGCAGTGCATTGCAGGGGGCGGCGTAAGTTATAGTTAGCTCAGGTAACTATAACTGATGAATTTCACTGGTTTTGTACGAGAGAACTCTGAGCCTAACAATAATGTCCCTATAACCTTTGTTTTTTTCAGTGAATTTCTAAAGTTTTTTTAAATTTTATTTACTAACTATAACATCCCTGTAACCTTTTTTTCAGTGAATTTCTATGGTTTTTCAAATTCTATTTACTAACTATAATGTCCCTGTAACCTTTGGTTTTTTAAGTGAAATTGTAAGGTTTTTTGTAAATTTTATTTTCTTAACTGTAACCACTAACCTTTGACACTGAGTGTGTGAGTGAGTGCATAAGTGTCTCAGTGGGTGTATGAGTGTCTGGGAAGGTTTGGAAGTGGGTGTGAGAGAGTATGAGTGGGGCTGTAAGTATAATGCCACTCAGCTGGAGCACGTGTTCGCAGAGACGATGCTCGGACCCCAGCACTCCCCTGATGCAGTGTATGAACAAGAATGAAACATTGTGTCAACCACTGCCCCAGGGGGGGGAAAGGAGATCAGAAGAGACAAGAGAAAATAGAGTGGTGTGTGTCTCTACCTTATTCAGATGTGGTGATGACTCTGCCTGCACTCTGTATGATTTGTTCTTATTAAGCGTGTCTTGAGGATTGTACCACTAACTAAGAGTACTGAAAAGGAACACAATATAATTATGATTCTGTGATATGATTTTCATGACAAATAATAACCTTTGAAAAGTTTCTTATTCTTCTATGATTAGTTCTGATTCCATTATACACTTTCTCTATATTCCCTATCTATCTTTTATGGTGTATATACATGTGGGTACATAAGTTTAGATATTCCTTGCACTAATTGTATCACTCACTTTGAACTCTTCTCGCATAGATGGTCCTTAATGTTCCTCTCCTAAGAGGAAGTCCAATTTCATCAGTTGTAATTGTAATCACTATTGGAGGTATTAATACAAACAACAAGTGTAATTTTCAAGAAAAAATAATAATAGTAATAATCACCAAAAGGGTCCAGTTCCCGTGTTGTCCTGTACTGTTAAGCACAGCGTGTTTTCTCAAACTAGGAAATAAGCTTTTTTAAGGTCATCAGTTTCTTTAATTATTCGAGGAGAGAATACACTAACCTTGTGTCTTGTTTTTTTATAACTAAAGAAAGTAACAGTGCACACTAGAATAATGAGAGGGAATTCATGTTGCCAAACACATAGTCCATTTAAATACAGAAAATACTAGATGCAAAACAGGAAAGGTTGCAAAAGAAAGTCCAACGACAAAACAAACAGTTCTCTCACAGCTTACAGAGACACAAACATTAACCCCTTCGATGCTCATGATGGAATGGTTCCGTCATGAGCATCGGTGCCCCTGTGCTCATGACGGAACCATTCCGTCATGAGGACAGGGGCACGAAATCCCTCTGCTGCAGACAGCAGAGGGATTTCCTTTTCTCCCCCAAAGCCTCGGGAGCTGGGGAAGAGCTTCCCCAGCTCCCGAGGCCCCCTCCCTGGTTTCTGTGAAATGATGATCAGCGCGCACGTCGCGCTGTCGTCATTTCACAGAAATGTTTCACTTTCTATGTGCTCAGGGGGCTATCTCAGCCCCCTGAGCACGTAGAAAGATGGGAGAGGTATCATTAGAAAGGGGAGAATCTCCCCTTTCCAATGGTATCCCTCCCCAGTGGATCCCTGCTTGGGAATCACCCCAGGAGGGCGATCCCCAAGCAGGGATCCAACCACTAGACACCAGGGAGGGGGGAGCGGCCCCTTTGGCAAGGGCCTTTGCTCCCCCCATAAGAATTTGGGCAAATTTAGTCTTTCTGCCCCCCCTGGGGGGCAGTAGCCCCCAAACTGCCCCCCCGGGAGGGCAGAAAGCCCACTAGATACCAGGGATTTTTGTTTATATTTTAATTAGGGGTGGGGGCTGCCCAATATGGGCATGCCAATGCCCCCACCCCCCCGGCCACAAAATCACAGTCTTACTGCCCCCCCCCCGGGGGGGCAGAAAGCCCACTAGATACCAGGGATTTAAAAAAATATTATAATTAGGAGTGGGGGCTGCCCAATATGGTCATGCCAATGCCCCCACCCCTCCCGCCGCAAAGGTACAGTCTTTCTGCCCCCCCTGGGGGGCAGAAAGCCCACTAGATACCAGGGATTTTTTTAAAATTATAATTAGTGGTGAGGGCTGCCCAATATGGGCATGCCCATGCCCCCACCCCCCGCAAAAATGACAGCCTTTCTGCCCCCCCCGGAGGAGCAAAAAGCCCACTAGACACCAGGGATTTTTTGGGGCAAATCTGAATTAGGGTGGGGGCTGCCCAAAATGGGCATGCCAATGCCCCACACCTCCCCCACAAAAATTACAGCCTTTTTGCCCCCGGGGGCAAAAGCCCAGTAGACGCCAGGGATTTTTTTGGGCAAATTTTAATTAGGGTGAGGGCATTGGCATGCCCGTTTGGGCAGCCCCCACCTAATTAAGCTTGCTCCAAAATCCCTGGCATCTAGTGGACTTTCTGCCCCCCCTGGGGGGCAGATGGGGGCATTAGTCCCCAATCTGCCCCGCCGAGGGGGAGCAAAAAGCCCACTAGACGGCAGGGCTTTTTTTGGGGCAAATTTGAATTAGGGTGGGGGCTGCCCAAAATGGGCATGCCCATGCCCCCACCCCCGCAAAAATTACAGCCTTCCTTCCCCCCCTGGGGGGCAGATGGGGGCATTAGCCCCAATCTGCCCCCCGGGGGGCAAAAAGCCCAGTAGACGCCAGGGATTTATTTGGGCAAATTTTAATTAGGGTGAGGGCATTGGCATGCCCGTTTTGGGCAGCCCCCACCCTAATTAAAATTTTCCCCAAAAAATCCCTGGCGTCTAGTGGACTTTCTGCCCCCCCAGGGGGGAAGATGGGGGCATTAGTCCCCAATCTGTCCCGCCGGGGGGGGGGGGTAAAAAGCCCACTAGACGCCAGGGATTTCTTTTGGGGCAAATTTTAATTAGGGTGGGGGCTGCCCAAAACGGGCATGCCCATGCCCCCACCCCCTCCCCCGCAAAAATTACAGCCTTCCTGTCCCCCCTGGGGGGCAGATGGGGCAGTAGCCCCCAATCTGCCCCCCCGGGGGGGCAAAAAGCCCAGTAGACGCCAGGGATTTTTTGGGGCAAATTTTAATTAGGGTGAGGGCATTGGCATGCCCATTTTGGGCAGCCCCCACCCTAATTAAAATTTGCCCAAAAAAATCCCTGGCATCTAGTGGACTTTCTGCCCCCCCTGGGGGGCAGATGGGGGCATTAGCCCCTAATCTGCCCCGCAGGGGGGCAAAAAGCCCACTAGACGCCAGGGATTTTTTTTGAGCAAATTTTAATTAGGGTTGGGGCTGCCTAAAATGGGCATGCCCATGCCCCCACACCCTCCCCCACAAAAATTACAGCCTTCCTGCCCCCCTGGGGGGCAGATGGGGCAGTAGCTCCCAATCTGCCCCCCCGGGGGGCAAAAAGCCCACTAGACGCCAGGGATTTTTTGGGGAAAATCTGAATTAGGGTGGGGGCTGCCCAAAATTGGCATGCCAATGCCCCCACCCCTCCCCCACAAAAATTACAGCATTTCTGCCCCCCGGGGGGCAAAAAGCCCAGTAGACACCAGGGATTTTCTGAGGCAAATTTTAATTAGGGTGAGGGCATTGGCATGCCCGTTTTGGGCAGCCCCCACCCTAATTAAAATTTGCCCCAAAAAATCCCTGCCGTCTAGTGGACTTTCTGCCCCCCCACGGTGGCAGAAAGCTGACTAGGCACGGATTTGTTTTTAGCAATATGCCAACCTGTGGATTTTGGGCCCTAGCGCAGCTGGCACATAGGGAAACCTAGCAAACCTGTACATTTTTGAAAACTAGACAACCAGGGGAATCCAGGATGGGGTGACTTGACTGGATCTCACCAGGTTCTGTTACCCAGAATCCATTGCAAACCTAAAAATTTGTCAAAAAAACCACATTTTCCTCACATTTCTGTGGTGGAAAGTTCTGGAATCTGCGTGGATCCACAAAATTCCACCCACCCCGCTTTCTCCAAAGTCTTCCAAGAAAAATGGTACCTCACTTGCGTGGGTAGGCCTAGTGCCCGCGACAGGAAACGGCCCAAAACGCAACGTGGACACACCACATTTTCACAGTGAAAACTGACACTTTTTGGCAAAGTACCTAGCTGTAGTTTTTGAACCCTAGCTCTGCCGGCACCTAGGAAACCTAGCAAACCTATACATTTTTGAAAACTAGACACCCAGGGCAATCCAGGATGGGGTGACTTGACTGGCTCTCACCAGGTTCTGTTACCCAGAATCCCTTGCAAACCTAAAAATTTGTCCAAAAAAACACATTTTCCTCACATTTCTGTGGTGAAAAGTTCTGGAATCTGCGTGGATCCACAAAATTCTTGGAAGACTCTGGGGAACGCGGGGTGAGTGGAAATTTGTGGATCCACGCAGATTCCAGAACTTTTCACCACAGAAATGTGAGGAAAATGAGTTTTTTTTGACACTTTTTTAGGTTTGTAAGGGATTCTGCGTAACAGAACCTGGTGAGAGGCAGTCAAGTCACCCCATCCTGGATTCCCCTGGGTGTCTAGTTTTTCAAAATATATAGGTTTGCTAGGTTTCCCTAGGTGCCGGCAGAGCTAGGGTTCAAAAACTACAGCTAGGCACTTTGCCAAAAAAGGGTCATTTTTCACTGTGAAATTGTGGTGTGTCCACGTTGCATTTTGCGCCGTTTCCTGTCGCGGGCACTAGGCCTACCCACACAAGTGAGGTACCGTTTTTCTCGGAAGACTTTGGGGAACGCGGGGTGGGTGGAAATTTGTGGATCCACGCAGATTCTAGATCTTTCCACCACAGAAATGAGAGGAAAATGTGTTTTTTTTGACAATTGTTTAGGTTTGTAAGGGATTCTGGGTAACAGAACCTGGTGAGAGGCAGTCAAGTTGCCCCAGCCTGGATTCCCCTGGGTGTCTAGTTTTCAAAACTGTATAGGTTTGCTAGGTTTCCCTAGGTGCCGGCAGAGCTAGGGTTAAAAAACTACAGCTAGGCACTTTGCCAAAAAAGGGTCATTTTTTCACTGTAAAATTGTGGTGTGTCCACATTGCGTTTTGCGCCGTTTCCTGTCGGGGGCACTAGGCCTACCCACACAAGTGAGGTACCGTTTTTCTCGGAAGACTTTGGGGAACGTAGGGTGGGTGGAAATTGGTGGATCCACGCAGATTCTAGAACTTTCCACCACAGAAATGAGAGGAAAATTTGGTTTTTTTGACAATTTTTTAGGTTTGCAAGGGATTCTGGGTAACAGAACCTGGTGAGAGGCAGTCAAGTCACCCCATCCTGGATTCCCCTGGGTGTCTAGTTTTAAAAAATGTATAGGTTTGCTAGGTTTCCCTGGGTGCCGGCAGAGCTAAAGTTCAAACACTACAGCTAGGCACTTTGCCAAAAAAGGGTCATTTTTCACTGTGAAATTGTGGTGTGTCCACGTTGCGTTTTGCACCGTTTCCTGTCGCGGGCAGTAGGCCTACCCACACAAGTGAGGTACCGTTTTTCTCGAAAGACTTTGGGGAACACGGGGTGGGTGGAAATTTGTGGATCCACGCAGATTCCAGAACTTTCCACCACAGAAATGTGAGGAAAATGTGTTTCTTTTGACAATTTTTTAGGTTTGCAAGGGATTCTGGGTAACAGAACCTGGTGAGAGGCAGTCAAGTCACCCCATCCTGTATTTCCCTGGGTGTCTAGTTTTCAAAAATGTATAGGTTTGCTAGGTTTCCCTAGGTGCCGGCAGAGCTAGGGTTCAAAAACTACAGCTAGGCACCTTGCCAAAAAAGGGTCATTTTTCACTGTGAAATTGTGGTGTGTCCACGTTGCGTTTTGCGCCGTTTCCTGTCCCGGGCACTAGGCCTACCCACACAAGTGAGGTACCGTTTTTCTTGGAAGACTTTGGGGAACGCGGGGTGGGTGGAAATTTGTGGATCCACGCAGATTCCAGAACTTTCCACCACAGAAATGTGAGGAAAATGTGGTTTTTTTGACAATTCTTTAGGTTTGCTAGGGATTCTGGGTAACAGAACTGGTGAGAGGCAGTCAAGTCACCCCATCCTGGATTCCCCTGGGTGTCTAGTTTTCAAAAATATATAGGTTTGCTAGGGTTCCCTACGTGCCGGCAGAGCTAGGGTTAAAAAACTACAGCTAGGCACTTTGCCAAAAAAGGGTCATTTTTCACTGTGAAATTGTGGTGTGTCCACGTTGCGTTTTGCGCCGTTTCCTGTCGCGGGCACTAGGCCTACCCACACAAGTGAGGTACCGTTTTTCTCGGAAGACTTTGGGGAACGCGGGGTGGGTGGAAATTTGTGGATCCACGCAGATTCCAGAACTTTCCACCACCGAAATGTAAGGAAAATGTGTTTTTTTTTACAATTCTTTAGGTTTGCAAGGGATTCTGGGTAACAGAACCTGGTGTGAGCCAGTCAAGTCACCCTATCCTGTATTCCCCTGGGTGTCTAGTTTTAAAAAATGTATAGGTTTGCTAGGTTTCCCTAGGTGCCGGCAGAGCTAGGGTTAAAAAACTACAGCTAGGTACTTTGCCCAAAAAGGGTCTTTTCGCTGTGAAATTGTGGTGTGTCCACGTTGCGTTTTGCGCCGTTTCCTGGTGCAGGCACTAGGCCTACCCACACAAGTGAGGTACCATTTTTCTCTGAATACTTTGGGGAACGCGGGGTGGGTGGAAATTTGTGGATCCACGCAGATTCCAGAACTTTCCACCACAGAAATGTGAGGAAAATGTGGTTTTTTTTGACAATGTTTTAGGTTTGCAAGGGATTCTGGGTAACAGAACCTGGTGAGAGGCAGTCAAGTCACCCCATACTGGATTCCCCTGGGTGTCTAGTTTTCAAAAATGTATAGGTTTGCTAGGTTTCCCTAGGTGCCGGCAGAGCTAGGGTTCAAAAACTACAGCTAGGCACTTTGCAAAAAAAGAGTAATTTTTCATTGTAAAAATGTGGTGTGTTCACGTTGCGTTTTGAGCCGTTTCCTGTCATGGGCACCATGCCTGCCCACACAAGTGAGGTACCATTTTTATCGGGAGACTTAGGGTAATTCATATTTGTAAAGCAACTGTTATTACCTATTGACTTTCGATGCATTTCTGCCTTCCAAATGAAAGACAATGGGTAAAAAAGAAGTCATTTTGAAAAATGACCGATAATTCTCATGCTAGTATGAGTATTCCCAATTTCGGAAATGTGCAAATATCTACTGTTTCTAAACTCTATATTTTGTTCCCATTTCAGAAATACATAGGTGTCTTTCATACCGATTTTTCCATGTATACATTTTCCCAGAATAATTGCTATATACCCGGTACATAATAAAAAACCATTGCAAGTTGCTGCTCAGTGTTTGGCTCTGGGTTCGTCGGGTTCTTGGTGAACCTACAAGTCCTATATATCCCCATAACCAGTAAGGTCCAGCGGATGTAACAGTATATTGCTTTCAAAGAACTGTCATAATTAGAAGAAGTTACAGGTGAAAACGTTGACACAAAAGGCTGTTTTTTTCAACTAATTTTCAATTTTTCCTATATTTAACTGTTAGTTTCTATAAAGAAACCTTGATGGATCTACACAAATGACCCCTTGCTGAATTCAGAATTTAGTCTACTTTTCTAAAATGTATAGCTTTCCAGGATCCATTATTGCTTTCATACCCATTTCTACCATTAACTGGAAGGAGGTTGAAAGCACAAAAAATAGCAAAAATAGGCTATGTCCCAGAAAAATGCTAAAACTGTGTAAAAATTTTTGGTTTTCTGACAAAAGTCTGCTTGTCCTTGAAAGCTGGGAAGATGGTGATTTCAGCACCACAACCCCTTTTTTATACCATTTTCAGGGAAAAAAACAGACGCTTTCATCTGTAGCCCTTTTTCGCATTTTTCCCCAAAAAAACAAAATTTAGCTGTATTTTGGCTAATTTCTGGGTCCCCTCCAGGGAATCCAAAAACCCTGGGTACATTTAGAATCCCCATGATGTTGGAAAAAAAGGACGCAAATTTGGCGTGGATACCTTGAGTGGTCAAAAAGTTACAGGGGCCTAAGCGCGAACTCCCCCAAATAGCCAAAAAAAGGCTTAGCACAGGGGGGGAAAAGGCCTAGCAGCGAAGGGGTTAATAGGTATGGTGAGAATATAAGGTTGTGAAACATAAAGTTGCCTCTAACACTGGGGTTCTAGGTTCCATGAAGTGTGGACATGATTGATGGCCCTACCTGCTGTAGTACAAATGATACATGGCTCGATATCAGAACCTATGGTAATGACAGTAAGTGGGTATATGAGTGGGTGTGTGAGTCTCTGAAAGGGTCTTTGAGTTGGTGCGTGAGTCTCTGAATAGATCTGTGAGTGGGTGAGAGAGTGTATTAGTGATTCTGTAAGTGGGTGCATGAGTGTCTGTGTCTGTGAGAGGGTGTATGTGTCTGGGTTTGTCTACTAGTGGGTGCATGATTGAATGGGTCTGTAAGTGACTTAGAGTATCTGAGTTGTTCTGTGAGCGGGTGTATGAGTGCCCAAGTGTGTTCTGTTGCTTTTCTGCCTTTTTTCTGCTCACTTCTGACCTTTATTTTGCCTCTGTCTGATCATTGCTGACCTTTATTATGTGTCATTCTGCTAGTTTCTGACATTTATTTTGCCTCTTTCTGCTCGTTTCTAACCTTTATCTTGCCTCTTTCTGCATGTTCCTGGCCTTTTTTTTGCATCTTTCTGCACATTTCTGAGCTTTATTTTGCCTCTTTCTTCTCATTTCGGATCTCTATTTTGCCTCTCCTCATTTCTGACCTTAATTTTGCTTCTTTCTGATAATTTGTGATCTCTATTTTTCCTCCTTCAGCACATTTCAGACCTTTATTTTGCCTCTTTCCGCTCCTTTCTGACCTTTATGTCTGATCTCTATTTTGCTCTTTCTGGTTGTTTCTGACCTTTATTTTTCCTCCTGCTGCTCGTTTCTGGCCTTTATTTTGCCTCTTTCTGCTTCTTCCTGATCTCTATTTTGTCTCTTGCTGCTCATATCTGTCCTTTAATGTGCATATTTCTGCTAGTTTCTGACCTTTATTGTGCCGCTTTCTGCTCGTTTCTCACCTCTATTCTCCGTCTTTCTGCTCGTTTTACACCTTTTTTTCCCTGTTTCTGCTCATTTCCGACCTTTATTCTGCCTCTTTCTGCTCGTTTCTTACCTTTATTTTGTCGCTTTCTGCTCGTTTCTCAACTGTATTCTTTGTCTTTCTGATTGCTTCTCACCTTTATTTTTCCTCTTTCTGCTCATTGCTGACCTTTATTCTATCTCTTTCTTTCTGCTTGTTTATCACCTTTATTTTGCCTCTTTCTGCTCATTTCTACCCTTTATTTTGCCTCTTTCTGCTCATTTCTACCATTTATTCTGCCTCTTTCTGCTCATTTCTGACCTCTATTCTGCCTCTTTCTTCTTTTTTCTCACTTTTATTTTGCCTCTCTCTGCCAATTTTTGACTTTTATTCTGCCACTCTCTTCTCGTTTTTTACCTTTATTCTGCCTCTTTCTAGTCAGTTCTGACCTTTATTTTGCCTCTTTCTGCTCATTGCCTCTCTATACGTTATGTTTTGTTATGTTATGTTAATACAATTTATTGAGCGCACGAATACCCGGAGGTGTCTTGGCGCTACGACTGTGGTAAGCCCACGGTGAAAGCAACTAATTCTGAAACAGCCATGTTTTAAGATCCTTTCTGAAGGAGGTGAGTAAGGAAGCATTTCTGATATCAAATGGAAGCTTATTCCATAATTTTGCTGTGCCGTACGAGATGCTTCGGCCTCCCGAGCATGAGGTTCGGATCCTTGGAACTATCATAAGTACGGCGCCTGAGGGACGTAGCTGTCTGACTGGGTGGTACCAGGAAAAGAGATTTTTGAGAAACATTGGTCCGGTGTTGTTCAGGGCCTTGTAAGCTAGGCACAGCGACTTGAACTTGATACAATGCGCCACCGGGAGCCAGTGAAGTCTTCGAATTTCCTTGGCTACAGGCTCGTATCTAGGGACATTTAGTAGTAGTCTTGCGGCTGCGTTTTGAATCATCTGAAGCTTTTAAGGTATTGTTTCTGCATATTCAGGTAGAGTCTGTTGCAGTAGTCTAACTTAGACTGCACAAGTGCGGTCACTACAGTCCTTTTGGAGTCCAAGGGGATATAAGGTAGAATCTTCTTCAATTTCTTGATCAGAAAATGGGAGGTGGACACAATGGCATTGGTCTGCTGAGATAAGGTAAGTTTGTTATCAATCAGCACCTCCAGGTTTTTCGCCTTCTGAACTGGTTTTGGCAGTTCCCCCATTTCCGCCGGCCACCAAAGGTCATCCCATCTGGGTTGCAGATTCCCAAAGATCACCACTTCAGTTTTCTCGGAGTTAAGCTTGAGACAATGCTTTCCCATCCACCTGTTTATTTCCATCATACAGTTTTGAAACTGCAATGATGAGGAGGCTTGCTCTTTATACGCTGCCACCACAATCTTGGTGTCGTCGGCGTATGAAGTGAGACTAAAGCTGAAGTCTTGGATCAAAGGGGCAAGTTCTGATACATAAACATTAAAAAGTGCTGGGCTGAGAGACGAGCCCCCTGGGCCTTCAGAAAGGAGGCTAGCAGGGCCAGTGCCATACCCTTAACCCCTAACGTTTCCAGACGCAGTAGCAGTAGGTTATGATCCACAGTGTCAAAAGCCGCCGAAAGATCGAGGAAGATGAGGGCGGCAGCGTCCCCTCTATCCATTACATTCCTGATCTCTTCGGTGGCCTTGATTGGTGCTGTTTCTGTACTGTGTTCAGGTCGAAAACTGAATTGGGAGGGATCTAGTAAGTCATTTTCTTGTATGAACTGAGTTAACTGTTTGTTCATAATTTTCTCCACTATCTTGGCTGGGAGAGGTAGCCTGGATATCGGGTGATAGTTGTTAGGGTTAGAATCTTCCAGATTGTTTTTTTTTATCAGTGGCAGTATTGAGGCATCCTTCCACAGAGCCGGAAAGGTGCCAGATGTGAACATATTACTAAAGATTTCTGTGAGCAAAGGGCACACCTCCTTCGCTATATCTTTCAGGAATGCGGGAGGATAAGGGTCCAAAGGGGATCCAGATTTAATTTCTTTGATGTGTTTTTCCACTAGATCAGTATTAACCTGTGAGAAGCTGTGAAAGATCTTTCCACTGAGATCTAAGCATGGGAGTATTTCAATGGGAACACAAGTGGGATGGCTTCAAAAGAGTCATAGATGTCTTTAACTTTATTTCTAAAGGCCTCTGCAATGACCTCGCAAAAGCTGTGGTTGTTCTTGGTGCATTTTTTCTTAGGTAGAGAGGAAAGCTTCTCTACTACCCCAAACAATTCTTTGGACGAATTCTTGGCTTTTTCAATCTGCCTGGCAAAGCAGGCCTTTTTTTCTGGGATCAGCAGAGTTTTGTATTGAATTAATGCAGATTTATAAATGCCTTTGTCTGTTATATCATATTTTGTTCTCCAGTCTTTCGACTCTACGACATTTTTGTTTTTCCTGTCGTAAGACCTCGGTAAACCAGGGGGCGAAGGTAAGTTCGGTTCCCTGAAATTTTACCGGTGGGTACCATGGCCCCAATTGCCTCATTAAGCCAATCCGTATATTTGCTGACTGCTCTGCTAGGTCTGGGGACACGTTTAAAAGTGGTCGTGTCCTATCCAATTGGGAGCGAAGCATGGCTTTATCAACCTTGTTCCAGGCATTATATGTTAATGAGTGGGATTTAACTACCCCTCCTTTCTTGGCTTCCTATGATAGTGTAGTCGAATGTGATTAAAGAGTGGTCTGACCATGTGGTGGGGTGAACGTCTTTTACTGTTAGGCCCGATACAGATGTGAAAATGTCATCGAGTGTGTGTCCTGCCTCGTGTTTTTCTTGTGCACCACCTGAGATAAGCCTAGTGTCCCTAGAGTGTCTAGGAGAGAGCTAGTGCCTTTGTCCTCCCTATCTTCCAGGTACACATTGAAATCGCCCAGAATAGTGAACTCATTAGTGGAGAGGATGGGCTCCATGAGAACATCGAGGTTGTTGGTAAACATACTTCTAGTGCCTGGGGGACGATATAGAAGTATGTCCCTAAAGGTTTTTTTTGCATTTGCTTCTAAAGCAAAGTAAAGTGCTTCATATTAAGGGGTTTTTGACCTGTAATTTGCCTCTTGATGCCCGTTTCTTACCTTTATTTTGCCTCTTTCTGCTTGTTTCTGATCTCTATTTTGCCTCTCTCTGCTCATTTCTGATCTCTATTTTGCCTCCTTCTGCCCGTTTCTGACCTTTATTCTGCCATTGCTGCTCTTTTCTGAATTCTATTCTTCCTTTTTGCTCATTTCTGATCTCTATTCTGTCTCTTTCAGCTCGTTTTTCACCTTTATCATGTCTCCTTCTGCTCATTGCTGACCTTTATTATGCCTCTTTCTGCGCATTTATCACCTTTATTTTGCCTCTTTCTGCACGTTTCTCACCTTTATTTTTCCTCTTTCTGCTCATTTCTCACCTTTATTTTGTCTCTTTCTGCTTGTTTCTGTTCTTTATTCTGCCTCTTTCTGCTCGTTTCACACCTTTATATTGCCTGTTTCTGCTAGTTTCTGACCTTTATGTTGCCTCTTTCAACTTGTTTCTCACCTTTCTTTTGCCTGTTTCTGCTTGTTGCTGACCTTTATTGTGCCTCTTTCTGCTCATTTTTTCACTTTCACTCTGTGCAACAGTAGGGAAAACGTTGGGCTTTGGAGGGGTAACATTTACTATTCCCACTCCAGTCTGTGAAGCAGTAGGGAACATGTTGGACTTTGGAGGGGTAACATTTACTATTCCCACTCGAGACTGAAGGGGCCGAGTTCCTACCTACCAAGTTACTGTGGAACTCATGGCCGATGGATCTTTGTTACCTGCTGAGAAGTGTAGAGGGGCGAAATAACTCATTTTAACAGGACCACAATTTAGAAGAACCATGACTCTAAAGAATCACAGACTCTGAATTCCAAGTTAGTGGGTTTATCACAAAGCTAAAAACAACTGGACGTACAAGCACCTCATTACGAGGTTGTAGAAGTACATGGGTACTAATACAAATCCAAATCTACGAGCTAATCTTATGCGATGAACAGTGCTTAATTTGTAAAAGAAAAGGTGCCGGTGCTCAAAACTCAGCTCAGATGCCCGAGGCTAGCGCAATTTAATGTCTTCACGCCAAATTCCAAGGCTGGTGGTCTTTAATCCACCTCATGTCCTTTTAATTCACTATCAGCCACTCCCTGCCCCTTTATCTCATTCTTGAAGGCCCCTGCTTTCTCCCTTTGTGAATGTTTTGCTGTCTTTCTCTTCCTCCGTCGTCTTTCTCTTCCTTAGTCTTTCAAAGCTCTGCGTTTTTCCCTGTCTTGTGGTCGGTAAATATCTGATGGGACAAAATAAGCGCAGGCCCCCACTAATAAGTGCTGGTAGTCCCTACCAGGAACCACCGGCTCAAATTAAATACTGCCCTTACAGCCATGGCTGTGGGGCCACAGTACCCGTGGCACCAATGAAACAACACACATGATTTACAGTTCTTATTCCTCATTGAAGTAAAAGTGACGATAACTATCATTGGCCATACATTGAGCAGGGAAAGGCCACCAGTGGACAGAGTATTGAAAAAGTGTCCAAGGAGTCCCAGCTACAAGCGACTGCTAAGCGTTGCATCTGCCTTTGTCTACTCTACGCAGTGGCCAAACAGGAACGCTTTCCTGCCCCCGCCCCAGGTCCCGGTTAAGTACTAAAAAGCAGCTATATAATTGTGATCAGGGGGGCCTCAATCTCCTGGGTCCTGGTGCCAATGCACCTGCTGCACCATTGGAAGTTACTACCCTGACTTTACTTCATTTTGTGCTCGTTCTTGTTGCCTCCTGCTGCACCAGCACACAGACCTCGAAAGGAATTACTCTTCAATTACTGTGAGGCGCTCATGAATAGGAATGTGATTGCACTCTCTCCCGTGGAGGCCGACAGGGCCGGACTGGGAACAGAAACCGGCCCTGTGGTGAGGGGGAGTGCAGCTGAGCAGTTTGCGAGGGCCGGTTTCGGCCGATTTTGTTACCGGGGGCCGATATTGCCGACCCCCGGTAACAAAAATGTCCCCCCAGGGGCCCAAAACCGGCCCCCACCCTAGCGGCCTACCGGGGAAACGCACGGTGCCCGCTATGGCCAGTCCGGCCCTGGCGGCCGATGAGATGCACTAACCAAGGGCTGCAGAGATTACATGTCCAAAACCTGGAAAAGCAATTGGGGAACAAGCCCGCAATGATGCCTAAACCATCTGGTCAGCACCTGTCAATCAGTTTATATTATAAAACTTTATTTTCAGCTCAGGCTTCCACAATGCTTTCACCTGGCAGGCCCAACAGGTTCAGTGGAAACAAAGAGGCCTCTACTTCCAGGCCAGGTGTGTGGGGAGCGAGAGCTCCAAAACATCGAAGTTCAAACAGTTAGGAATGTGAGAGGTGAGCAGGAAGTGGGTGTCAGTGACATTCTTGAGCAGCATGTCAAAAGATTGGGCACGACCATGAGCATGTCAAATGCAGAACTACAGACAGTTCCAACTGATCTCAGTTCAGTGCGAGCTGACGAAAAAAAATGCTACTCACCTTCAATCTAAGCCTCCATGACGTCGCTAAAAGCCTGTGCCTGTCCCAAACTCTCCCAGCCTGACTCAACCTAGCTCAGTCCCGAGCCTGCCCTCAGCCATGACCATCCAATGGAAACCACGTGTTCCTTCGAGATAGGCATGCGTGCTTCGCTGACATCACCAACATGATGATGATGATGATGATGATGCACATTCAATATGCCTGGACCAGGGTGCGTCAGCCCTTGAAGACCCAAAAGGCAGACACCAAAGGACAGGCACATCTATCCTTAATAATTACCAGGCCTACCACTAAGAGGAGTAGCATCACATAGACCCGGTCCTGTGAAATAAGTGCAGGTGCTGAGCAACGGAAATCAATGGCACAAATTAAGCACTGGAGAGGGTTGTGACATTTAAAACTGTAATAAGGACTTAAACATGTAGGCAGCTACACATCATGAGCCTGATCTTAAGGGCAGTGAGGTGCTCAGTGTGTGGCACCAAAAAAGAGGGAGCAATCAGACAAGGCCTAATAATCCGACCATATGGCACCATGAGCCAAGCAGAGATGGTGTGAATATGCAAATTATTTTTCATACTGCCACGTTAACTCAAGTGTTATTTCTTGCTCTAAACCACCCTTAGTATTCAAGGGGGCTTAATCCCCCAATCCAGAACGCGCCAGAAGGCGTGTTTGCACAGTGCTACAGGGAGGGGGCGGGGCCTCCGGCGAGATGCTGGCTTTTTTTAAATTTGCTTTTTGGAAGGGGGGCTGTGTGGCTCCCCCTTCCGTTTATTATTTTTGGGCCCTGGGGACCCCATCCCCCAGGGCCTGAGCATTTTTTTTTTAACGTGAAAGGGTCTGCGCAGACCCCATCCCATGGCCGATTTCGGTCCCGGGGACCCCATCCCCCGGGGCATGGCCACATATAAAATATATATATATATATATATATATTCACTGAAAAAACCATAGGTTTTAGGGACAGTTATAGTTAGTTGGACATTTCACTCGTACAAAACCATAGAAATTCCCCGTTATAGTTAGTTCAGCTAACTATAACTCGCGCCCCGCAATGCACTGCTGATGGCGTCACATATTACATCACTCATGACATGGTCAGTGACATCACTGATGACATCACTGATGACATCTCAAATGACATCACTGATGACATCACTGATGACATCATCCAGTGACTGTGTGTTTCTGTAAAGTTTAAATATGTTTAATATATATAGGGAAAGGCGTATTGAAGAATGAGTGGGTGTATAAGTGTCTGAATGGATGATTTAGTACGTGAGTGACTGACTCTACAAGTGAGTGATTAAATGTATCTTACTGAATGCATGGGTTAGTGACTAAACTGTGTGAATGTCTGTATCCGTCTGTCTGTTGGTTTGTAAGCGGCTGCATGGCTTTCTGAATAGCTACATGAGTGTCTACATGGGTTATTGATTGATTGTCTGAGTATCTGTATGGGTGCCTGAGTGTTTGTGTGGGTGGGGTGTGTGTGACTCTGTGCATAGATGTGTGAGTTGGTGATTCACTGGGTGCATGGTTTCAAGAGTGCATCTGTGATGGACTGTATGGGTGGGTGAGTGTGTGTATGGGTGTGTTAGTGATTGAATGTATATCTCAGTGGTACATGTGTGATTAACTACATATGTGAAAGGCAGTATATATGTGTGTTGGAGTATATAAATGGCTATAAGTGAGAGTGTGTGATTGTGAGAGTGGCTGTATGGATGAGTGTGTACTTGTATCAGTGATTGTATAAGAGCGTAAGAATGTGCTAGTATTTGTATGAGTAAGTGAGCTGGTGTGTGTATAACTGTATAGGTGAGTAAATGGGTGTGTGATTAAGTTTTTGCATGACTGACTAGGTGTGTGAGTACCTCTATGGATGAGTGGCGGTGTGTGAGTGTTTATATAGGTGTATGAGTGCATATGATAGTCCTGTACTGAGTGACTAAGTATGAGTGACTGTACGGGTGAGTGAGTGGATGTGTGTGTAGACCTAAGAATCAGTGAGTGGGTATGTAGTTTTTGGTGTTGGAGTGTCTATGGTTTTGAGAATGGCAGTCTGTAATTTAGAGTGGGTGTATCAAAAGTTATATTAGGGTGTGAGAAGATGCATGAAATTATCACATGGATGATGTCATCAGTGATGTCATTTGAGATGTCATCAGTGATGTCATGAGTGATGTCACTGACCATGTCATGAGTGATGTAATATGTGACGTCATCAGCAGTGCATTGCGGGGCGCGAGTTATAGTTAGCTGAACTAACTATAACGGGGAATTTCTATGGTTTTGTACGAGTGAAATGTCCAACTAACTATAACTGTCCCTAAAACCTATGGTTTTTTCAGTGAATTTCAAAGGTTTTTTAAATGCTAATTTCTAACTATAACGTGTCTGAAACCTATGGTTTTTCAGTGAATTTCAAAGGTTTTTTAAATGCTAATTTCTAACTATAACGTGCCTGAAACCTATGATTTTTAAGTGAATTTCAAAGGTTTTTTTAAATGCTAGTTTCTAACTTTGCCTACAGAGGTAGGACATGTGAAGAAAGAAGAAAAAACGCACAGAAAGAAGCAAAAGATGTGCAGAAAGAACCAACAGAGGAGCAGAAAGAGGCCTTGTTGCAAAATCATCCTGTGCCCACAACTTTTCAGACGGGTACTGGTGGTAACTGACTGACTAGCCAGTGCTATGCTAAAAGACACTTAGAATACAGTGAAAACACCTACATACACTAGGGAACACTATGCGTTGGGGTACCCCTGTGATTAGCATGACCTCCTCTGCAAGTCCCTAGTACATAATAGGGCAGGGGGATTAAAACTACCTCTTAAAAGCAGCTACAGGGCGCGTTTGCACAGTGGTGAAGGGAGGGGGGCCTGAGGTGACATGTGTGCAAACGCACCCCGTGGCGCGTTTTAAGATGCGAGATTAAGTCCCCTTGAATTCTGAGGTCCCTGGGGCCCAACTAGCCCCCAAGGTACCTACAGTTAGGACCACAGAGCTGAGTTGCAGAGAGGCGTTCCGAGGCCACGCACCTTTTTTCACCTCTCTGCAACGCAACTCTGTTGTGCTTACTGAAGGTACCTGGTGGGCTAGTTGGCCCCAGGGTCCCTCAGGATTCAAAGGGAATTAATTCCCCAACTTAAAACGCACCACAGGGCGTGTTTGTGCACATGTCACCTGAGGCCCCGCCCCTCCCTTCACCACGGTGCAAGCGCACCCCGTGGTGCGTTTTAAGTTGGGGATTAGGTCACCTTGAATCCTGAGGGTCCCTGGGGCCCAACTAGCCCACTAGGTACTTCCAGTAAGCACCACAGGCCTGCGTTGCAATGCCTGTAACAAATTGTGCAGTTGTGTTTAGGTAGTGAAGAGGGTCGTGCTGGGGGTAGTGTTTTAGGGTTTAGGGTAGTGCAGTGGTGTTTGTGTAGTGTAGGGGGTCATGCTGGGGGTAGATTTAGGGTTTAGGGTAGTGCAGTGGTGTTTGGGTAGTGTAGGGAGTCGTGCTGGGGGAGTGTGTTAGGGTTTAGGGTAGTGCAGTGGTGTTTGGGTAGTGTAGGGGTCGTGCTGGGGGTAGTGTTTTAGGGTTTAGGGTAGTGCAGTGGTGTTTGGGTAGTGTAGGGGGTCGTGCTGGGGGTAGTGATTTAGGGTAGTGCAGTGGTGTTTGGGTAGTGTAGTGGTTCGTGCTGGGGGTAGTTTTTTAGGGTTTAGGGTAGTGCAGTGGTGTTTGTGTAGTGTAGGAGGTAGTGTTTTAGGGTTTAGGGTAGTGCAGTGGTCTTTGGGTAGTGTAGGGAGTCGTGCGGGGGTAGTGTTTTAGGGTTTAGGGTAGTGTACGGGGTCATGCGGGGGGTAGTGTTTTAGGGATTAGGGAAGTACATTGGTGTTTGGGTAGTGTAGGGGGTCATGCGGGGGGTAGTGTTTTAGGGTTTAGGGCAGTGCAGTGGTGTTTGGGTAGTGTAGGGGGTCGTGCTGGGGGGAGTGTTTTAGGGTTTAGGGCAGTGCAGTGGTGTTCGGGTAGTGTAGGGGGTCGTGCTGGGGGGAGTGTTTTAGGGTTTAGGGCAGTGCAATGGTGTTCGGGTAGTGTAGGGGGTTGTGCTGGGGGTAGTGTTTTAGGGTTTAGGGCAGTGCAGTGGTGTTCGGGTAGTGTAAGGGGTCGTGCTGGGGGTAGTGTTCCAGGGTTTAGGGCAGTGCAGTGGTGTTTGGGCAGTGTAGGGGGTAATGCTGGGGGTGGTGTTGTAGGTTTAGGGCAGTGCAGTGGTGTTCGGGCAGTGTAGGGGGTCGTGCTGGGGGTGGTGTTTCAGGGTTTAGGGCAGTGCAGTGGTGTTCGGGCAGTGTAGGGGGTGGTGTTTCAGGGTTTAGGCGGTGCAGTGGTGTTCGGGCAGTGTAGGGGGCCGTGCAGGGGTGGTGTTTCAGGGTTTAGGGCAGTGGTGTTCGGGCAGTGTAGGGGGTCGTGCTGGCGGTGGTGTTTCAGGGTTTGGGGCAGTGCAGTGGTGTTCGGGCAGTAAAGGGGGTCGTGCTGGGGGTGGTGTTTCAGGGTTTAGGGCAGTGCAGTGGTGTTCGGGCAGTGTAGGGGGCGGTGCAGGGGGTGGTGTTTCAGGGTTTAGGGCAGTGCAGTAGTGTTCGGGCAGTGTAGGGGGTGCTGCAGGGGTGGTGTTTCAGGGTTTAGGGCAGTGCAGTGGTGTACGGGCAGTGTAGGGGGTCATGCAGGGGGTGGTGTTTCAGGGTTTAGGGCAGTGCAGTGGTGTTCGGGCAGTGTAGGGGGTCGTGCTGGGGCTGGTGTTTCAGGGTTTAGGGCAGTGCAGTGGTGTTCGGGCAGTGTAGGGGGTTGTGCTGGGGCTGGTGTTTCAGGGTTTAGGGCAGTGCAGTGGTGTTCGGGCAGTGTAGGTGGTCGTGCTGGGGCTGGTGTTTCAGGGTTTAGGGCAGTGCAGTGGTGTTCGGGCAGTGTAGGGGGTCATGCTGGGGCTGGTGTTTCAGGGTTTAGGGCAGTGCAGTGGTGTTCGGGCAGCGTAGGGGGTCTTGCTGGGGCTGGTGTTTCAGAGTCTAGGGCAGTGCAGTGATGTTCGGGCAGTGTAGGGGGTCTTGCTGGGGCTGGTGTTTCAGGGTTTAGGGCAGTGCAGTGGTGTTCGGGCAGTGTAGGGGGTCCTGCTGGGGGTGGTGTTTCAGGGTTTAGGGCAGTGCAGTGGTGTTTGGGCAGTGTAGGGGGTCGTGCTGGGGCTAGTGTTTCAGGATTTAGGGCAGAGCAATGGTGTTCTGGCAGTGTAGGGGGTTTTGATGGAGGTGGTGTTTCAGGGTTTAGGGCAGTGCAGTGGTGTTCGTGCAGTGTAGGGGGTGGTGTTTCAAGGTTTAGGGCAGTGGTGTTCAGGCAGTGTAGGGGTCTTGCTGGGGTTGATGTTTCAGGGTTTAGTGCAGTGGTGTTCGGGCAGTGTAGGGGTTGTGCTGGGGGTGGTGTTTCAGGGTTTAGGGCAGTGCAATGGTGTTCCGGCAGTGTAGGAGGTCGTGCAGGGGGTGGTGTTTCAGGGTTTAGGGCAGTGCAGTGATGTTCGGGCAGTGTAGGGGGTTGTGCTGGGGGTGGTGTTTCAGGGTTTAGGGCAGTGCAGTGGTGTTCGGGCAGTGTAGGGTGTCGTGCTGAGGGGTGGTGTTTCAGGGTTTAGGGCAGTGCAGTGGTGTTCGGGCAGTGTAGGGGGTCGTGCAGGGGGTGGTGTTTCAGGGTTTAGGGCAGTGCAGTGGTGTTTGGGCAGTGTAGGGGGTCGTGCAGGGGTGGTGTTTCAGGGTTTAGGGCAGTGCAGTGGTGTTCGGCCAGTGTAGGTGGTCTTGCTGGGCGTGGTGTTTCAGGCTTTAGTGCAGTGGTGTTCGGGCAGTGTAGGGGGTCTTGCTGGGGGTGGTGTTTCAGGGTTTAGGAGCAGTGCAGTGATGTTCGGGCAGTGTAGGGGTTCTTGCTGGGGCTGGTGTTTCAGGGTTTAGGGCAGTGCAGTGGTGTTCGGGCAGTGTAGGGGTCGTGCTGGGGCTGGTGTTTGAGGGTTTAGGGTAGTGCAGTGGTGTTCGGGCAGTGTAGGGGGTCGTGCTGGGGCTGGTGTTTCAGGGTTTAGGGCAGTGCAGTGGTTTTCGGGCAGTGTAGGCGGTCGTGCTGGGGCTGGTGTTTCAGGGTTTAGGGCAGTGCAGTGGTGTTCGGGCAGTGTACGGGGTTGTGCTGG
The DNA here is from genome assembly GCA_963921515.1 of Calotriton arnoldi. Lineage (NCBI taxonomy): Eukaryota > Metazoa > Chordata > Amphibia > Caudata > Salamandridae > Calotriton > Calotriton arnoldi. The sequence continues at coordinate 1,178 of CAWUFW010018469.1, read as the reverse complement.
GGCTGGTGTTTCAGGGTTTAGGGCAGTGCAGTGGTGTTCGGGCAGTGTAGGGGGTCATGCTGGGGGTGGTGTTTCAGGGTTTAGGGCAGTGCAGTGGTGTTCGGGCAGTGTAGGGGGTCGTGCTGGGGCTGGTGTTTCATGGTTTAGGGCAGTGCAGTGGTGTTCGGGCAGTGTAGGGGGTCATGCTGGGGGTGGTGTTTCAGGGTTTAGGGCAGTGCAGTGGTGTACGGGCAGCATAGGGGGTCTTGCTGGGGGTGGTGTTTCAGGGTTTAGGGCAGTGGTGTTCGGGCAGTGTAGGGGTCTTGCTGGGGGTAGTGTTTCGGGGTTTAGGGCAGTGCAGTGGTGTTCGTGCAGTGTAGGGGGTCGTGCTGGGGGTGGTGTTTCAGGGTTTAGGGCAGTGCAGTAGTGTTCGGGCAGTGTAGGGGATCGTGCAGGGGTGGTGTTTCATGGTTTAGGGCAGTGCAGTGGTGTTCGGGCAGTGTAGGGGTCTTGCTGGGGGTAGTGTTTCGGGGTTTAGGGCAGTGCAGTGGTGTTCGTGCAGTGTAGGGGGTCGTGCTGGGGGTGGTGTTTCAGGGTTTAGGGCAGTGCAGTAGTGTTCGGGCAGTGTAGGGGATCGTGCAGGGGGTGGTGTTTCAGGGTTTAGGGCAGTGCAGTGGTGTTCGGGCAGTGTAGGGGGTCTTGCTGGGGGTAGTGTTTCGGGGTTTAGGGCAGTGCAGTGGTGTTCGTGCAGTGTAGGGGGTCGTGCTGGGGGTGGTGTTTCAGGGTTTAGGGCAGTGCAGTAGTGTTCGGGCAGTGTAGGGGGTCGTGCTGGGGGTGGTGTTTCAGGGTTTAGGGCAGTGCAGTGGTGTTCGGGCAGTGTAGGGGTCGTGCTGGGGGTAGTGATTTAGGGTAGTGCAGTGGTGTTTGGGTAGTGTAGTGGTTCGTGCTGGGGGTAGTTTTTTAGGGTTTAGGGTAGTGCAGTGGTGTTTGTGTAGTGTAGGAGGTAATGTTTTAGGGTTTAGGGTAGTGCAGTGGTCTTTGGGTAGTGTAGGGAGTCGTGCAGGGGGTAGTGTTTTAGGGTTTAGGGTAGTGTAGGGGGTCATGCGGGGGGTAGTGTTTTAGGGATTAGGGAAGTACATTGGTGTTTGGGTAGTGTAGGGGGTCATGCGGGGGTAGTGTTTTAGGGTTTAGGGCAGTGC